>OV656872.1:32389987-32950783 GCA_927399465.1 Sarcophaga caerulescens | reverse complement strand
CATGGAAGGATCATGTAAATTATGCCTCAGGAAGAACTTTTTCTATGTTGAGAAATTTTTGGAGGACACAATACTTTACTCCACTTAGGGTGCGTAAGCTGCTCGCTAAAACTTATTTAATTCCTGTTTTGTTATATGGTTGTGAAGTATTTGCTTCGTGTGACTGTGCTAGTCTAAGGAAGTTGAATGTGGCTTATAATGCTGTTGTAAGATATGTCTATGGATTGTCAAAGTACGACCACGTATCTAATTTTGGGAGGTCACTCTATGGTGTATTATTTAGCGACTTATTGAAAATAAGGTTTCTGATATTCTTACATAAGATCATTCACACTCATGAACCGGACTACCTTTTTAGGAGGCTGTCATTTACTCGTTCTCATAGATTAAATGATCTTCTTCAGTTCCGATATCGATCTCTAATATCCGAATGGCAATTCTTCATCTATTCTATACGTCTTTGGAATTCATTACCCACGGGCACAAAAATTATAGGTAATGCTTTGCAATTTAAAAGGGCTCTATTTAAATATTATTCCTAAATATTATTTATATACTTTAATTTTATTTTATTTCTTTTTTTTTAATAATTTTATTTTATTTCTTTTTTTAATAATTTCTGGAAATTTTTTATTCTTATTTTAAAATTTTTTTTTTTTACTAATTTGTTGTACGTTCTAATTTTAAACAAATTTTTCATGTTTTTAAACTACGTGCTAGAATTACTTTTTTGTTCTATAATTAATATTAGTATTTAAGCATATATCTGATTCTGTACTATAATCATAAGATCTCAGGTCTTGTTGTATAGAATATCGAATAAATAAATAAATAAATAAAATAAAAATAAATAACAGATAAGTAGTGTAATGCCCCTAGTAAAATAGTCTGTATAGATCTTCACAGATTTTTCGAAACTGAATGAAGCCGGTTGGAAACTTCTTTTGAAAGTTGCCTACTAAAGCTAACTCAACAAGGCTATCGGACTATTGTAGCATCTTCCTGGCGAAAGTGTTGACCGTAAGCTTTGCAATATCTGACACTAAGGCAGCTGTCAGGTCACTGGGTTCTCACATAACGACCTCTAGATGGATTTCGCCTATTGCTTTCCGACTGCAATAGCCAAATTTGGTAAAGGTTATATAAAAAGCACATGGAAAATCTTCATGCTAAGCATAGTTGTCGCATTCATTGGACACTTTATTGTGGGAATTCATGCGAGATGAACTGCTTTTTGTTATATGCCTAAGAAGCTTTGCAGAAAATTTTAAGTACGAGAAAGAGGGGAAAATAAAGCACCAGGACTTCTACTAAAGAGAAGATGATATTTTATTTGATTTAAGCTTTAAGCATAAAGTTTCTTATAACTTCTATGGATTTACAATGTATCTGTGCCATTCCGTACATATTAACACATAAATTTAATTGTTTAACTGGGTTAACATGTTGCAATTGCTGCAAATGAAAAATACCAAATTAACTTATAAAGTTATTTTCATTTTTATTTCAACATTTAATTTGTTTCCATATATTTTGTTTTTATACTCCTACAACGGAAATTAAACGTCACTACCCGTATGTAAAAGAATGCAATCGATTAGCTTTCTAATGAAAAAAAATTGTTTTTTTTTTTTGAAATCTTAGATTACAATCAATGTTCATAGCTTTAATAAGAATAAAGTGGCCATAGGTTATAAAAAGTCTTATTTAACCATCAGTAAAGCCTTCGATGATATCAGATGATATCAGAACTGTAGTATGGAAAGTATTGAGAAGAAAAATGGGACCCTAGAAGATAATACGAGTCATCAGAGTTATGTACGCGGATGCAGAATACTTAGTAAAATAAGGATGGAGTAAAACAAGGGTGCACCCTTTCACCTCAGCTATTAACCATCATGCTGACGATGATATTGTTACGTTTTTAACTTTAAAAACGTTTAAATATGAGTTTGTTAATTGAAAACAAAGTAAAAACAAATATGTGTTTAGTTTTAGATCAATTCTTTATTGTCCGCACTATCTTATGTGCCACTGTTCAAACTTGTACCACGTATACAACAATAATTGCTTAGTTCTCTATACTTCTGTTCTCGTAAGTATTAACAACTGTTCACAAATGATCTTTCCAACGGCGATCTTCAAACCACGACTGTTTTCTTCACACGCAACTTCACAGAAGGCTGACTGAATTCATATTGCTTGTCGTCTGCTTTGTCTTGCCCTTTTATAGTCCAACACAATCAGTCTAACGAACGTTCTTGAAGTAGAATGTTCGTGTTCTCGCCTTCTCGAGAACGCTATCGCAACTACATTGTTCTTTGTGCGTTCGCATACTTGTCTGTCCCTTTTTCTCTCATGCTTGTTGTTGTTGGTTTACTTGGAACACGTTCGATGTATTTGTGTGTAGCTTTTGTTTATCGTTAATGTTAAACGATATTACACTGTTTTTTTTTATTATTTTCGTAACAATATCATAAGCGAAGTCTGTTCTAAGAGCAGAGGAATTATATTGGATTATGCGATTGATATTGGTCTACTCCCACATGCAAACAAAGCTAGAGGATTTAGAAATAATAGCGCCCAATGTTGAACTTGAGATGATTATCAAGAAAACCAAAGCCATGAAAATTAACAGCGTAAGCGCTGACGTCATGCTACAAGACCAAGCAGTATACTATATGGATAGCTTCTGCTATTATGGCAGTATAGTGATAACAAATGGCGGTGAATGAAGCGAGAGCAGCATTCGGACGACTACAGCCAAGCTTAGAATATTCAACGCATATGTAAAATTTGTTGTAGGAGAATGAAACCTGGTTAGTATCGAACACCATCATGTAAAAACTACAGATATTCATCAAAAAGTGTCTCAGAATCATATGCAAAATATTCTGGCCTAATCATCATCGGCAACATGAATCTCTAGAATCTTAGGAATCTATAATAACGTAAACTAAGCGTTGGAAATGGAGATGGATCATCCTAACTCTCAGAAAGAATACTGATGTATAACAAGAATGCCACTTGAGTGGAACCTTCAAGTCTCAAGAAAGCCATGACCGGCCAAGAAACACCTGGAGACGTTCGGTACTCCAAGGTCAAGATGTAAGTGCAATCTTACATTGGAACACCCAAAAATAACAGCAGTCAACCGGATAAGATGGAAATGCTTTGTGGAAGCCATATCCTACCAAGAATGGTAATGGGGAAAAATATATGATTTAAGTCTTTTAAATTTCTGATTCACACAAATGTTTATACTTGCATACATACATATATGCATATACTCTATACTCATATACTCTATACAATAATTTTGCATATTTTCTACACGAGTAAAATGTATGTTTTTTCTACATGTATATGCAAATATTTTCATTTACAGATGCACGTACACGTACCTACCTCTATGCCCAATGTAGTACATCAAAAAAATGGAAATTTTCTCCAAGTGTAATGTGATGATGTGATGTGGAACATGCGAAAAATGAAAATACAGTTCACTGTTAATCAGTGAAAGAATAATTCAATTACCGGTGATGTGAAGTGAAAGTTTAAGTTGAAAATTTATTATTTCAGCGTAATTTTTCATTTTGCCCTGCTAGGTGCTATGTGTTACGAGTGCAAAAATACCTAAAGAAATGCATTTAATTTGTGGGAATGGACGACTTTAATTACCTGACTTATTTATGTGAATAAAACATGCTAAAAACAGAGTATGTGTGTATGCAAACAAAACAAATTTGAATTTCCATTACATACTGCACAATGGCATGGCTTGATTATAAAAAAATTTTCGAATAAATATTTCAGAATATGGTGCATTAGAATAAGACTGACTTTAGAATATCAAATAGCAGATGCCAACAAAGTATAGACCGTTCAATTCAATAAATTGAAGTGAGAATCTTGATTTTACTGACTGAGTTTTTTAAATTTTTAATTTGTTTCGGTGTGGATTAGTTTTCTGCCTCAATTTCTCTTAGGGAGCTAGTATTCAAGTATTCATTATTCATATATTGCGTATAAGGCTTTTTCATCCTTCTACAAGTCGCAACCTCTACAGATATTACACGAGGGGGCCTCTAGCTGAGTGGGATGCCTCTCTATTAAACAGTGTCTCACGTCAACAGATACGGCATAAAACAAGCAATTTCTTCCTAGATTCAAATTCAACGAGATCAAACCTGCGGTCGAACAAGTCCTGTCTTCTAGCCAAAAAATAGATAGATAGATCACATATGAGTTTTATCAATCTGCTACCCGTTCCTCAACACAGTTTCCGGCTATGGTTATATGACCAGTGATCTAAATAGCAAAGGCTTTTGAATAATCCGGCATTTAACGCAGAAAAACTTCATATTTATGAACAAGCTTGTACGTTGACACGACATTCGAGATCTTTATAGTAGGCAGCCTATATATCAATAAATTCTTAGGAAATATTCAGGTACTAAGCAATTATTTAATTGCTATGAAGATAGGCATGACCTAGGCGATTAGGAAGCCTATATGATATCTATGTGCCCTATATACCCACCACACTCCATTCTCCTAACCAACTTCGAGTAGTCGTTATATATTTTCTTTATTTATTATAATTTACATAGCACAACAAGATATGAATCTTATAAGTGACAGTGCTATGTTTGGAATCATTAAGATTTAAAAATTAATAGTGAAACAAAACATATTAAATAAAAAATACAAAATTAATATAATTAATATCATGTTAAAATATAAAATATAAAGAAAAAAAATATAATATAAAGAAATTTAAAAAAAATAATAATATTGTAGAAGTAAATAAAAAAGTTGAAAAAATATTAAAAAAATATTACTACATATTTATAAAAATCAATCTAAAAAACTAGGAATAAAAATATAACCGATATAAACCTATAAAACAAATCACAAATCATAAAAAAAAATTTTACTTATGAAAATAATTTAAATAACTCCTTTTTGAACGCATTTGCATTGCCAAGATTCTGGATGTAGTTTGGTAGGGAATTCCAAAGACTAGTGGTGTGTATAAAAAAATGTCTCTGAGACAAGAGAGTCCTAAATCGTTGCTGAATAATGTTCCTACCCCGGTAGGATCTAGCAAATTTAATTCGACAAAATAAATATTCCGGCTGTTCCGTGTAAATTATTTTATGAAGTAAAATAAGGCATTTAATTTTTAAGAGATTATCAAATTTCACATTAAGAATCCGGCAAGCCAAATGAGAAATGTGATCACGACTCCCTTTACGAAAGATATATCTAGCTATGTTATTAAATGCCAAGTTAAGTCTACGGTTATCATCACAATCACAGTTAGCGAAGATTTCACAGCCATACAAAAGTACCGGAATTAAGTACGTTCTAGCAAGTTGCATACGAATGACAAAAGGAGTCGAATCAATAACAGTCCACAAGTTCCTAAGCATACTATAAATTCTACCAACAACGACACCTATATGATTAGACCACGATAAACTGCCATTAAAGACAATACCCAGATTCTTCGCAGATTTGACAAAGTCAATCTTATTTCCTCTGATGCTCAATTCAGGTATGACAAATGATCGATCGGTCCTCGAAAGTATAATACATTTAGACTTGGAGGGATTGATGCAAAGTCCATTGGCCGAGGCCCAGTTGTCAATCCTAACCAAATCACTATTGATGTAATCCAAACAAGAATCAATATCCTCCCTAGGAGTACTAGTATAAAGCTGCACATCATCAGCATACATATGAACATTACAGTGAAGCAAGACATCCGGTAGATCATTTATATACATACAAAACAGAAGAGGCCCAAGTATTGACCCCTGGGGAACACCTCTACTAATATTAAGAGGATCTGAGACATTACCATTAAGATGAACTTTTTGAGATCTATTAAGCAAATAAGAATAAATAAGATTACAGGCAGAATTTGAGAAATAAAACAGTTTCCGGAGCTTTTTCAATAGAACTTCGTGAGCGACTGTGTCAAAAGCCTTAGTGTGATCAAGCAGAACCAAAAACGCTACACTATTTACATCTAGTTTCGACCTAAGATCTTCAACAACATTTATTAGAGCAGTAGTACAACTTCTACCTTTCATAAATCCCGACTGACTAAGAGTAAAGTAATTATGACTCTCCAGTTAATTAGTGATCTGTCTGGCCATTAATTCTCCATTACCTTAGACAAAAACGGAAGGATAGCAATTGGCCTGAACTCGTTGTTCGATTTGGGAATGGGAATGATTTTTGCCAGTTTCCAATGTTCAGGAAAAGTAGATTTAGTCAGAACTGTATTGAACAAGTGAGTATAGTATGGCAAAAGTTTAGGAGTCAGAGCTTTCAGGAATGAAGGATCCAAATCATCAGAACCGACCGCATTCGATTTTACCGCAACGAAAACTAAAGGAATGTTGTGGTGGAACACAACAAAGATCATCATAGAAGTTACCGATAGAAGTTGGAATCTTAGAATTTACGAACTGATCATTAAGCATATTCACGTCCACATCAATATCCGTTCCAGGACTCTTTCGGCCAATTCCTATTTCCCGAATTACATTCCATTTAGACCTGTTGTCCATTGCGTTGGAAAACTTGCCACCATAATACAATGCCTTGGCAATTCTTATGCGCTTGGTAACTTCCGTCCGTGCGAATTTATGTAAAGCCCTTAAATCATCAGTTCTAAACCTCTTCCATCGCCTGTAAACACTGTCCCTCCTCCTGATGAGTGCCTTTATCTCCGTATCAAACCACGGCTGTTGTTTAGGCTTGATGCACTTGGTTCTAACAGGAACGCATCTGTCATAGATCAAACGCACCTTCTCCTGAATAAATGACAATTGGTTATTCGCATCTCCCAGTGTATATACCTGGTCCCAAGATACGTCATTCAATTCAGTATTCAGAGTCATATAATCCATGTTCCTGAAATCACGATATGTAATATATTTGTCCACAGCATAAGTCACAGGAGTATTATAATTAAGGAAGAGAAGATCATGGCTAGAGAAACAAGAAGCTGAAATTTGGTCATATAACTGTACCCTTTCAATATGGTTCACAAAAACAAGGTCAATCAAGCTACTAGACGTCGAATGGAAGTGTGTAGGTGTCGACACATTTACAGGACTAAGATGAAGTGAAAGCATTGGTTCAATAAGTGGATTATCAAGTAGAAGGTTGTTATTAAAGTCACCTACGACAACTATGTCGTCATATTGAATGGTAATATCTTCAAGAATGGAAATAAAATTATCAAGATTCACACTAGAATTTGGTCTATATACACAACCCAAAAGAAGTTTCTGATTATCAACACTTGAAATTTACAGAAACAAGTATTCAATTCTACTCCCAATGTGGGTTAATAATTTCTCCAAAGTATACCATTCCGAACATAAATTGCAACTCCACCACCCCTAGCTCCAGTTTCAATCCCATCAACTAGGGATTTCCAGGGAATTCGGAGAAGAGTTTGGTTTCGTATGCCTGCAATCTCTGATTGCCAAGGTCAGGCCCAGTTTTAGAGGAGTTTATGAAATAGACTTCTCTTTGGGAATTGTTGAGGAGATGTCTGATTCACTCGTAAGTCGTGGATGGGGATGTAGAACGGATTGTGGAGTAGGGTAGGCTTTATGGCTAAAGCTCAATCCTAACTCAGAACGCGAAAATGGGGCAAGGCCCTTTTAGACACAGTATTACTGGGTGGAATAAAGATATCTTTCATTTCTGTAGGCTACCGTAGTCTATTTGGACGTAAGGTTACGGTTCAAACCCCAAATCAGACATTTCCAACAAAACGAAATATAAAAAAGTATTTCTTCTGTGACTTCCCATCAGCAGATTTCTGATAAAAACTCTGAGAACGAAATAAAATTGCCATGAAAAGCAATTTAAAAATCTGTCGTTCGGAATCGACTTTAAACTTCTTAGTCCCGCCACTCATGTATGAAATTAACACACACAACATAAGTGGTATTGAGGAGCTAGGTCGTGATCCTCACTGAATGGTTGTAATGATCAATTATGTATGTATGTATGTTGTTGCATACCTGGCAAGACTTCAATACACGACAGTGTTGAAAAATTTAAATTTTGAAATGGTGCTGAACTATAACTGAAAGAGTACATTTTCGCATCAAATGGTACTTTTGTAAAAAGATACATACATATGTAACCCTTCAATCAGGATTATGACCTATCTTCTCACACCACTTATGTTGTGTGCGTTAATTTTATACGTGAGTGGCGGGATCTACAGTTTAAAGTCGCCTCCGAACGACAGATTTTTGAGAAACTTTTCATGGCAATTTTATTTACTCTCAGAGTTTTTAACAGGATGAGGTCGCCGAAGAAATATTTTTTTCGTTTTTCGTTATTTTGGAGATGTCAGACATTGGGTATGAACCGTGGGCTCACATCTAGTAAGCCAGCACACTACCTACTAGACTATTTATTTCTTCATATCTAATGCACGTACGGTACAGAACAGAAAAACTAACGACCTATACGAGTTCCTCACATATAAAACAAAAACTGCTGATTCTGAACGTAACAAAACGTAAAAGATCTGTGTAGTCAAACGTCGGCAGAACGTTATGGAACATACTTTCGTTTGTAGCATATGAAAAGCAATGTTAATGCTTACCGAAATCATTTGTCGGCTCGGCAGGCGTTCTCACGTTCGAACGTACGTTCCGTGGACGTTTGGCTAACCGGGGCTAAAGACAAATTCTACCTTTAGCATTACGTTGCTAATGCATTAATTGTTGAAAACGACATAAAATATGTAGTAATAAAAAAGTACTGAAAGCGTCGCGGGGGTACTTCGGTATTTTTGAAATGGAAAAGTACTGAAAAAAGTTGTGCAACTTAAATCGAACAATCTTTGGAAATCAACGAGTTTATCTTGTTAACAACTGTTGGTCCCAGGTAGTGCTCTGATTAATTGGACTTTCTGTTACGAAATGGCATTCTATGTAGAGTATCTACATAATAGTTTTATGATTTACATAAATTTAATAGTCACAGTTTATAAAACTACATACCTTTTTAATAAACTAATTTCGTACTTCTTTTCAACAAAAGAAGAGAGAAAAATAAGCAAAGAAAACATGTGTGAATATTATTAAAATCAAAAATAATATGTTATGTGAACCACATAAATCATGTGGTGGCTGCTTTAGCTTCTAAGAATGTCACACTTTCATGTACTATTTGCACTGCAACACCACAATTCCTTTCATTACAAAGTATATCCCCGTGAGATTTTCTAACGATTCCCATTCTATTCTATTCTATGCCACAAAAGAATTTTCATAAATGTCATAAATTTCATAACATATCATGTATGTATGTATATACATATACATTTGTATGTACGTGCATATATGTATATGTACGTTTGTTTGCATTACACTTTCTCTTCAATTTTATACTTTAGGTGAATAAGAATGTAGACGGTATTGTACGTAAACTATTGAGTTTGTAATATTACTCCCTAATAAAATGAATGTACTTCAGGATATCGGCTCAAGTAGAAGCCTGGTTCTAGTTTATGAATTCATTGCAAATATTTCAAACTCTCCAAACGTATTAGATGGAAGATACAGATTGTTTGAAATACAGTATCTATGGCAAGAATGCTAAGCTCTTTGGATATTGAGCCCAAAAAAAGAATATTCCCTGAGAATTCTATGGGTACTCTGCACCATCAATTTAAATGACAGAAGACTGGTTTACTGAATTTTTTTGTTGCTCATAAATTACGAAAGATGCCGAACTTTTGGAATTTCAAGACGTGATTTCTACACACTTCAGTCAGGATAACGACCTAGCTTCTCCCACATCTTATGTTGTGTGTGTTCATTTTATACATGAGTGGCGGGATTTGTGCTTTAAAGTCGACTTTGAATGACAGATTTTTGGGAAAATTTTCATGACAATTTTATTTACTCTCAGTGTTTTCACCAGAAGACTACTGATAGGAAGTCCCCGAAGAAATGCTTGTTCATATTTCGTTTTTTTGGAGACGTCTGACCTGTGGTTTGAATCGTGGCTTCACGTCTAGTAAGCCAATACGCTACATACTAAACTACGGCGACTTCAGGTCTTTACACATCAAACAATAAAAAAATTGCGATATGATTTAGCGGATGGGAGAGATTGTAGGTATGAGGCTGGCGACAGCTGACCACAAACGATATCGTGAGACAATTTCAATGTTTGATGTTGTTCAACCGCAATAGAGACGATTTTTTTTTTTTTGCCTTTAAATAATTGTGGAAAAATCTTTTATCCACTTTAACACATCAGAGATCGAGCAGCAGTCAAAACAATGGGTTTCTCGAGATGAAATGCTATCAAGTTGGCATATACAGAATGAAAAGTAACAGATCGATTGCCTGCGAACTTGTGAATATTTCAAAAGGCGTGGTGGCAAAATTTTGCTGATGTCTTACAGAAATCTCAAACTGTGCTGGCGCTTCTATTAAAAAATTGATTTAAAAACGTTTAAATTCGATCACTTATAACAGTTGAACAGAAAAGTTCGTAGGGTAACAAACAGATGGCGCTACTGGTATTTGATTTAAATACATAATTTTCGTAACTTTTAATAGTCATGAGGCTGTTAGTTTGTGAAATAGTAACTTTGGCGTGAAACAACTTCTATCAGTTTGAGGGAAAGGAATTTCACATGTTAACAAAGCATTATTTTTGGCGAAAAAAAATATATACCATGCCCAAAGATCCTGTTGACAAATATAAACAGTATCCTCCTCTTGCTGTCAAATTGATGTTTTACTTCGAAACAAAATTTAACAAAACTGTGTCTAATTTATACTCAAAGTGAACTGACGGACTGGTTTATTATGACCACTGAAGTAAACAAGAAATTCACGTCGAAATAAACTTTCAGGTGATAAGAATACGAAAATTTGACAGAGGATTTTGTAATAGCCCTAGAAATCTAAAAGAAATAAAAAAAACGCTTCTAATTAGTCAGAAAATTTGGTATCCGAATAGTGCACAAGTCTATCGCTATGGATCTGCTGTGCCGCCACTTGCTTAGTATTTTTTGCCGTATAATATTCCACGAAATGTATTTCATTCGAAGGCCTTTGTTGGAACATAGAATTTCTTTACATTGTGTGAATGTATGTACATATATATAAATGACTATAAATTCTATTAAAAAAAAGCCAGCTGACAAACGGATAATGCCGTCTTGGTAACATGGTTACATAGAAGCAGCGCATTCATAAAATGAAACTATTCAGACACAGTACAACACTTACTTACAACACCCAGCAGCACTATAGAATGTAATTCATTACGTGATAATATACATATGTCAACGTATTATATACACAGGGCCACAAAACTATACATACGGTTAACAAATTTCAGAAATTTTTTTTCGTTGAAAATCTTTATAATTGTCTGACAACTTTCCACGATTTTAAGACGGTCTTTTGCATTGGTTCAGAAATTTGTGAAATTTGTTAATCGTATGTATACTTTTGTGGGCCTGTGTATATTCATATACGAATATGAGAGTTTGTATGTGTATATTTGCAGATGATTATGAGTGTAAATTATTATTTTGGTTGAATAATTTCCACAAACATTCTAAGGATTTCATTTCTTTTTCTATCAATTTTTTGTTTTGTTTTGTTTGTATGAGATTTTCTTTCGAATTGATGTTGTCTTGTTATACAAAAATTCTATTTAAATTCTTTCATTTTGTATGTATGTGTTTAAAGAAATAATAATTTTTTATATGTATTTAAATTATATTTATTCATGATATTTATTATAATACATACATATGTATACACATTTAAATACATACATGTACATGTACATGTAATTGCATGTGTTAATTAGAGCATAATTTCCGGCATCTACAAATTGGTTGCATCAGTGAAAAGTTGTATTTCTTTTTCATTTTCGTCTTTTGCTTGTCTGTTGCTCAAATATTAATTAAAACATAATATAACGTTGATTAACAATTTCATTTTATTACTCATGGAATCAGGAAGATGAACTATTTATTTATTTATTTACAGATCCAAAGTGTATACCTATCCCCCGTTTTACACGGTATTCGTTTTACACGTTTTCAATCTTACACGGTTTTTGAAAATAAAAAATTTTTTAACGAAATTTATTAATTGATGAGATATTAACCAACTTTTATCTCAATACGAAGAGGTATACGAAGATATGACTAAAAATAAATCGCAATTGCTCATATGGAGAAAGAATCTAATGAGATAGTGTGGTCTAGCGATGAAAGTAATATTGTACAAATTTAGTGACAGCAATTAAATTTGAATGAAAATAGAATGTTAAGTCTTATTTATCGCAATCTACTTAAATGAATTTTTAATTTTAATTTTTATCTGTAAAGAAAATGCAATATTTAAAATAGGTTATTAAATGTGTTTGATATTAAATATATTAATATTTATTTTTCGTTCAATGTGTTTGTTATTCATCATATTAAAAACTGACAAAAAGGCCTTTTTTATAGTGACTTTCGTTTAGCACGGTTTTTCCATATAAGAGTGAATTTTTCGACTTACACGGTTTTTTATGGAACCTATCTTCCGTGTAGAGCGGGGGATAGGTGTATTATATTTACATGCTGGATAGTTGATGAAAATGTCTGAGATTTCATGACACATATTTTATCCAAAAGTTTTAATTACGTTTGCATCTGATAAATATGAACTTAAAGTTAATATTTATGCCATTTCGTTGGTACAAATGTACATCCATATGTTCATTTTACTCTTACGCGAAGCATAAAACTATGTTAAGTACTAGATAATGTTGTTAGTTAGTTAGTTAGGAGATATCATAAGAGATTTACTTCAAATTATATTATGAGTTGTCTCACTAGTAAACTTTATTTTATTTGATCTAAAATCTCATTTTGTACAGAAGCATGTTACCAACAAAATTGAGAGAAAAAGAAAGAATAAAAACTTTCATTGAAAAGAAGGAAATCAACCATTAAAGGCACCCACAGATGAAACTTCTACCATTAAAGATATTCCCCTAGCCAGTCAATCACATTTATGAATCCTGTTAAAACCTCAAGTGTGTGGTCTTTTAGATCTAACAGTTCATCAACAAATCAACTATCTAGTCATCTCTGTCTATGCATGTGCAGTGGTGTTGTGCTAATTTTTTTTTTTACCGGATCGCGTATATATAATTATATAGACAGGTCCGATCCTGGGTAGGCGGCCGCTCTGTGCGTTCTCATGTCCCAAATTTAACGACGGGGGTGATTTTCCAAGATAATCCTGTCGGCGGCGTTTTTTTTTTTTTAGGTCTCATGTCCCAAATTTGACGACGGGGGGGAGGGAGATTTCCCCCAATTTTCACACGTCGCCAGGATCGGCCCTGTATATAGCATAAAAAGGAAAGGAAAAAATATAATTTAACGATAAAAAGGCGGAAATACCCGCTCTTCATTTTTGTATGGAAAAAACAAGTGATTCTCTTGGTAGCAACAGTTAAATTTAAATGCGGCCGAAAGGGTTAAAAAAATGGTTTTAAATACTCAAATTCTTAAGTAGTAATTAGTTCGGGTTCGGGTTCACGTATTTGTTTCGGTTCGGGTCAAGTTCCGGTTCAGCAGAAAAAAACGTTCCGGACTCCGGTTCACGGTTCGGAAAAACAAGCCGGTTCGTTGCGGTTTTTGTTCCGGTTCGGGTTCGGTTCAAACCCTTGTTTATAAAAATACATATAAAAATTCGTCAAAAAATAGAAAAAGAAATCAGCAATTCTTTTAAATTTTTTTTCAAAACGTCAGCCAATTCTCGTTATCAGAAATCATCTTTGGTTCCGGAACGCGTTCCTGTCCAAAAAGGAAGTACCGGAACGACGTTCCGGAGCGTTCCGGCTCGACAACACCACTGTGCATGTGTAGACAAAGGCAGTGATATAAACAATGATCCATGCATGCTTCTGCTCCCTTACATACATACATAACACAGCTCTACAAATTTGGACTTTGTTGTGCAAATAAGATGATTCCAGTTGTTTCCGAAGGCATTTTGCGTGCTGAACACGAATCTGGGTTTAAAAAGCAAGCAAGCAAGAGAAAAAGAAACACATTACGGAGGTCCTTAAAAATTAATCAGATTTACTTGAAAATTGTTATAAACTTCGACCGCATATTGGATCTGCCATTTTAAATTTTTTAAATCTAAATGAAGATCTGTAATCAGCGACCCCAAAAACCCCTGAGTAACAATTTTCAAGTAAATCTGATTAATTTTTATGAACCTCCGTAATGTGTTTCTTTTTCTCTTGCACCCCTTGACATAAACCCACCTCCAACTTTAAGGGTGCATGTAATCAATTTGGGCTTTGTGCTCATTTTAAAGAGCAAAGATCAATTGTCAATTTCTGACAATAGCGATGGTTCTAGCACGTCAGTGTTTAGTTTAGTTTTTAGGGATTTCAACCCCCTTTTTCTCGAAAACCTGATGTGATGCAAAGTTTCGTGTTCAGCGCGCAAAATGCCTTCGGGAACACCTGGAGCTATCTTATTTGCAAAACCCATGCAGGGCTGTGTAATTGATCACTACAACCCTTCAGTCAGGGTTACACCACTTATGTTGTGTGTGTTAATTTTATTTTTTTTGTTATTTATGAGTGGCGGTAGCTACAGTTTAAAGTCGACTCCGAACAACAGATTTTTCAGAAGCTTTTTCATGGCAATTTCATTGACTCTCCGAGCTTTGGCCAGAAATCTGCAGACAGGCAGTAGCAGAATAAATAATTTTTCATATTTCGCTTTGTTCGTTAGTCTAGGTTGGTATTACAACCATGGCCTCACGTCTAATAAGCCAATAAACTAGCTATTAAAATACAACTAGCCGCCAAATTCTGCCACTCCTACACCGAAAATTTTTTTACGTCGCTTTTTTTTAGAAAATTTCTGTCTGTATTAATATGAGTGAGTAGATTGGCTAAACAAATAACTGGCCAAAATACTGACTGAACTGGTTAAAGTGGATATGACACCTTCTATACAAACTGAATATTAAACGCATATCGTTAGTATAATTCGCTAAGTCCACTTTTTTCCAAAATTGAGATTTTAATGCAAAACGGTAACATTATACATAATACATATTTTACAACAACAAAACATGCCATTATATAGTTTAAAGTTGTTGTAATTTTGTGGTTTGCAAAAACGCTAAGTCCACAAAACTACGAAAAATATTAATATTAATATTATTAATTAATTAGTAATAATAATAAAAATTAAGATTATTAGTTATTAATATTAATATTATTATTATTTTGTAAAAATAATTGCGTTTAAACAGTTTAGAAATTTTAAAAACTGAAAAAGCTACAATGTCTTTTGTGTCTCCTGAAAAATTTGAAAAAAGGGACTTAACACATTTACGAATGAGACTAACGATATCTAAAGCATTACCAACAAACAAAAAAGGAAAGTTTAGATGGAGGGAGAAGAGGACATACATACCTTTATTTCTATAAATTCTAATGGGCTTTGCGAGACTGTTTAGTTTGCGAGACAGTTTAGTTAAATTACTAACGTCTGACACATATACCTAATTCAATATATTTTTTATTAAATTTTAGCATCTAAATTTCTCTAGAAACTCTTCAACTAATCGTTAATGATTTTAAAATCCTTTGCAAACAAAAATTAAAATACATCTTAAGCATGATGGTGGTTAAAATCAAGAAAATCTTTTATTAAATTTGCTTTACTACCATACCATACAATAAAGAAGACAAGAAACGCTAATTAAAAATCAAAAGATTCTGTTAATAAACTGAATATTTAAACATAATGAAAGCATTCAAGAAAAGAAAAGAAAAGCAAACGATTTATAAGAAAATCATTAGAAAGGATACTCAAAAAGGAAGAAGAATTTAAACAACTCAACCATCTACCTGATGCTTCTGAAACTGAATTAAAAAAAATTCCTGCAAAAGGAGGGAAGAAAAAAAAGAAAAATTCAAAGGAAAAACGCCAGGACTCTGTTGAATGCAGCAAAACAAAAAACAAAAAATGTTGTAAGAAAACGAACAAAAAAAGTCCGAAAGAAAGGAACACAATAAATTTTATCTTGGCAGCCGTATAGTATTCGTATTTAACACTCTCGGCAAGTAACAGGTGAGAGAAAAAAGGAAGAAAAAATTCAAAAATAAACAAACAACAAAAACGTGTACTCGTACACATTCTATAAAATTAGTTAAAAGGAAGCAACAACGAAGAGAAGCTTAAAGTAAATAAAAATTCAAGACAATGCCAGTAAAAGAAAGCTTCACTGACATTTAAAATCTTCTTTTGAGGATTTTATTTAAAGCACTTTAAAACTCCAATATTTTATGGCTTTCAGTTCAAGTTCAGTTAAATTTATTCGAAATTCAACTTGAAATATTAGCATATGCAAGTAAGAAAAGTATTAAATATTCCTGTATAGCAATACACAGGGCCACAAAAGTATACATACGATTAACAAATTTCAGAAACTTTTTAACCAATCCGTTTTCGTTGAAAATCTTTATAATTGTCTGCCAACTTTCCTCGATTTTAAGACGGTCTTTTGCATTGGTTCAGAAATTTTTGAAATTTGATAATCGTATGTATACTTTTGTGGGACTGTGTAAGTGATTGCTATTTAAAATAACAGAAGGAGTATTTTCTTATTATAAAATATTATTAAAGCATATGCTTTAAAAGCTATGTCTGTATGTGTTCTAAATGTAGAAAATAATCCAACATATTCAAATTCATAAGGGATACAGTTTTTATTGATTAGGCCATATTGCAGTTTTATTGACATTTCAAACAGTAGGTAGTTCAAATCGAATTTAACTTAACTGTTGTATGACTAAAAACGCGTCCACTTGCTTGCGTGCACTGATAACATTAACATTACAGTGCGTACCAAGCGAGCTGTTACTGCTGCCTTTTGTGCTACTGAACGGGAGTCTTCTAAGATGGGTCTGGCAGTAAATGAGAGCAAAACGCTGTGTTATCGACAAGTAGGGACATGCGGCGTATTGGATTACAGATTACTGCCGATAACTATACTTTCGATATAGTCAAGGAATTTATTTATCTTGGCTCCGCCGTTACCACCATTAATGATGTCAGTCTGGAGATCACTCTTGTATATGGTCTCAATAGGCAATTGAATAGCAGAGACTTCTCTCGTACGTCTACAAGACGCTCACTCTTCCCGTGTTTCTCTATGGCGTAGAGGCATGGACATTATTCAGCACTGATGCAGCATCCTTGAGAGTATTCGAGAGAAAAGTTCTACCTATTATCTTCGGTCCAGTGCGAGTTCACGATTATTTCCGCATCCGATCTTAGTAGTCGCCGCAATCTAGTAGGTAGTGTGTTGGCTTATTAGACGTAAAGCCCGGGTTCGTATCCCAGGTCAGGCATCAAAACGAAAATATGAAAAAAAATATTTCTTCGGCGACTGCCTCTCAGCAGATTTCTGACAAAAACTCTGAGAGTAAATAAAATTGCCATGAAGAGCATCTCAAAAAATCTATCGTTCGGAGTCGACTTTAAACTGTAGGTCCCGGCACTCATGTATAAAAATTAACGCACACAACATAAGTGGTATGAGAAGCTAGATCGAAATCCTGACTGAAGGGTTGTAATGAGCAATTATGTTATGATCTTACAATGAGCTGTATGAGCTCCTCAATGACATGGAAGTTGTGCAGCGTATTAAAATCCAGCGGCAGCGCTAGCTCGGCCATGCCGCTCGAATGAATGAAGATGCTCCGGCGGGATATGCGAAAGTCGGCGAAGAGGACGACCTTGCTTGCGTTGGAAGGACCAACTCGAGGATGTCCTGCCATCGATCAGAGTGACCAACTGGCGAAGGCGTAAAGGAAGCAGAGGCGCCTGGAAGGATGTGTTAAGGCAGGCCGAAATCCGTTAAGCGGGTTATTAATGGCCAATTAAGTAAGTAAGTAAGTTGTATGATTAAAGAAAATCACCTCCATTCGAACATACTTTTGATGGACATTAAGCATTACAGAAAAACTTAATAAAATTACGTTCAAAATTAATCCTGTGTTAGGATAAGTTAGCAGCTATTGGCTGAAAAATAAATAAGAACCACGATACTCTTTCATTTGTACCTAAGAAGGACACCACTGTAATGGTCATTAATATGAGACTGATAAGCCTATATATAGGTTCTCTTTAACCCAATGGGTTATTTTTTTAAATTCTTTTTCGTTTCTTTAAGAAACTGTCACAAAAAATGTCCCCCATATTCATGGCTTGGCTTGATAGAGTATTTGCAGAATGATTGAAGCCGCTTAATTTTAGAAATCCAAGAAAACTTGATTAAAACATTTGTTTTGTTGGTTCAGATACGAGTCAGGATAGCACGGATTTGTGATCAAGCATTTAAGCTACTACACGACCGCATTCAGTCGATTAAAGTCAATAAAATCCAAGTCAAAAAGTATATCACGGGCTTTTCTACCCAAATATCTTCCAATAGTACTGAGCACCTTAGGACTGTAGTAGAGGAGGTAAGCTATCGTTTCCTTTCCTCTACAACATTAGAATTTTTAAAGATGTTTTACAGAAGACCAACAATCGCATGACCAATGATAACTCAGTCACCCAGCCACCATACTTAGCCAACTGCTCTGAAAGCCAGCCAATAAAGAAAATCTTTTCCTATCGTAGAAGAATTAGATTTCTTTTATTTAGTGGCCTATGCCTTGATTTCTGTACATAACTTGTCGGCATATGAGACAACCTTGTTTTCCCTACGACCTACAAACCTACTTATCTTGTGGGATTAGATTTCCTTTGTTGTGGCATGTACAGATTCATCCGATCGAAATGCCTGTGTTAGTTATGGCTCACGTAATACATACATTTATGCAAACATAATTGGTCATTACAAAACTTCAAGTCAGGATTACCAATTATGTTGTGTGTGTGTTAATTTGGTACATGAGTGCTGAGACCTACAGTTTAAAGTCGGCTCCGAAAGACAGATTTTTGGGAAACTTTTCATAGCAATTTCATCTATCTAAGTGTGTTTGCCAGATATGTGAAGAAAGGAAGTCGTAGAAGTTTCTTTTTTCATATTTTATTTCTCTGCAGATGTCTGACCTGGCCTCACGTCATAAACGCCAACACACTACCTGTTAGACCGCGGAAGCTTCATACCTGTTAGTTAATGCCCATTACTCTCAATGCCCGCATGCCTAAAGCCTAGGGTCGCCACCTAAAGATATCGAATTCGAAGATCCGCACCGATTTTGAGTTAACTTAAATCAGATTAACAAGTTAATACTGCAACCTGAATCCCCATCTCAGTCTATTAACTACTCGTATTTGCGTAATTCTCTTCTATTGAAACAATAAGGTCAGCCACAATTCGGTTGTACCCAGCTTCAGATGGTAAATCTGTGATCATGGAAGAGAATCGACTGGCGTTTTATTATATTCTTTGGAGCTACATTCTCTGTATATCAGTTTGAAACTGTAGCTTGAACATCTGTTAATGAACAGACCTGTAAGTTTTGTGACACAGTTGAGAAGCAAAAGCCGAGTCAAGTCTCCAGAGTATCAATGGATATATAGATAAACATGCCGGCTTTATTATCTAAAGGCTGTCTTTGTTTCATAAATATTTTGGTACACTGTAATGCTTTGCATGATTTGAAAAGCAAATAAAAACTATTTTACATCTGTTTATCATCAAAAAGCAAAATAAAATGCTTTCCACTCATTCTCATTTTATTTATTCTTCCTTTTATTTTTTCTTATTTTTATAGTTTGTAAGACATGCAATATTTAAAAAAAAATATCCGTTTTTAATGCTGCAGCATTTATGAATCGAATGAATAATTCATCATGCAACATGATGATATTCTATATTTTAATAGATGAGATACGATAAGATGAGATAAAATGAGATACTCGTAGATATTTAGATTAGCTACGCAACAAATTTATTTGAAATGGATAACAAAAGCATTGTTTTGAGCAAAGGATTTGTAAAGAAAGAGAATTTTAAAGAAACACAAAATAAGTTTTCAATTTAAAAATTTTCCCCAAAATCAAACATTCACCCGTTAAAGTTTATTCGTCACACACGTACTCCTATTCATAGATGTTTGAAAGAGAGTTTCGGATCTCTTTTAACGCAGTAAAACTACTCACACTTTCTTTCTTTAGTCCTTTATGAAGATACTGTTAGGTTAGGTTCAAAGCGGTAGCTTTGATTACCAAAACACACTTGAGCACACATATCGGCCCGTTGTGAAGCCACACGTAAGCTGAGTCCCTGTACTAACCGAATTCCAACAAATTCGTCATGGAAATTGGTCAGCATAGGGGCTGCACCGATACAGTGAAGAAAAATGAAATTTATCTGCATTAGTTAGCTTTCATTGCGAGCTGGTGACGAGTTGGCAAACATTTGCATTTTTATACCCGGATATTATATGTATATTACAAGAGTGTCCCGTAAACCATATCTTTAGACTCCATTAATTTGGCCAACTTCTCCGAAAACTTTGGTGCAACAATTCTACATTCAATCAGCATAGCCTACTCTTAATGGTTTCGGGTTTTACAGCACTTGCTAGTCAAATGAAATTTGAGATATGCTTGGTAGGCTCCTACCGAATAAAACCATCCTATCCATTCTCATGATTTTAGTTCGCATGGTGGTTAGATTTGTGGTTGCGATTCAAATGCAATTCTATTGCCTAGCCATCCTGATAATGAAGGGTATGGCTCTTATTCAAATCATCTTTAATTAGACATATTCTACTAATAATTTCCTTCGTTCTCTTTTTCCTCTTCTTTATAGCTTCTGCAAAAGTCGTTGTGAGGTATTCCAGCATCCGGGTAAATGTCCCGTAATAACTGCCATGAGGCTCCCAAGATTTAAAGCGACTTTTATTGTGCAAATATGTATAGAGGGCCAGATTTTTCTAGTCCCTTTACATGCCAGTACAATTTCTCATCTGTACTTTACAAATAAGTGAAGTTAGCGAGGGTTCATTTGTTTGGTCCTATGGCGATATCTGAATTCGGATTCATTCAAGTTTTCTGTTGTACAAGGGTTTTTACAAGTATATCGGCTTTATTGTCTAAACATCTCTATGTTCAGGAACTTATATGAGGATAACCGTCGAATGTCTTGCCCAGCATTCTTAGGCGTACATACTGTGAGCGCCAAAAGAAAGTGTACAATTCAAAAAAATATACATTAATAAATTACCGTTAATTTTTTTTCAAATTATTTTATTGCTAGTTTTTAAAATTGAAACAAGAAGAAACGAGTTAGAAAAAATTTGGAAATATTGTAAAATTTTTTCGGGCACTCTCCTTAAGTGAAAACTTGAGTTGAGATTGTTAGAATTTTATCCATAGTGTACACTTTCTTTTGACGCTCACTGTACATAAATACATACATAATTGGTCATTACAACCCTTCAGTCAGGATTACGACCTAGCTTCGCACATCACTTATGTTGTGTGTGTTAATTTTATACATGAGTGGCGGAACCTACAGTTTAAAGTCGATTCCGAACTACAGATTTTCTTGTGAAACTTTTCATGGCAATTTTTATTTACATGCAAAGTTTTTGCCAAAAATCTGCTGAGAGGTGGTCGCCGAAGAACTAATTGTTCATATTTCGTTTTGTTGGAGACGTCTGACTTCAAATGTGGCATACATACTCTCTAGGAATCCTACGGTCGTATTAGTTTTACTAGGTCGGTAGGTAGGTTGGTAAGTAGGCTGGCTGAAGGAGAGGATCTGCAAGATCTTATGCCAATCGATTTATAACTAAACCATCTAGTTGGTTAGAAATCCAATGTGTTTTATTAGTGTTTGGTGTCTATTGATTTGTGGTGAATTCACGAAGCAAAAAGTCATCCATAACGTTAAACACTTATGCGTTTGTAGTTATTTTTTTTTTTTTTTAACTTTTTCAGACCATAATAATAATCAATTGTTCTACAATACAAATTGGAATATACTCGTACGTTCATGGTACTTACACGTGTATTTTATTTTCCGAATGTATTTTTGAAGACTTTTAAGTGAAAACTTAACAAGGCCACTAGCAATATGAGGCTTTACCTTTTTCCCTTTAGTAACTTGAAAAAAAAAAAAGAAATTAAAAACAAATTCGTTTTGTATTTCACTTTGAAGCAAAAACCAGGTCACTTTTAGTAAAGGCATCGCAACAAATAAAATGACTGACTGGACTGTACACGAGTACAAATATAAATGGAATACGAGTGTGGGGAAATACAATGCAATACCTTGTATAATACTTTCTTAAATAAACAGTTTTATGGAAATTGTTATCGCGATATGAGATTAATGAACACGATATTACATCCTTTTATTTCACTCGATTGCAACGTTTTCTGCAATTTCTTTCCTTTCATTTCATTTCAGTCCAAATACAACATTCATATGACAGTTCAAAAGAAGAAAAATAGAAAAGTTACAATCAGAAATTGTTAATCTCCCTCTCTATCTCTCTTACAACTGATGTGATGAGGTATAGAATGACTGTGAATGATATTTCCTCATTTTCATTTCAAAAAAAAAACACAAAATCATACTGTCGAGGCTATATTGGACGTATATACTCGTACATATGTATGTAAATGTAGATGTGTTTGTCCATTTGATTTTATTTGGTTACAGATGTCTATCAATATCAGCAAACAGCAAATACTGTGTCAAATAAAAGAGCTTCAAAAGAAGAACGTTTTTGTTCTGATTTTCCTTTTCTTTTTTTTCTGATTCAAATACTAAAACTGGGCTGCTGCATTTAATTTTCCGTTAAACGTTGATTTTTCACTTTTCATTAAATTTTTTAGCTGGAGGTTATAAAAGTAGAGAAATTACAGAAAAACCCAAAAAGAAATCGAAATAAATGTGGGTCACAATTAAACATTTTTCAACTAATTATGTATGTATGGAAGGAAGATTTATTCAAATACAAGGATAATTTAAAATATACCGCGTTTCTTATTTTTTTTTTAATTCGAAAAATATTTATGAAATAAACTCCCCTTGTATACGTTACATTGGGTTCAACCTTTGATAAGTACTTTCTAGTGCAGCTGTCACAGCTTTGTCAGCTAAACTAATCATATCCAGGCAAACGGTTAGGTACTCCGAAGGAAATATGACTAGAATCTGAATGTAAGCCACATGAAAAGCGAGATAATGTCCAGAAACAAACATAACACAGTGCAATATCATATACAGCCATGGACATTAAATTAGCACAAAAATTTATCATAAAAACAATCTAATTTTTTATAGTATTTTAAGTCTTTTTATAAAAAAATTTAAACATAAAAACATAAAAGGCATATTCTTCTTTAAAGCAAAAACAAAAATTTTGACTAAATTGCCGATCGTATGCTCATTAAGGCCTGCAACATATCAAGTGCTAGATTTTAGCTGGACAGTAAAATAGCACAAAATTAAAATTTTTGAAATAAAAATAATATATTTTAATAAATAGTAAAAATATTATTGTTTTTCGTTTACTTGGTCAATATTTGGTAGAATAGCCTTTATTTTTAAGCACCGCGTGGCATCTACGGGACATGCTTTCAATCAAATTCTGGCAACGTTCTTTGGGAATCGAGTACCAAGCGTTCCGTATTGCAAGCCACAAATCGTCCAAATTTTTGTACTTTTGTTGAGCAATTACACATTTCACATCGTGCCAGATTTTTTCAATCGGGTTTAAATCAGGACTTTGCGCCGGACAGTCTAAAACGCGAATGTGCTCTTTGTAAAATCAATCCTTTACCAGATTAGACGTGTGTTTGGGATCATTATCTTGCCTAAATATGAATGAAACTGGCATGTTTTCAAAAGCATATGGTTCCATTTAGTTCTTCATAATGTCCAAATACTTGTAACGGTCCATTTTTCCATTAATTTTGACGATTGGACCCACACCGTGCCATGAAAATGATTCCCACACCATGATGCTTCCTCCACCATGCTTTATGATCTTTTGATTGTAACGTGGATTAAATGCCTGACATTTTGGCCGATGAACAAAGACCCTACTATCCGGTCCCAAACGATTTATCTTTGTTTCATCACTCCAAAGTATTTTTTTCCAGAATGAGAGGTCTTTATCCTTGTAGGAAAAAAATCATATTCAAACTATAAATGGATTTTGTGCTAATTTAATGTCCATAGCTGTATGTACAGTGCTGTTCAATAAAATAGATTCACCATGATCTAACATCTTTGAGACCAATAAAACATTAGAAAAACACGATTACTAATTTTAATTTTTTTATTTTGGTAAACTTATAACATAAAAAAAGCAATTTTGTCCCGTTCACAAAAATAGATTCACTAAATTTGATGTTCTAAAAAAATTATTTTTAGCAATTAAAGTAAATAATTCCTTTTATTTACAGTTTATTTACCTCAGTAGTTGGGGGAATAACCCTTGTTTTTAATTACTGCTGAGCACCGTTTTGGCATAGAGTTAAGAAGTCTCTGACATGTTTCTATTGGAATATTTCTCAGCGCTTCGTTCACTAACTCCTACAACTGTTCTTCATATGAAGGGTCTTTTTCCTCGGATAACTGCTTCGACAATTTTCAATTGATTTGCGATAGGATTTAAGCCCGGCGACTATGCCGGCCACCTCAAATCCTCGACGTCATTATTCTGTATCCAATGTTTAGCTCGCTTCGATGTGTGTTTCGGTTCATTATCTTGTTGAAACACCCATCGAAGCGTCATTTCCCATTCGGGATAAGGCATAATGACGTCGTTTAGTATATTGATATAATAAATGGGCATCCATTATTCCTTCTATTCAAAATAGAGGCCCTGTGCCATGATAGGAAAAACATGCCCATACCAATATCCTTCCTCCACCATGTTTAATGACTATAAAATATTTCTTCACTTATGCATAGGCCACCATGTTTAATGGCTATAAAATATTTCTCCATTATGCATAGGCCAATTTGTATGCTGTTTTTAAAAATCTAATTTTTTGTTTAGCTGTTGTTTAGACAACAATGGAACTTTTCTGATATTTTTGGCTTTTAAATTATTTCTGAGTAAAACCCTTGGAGTCGAAATATGAACTATGTATTCCTTTTTAATGGCAGCAGAGTTTGCAAACGGGTCTTTTTTCACACTATGCACAATTTTTCCTTCCATAAGGGGCGTGAATTTTGGTATTTCCCTCTAGTTTCTGCCTGAAACTTATAATTTATTGCGTTTTGGACCATTTCATATGAACACCCGATAATTGCAGCAATTTTTCTATAGCTTTTGACCTTCATAATGAAGTTTTTTTTTATTATTCCCCTGACTTCAGGACTGCAGTGTTTACCTCTGCCCATTTTCAATTCTAAAGTTTAATTGTTTACTTGATTTTTTTTTTAAATATTATTAAAAATCAATCAGATCAGAATCCTTTAATACAATTACTATCAAACAACGGGTTGGAAATTAAAAAATTCTATTATTTTTTCTAAGTGAATCTATTTTATTGAACAGGTGTTTTTACAACCAAATCTATACCTGTAATAAATTAAAGAAGAGTGATGCTTCAAATTTTGGAAATGTGACGGGATTATGTTCATAAGAGATCAGTAAACAGAGTGCAGTTACTTTTTTACATATACATACTTCTTTCTATAAGAGACTAGCTGACCCGGCCCGCGTTGCTGCGCCACCTACTAAAATAAATTTGAAGGAAAGACATTACACGAATGTCCAATTAATTTTGAATCATTTTATTGATTTTGTTTCCCGTTGTCCTTATGATTCAGATGAACGGGCTTGAGTAGTACGCATTCGATCAGTTTCTAATCTCACTTTTCGTTGTTCAAGTGGTTCAAGCGAACGTTTCTCAGCGGCATATACTCGAAGATTTTCCAGTCTCAATGCTCGTCTGATTCTGAGGCTCGTAATGCTCTTTTCTTCCATGCTTGAGGTGTAGATCGACCAATTGCTTGTCATTCATTTTGAATAATTTTCAGTGACGCCATCCATTGGAAATTAATCGTACCAACCTCCGTCGACTCATACGCAACAACTTTGTTAAAGAATGCACAGTTTACGATATAATTCATTTTGAGTAATTTTCAATGGTGCCACCAGTCGGAAATTTTTCATATTCACTTAGAAACCTTCTTCGGCTCATGCGCAACAACTTTGCTAAAGATCATAACATGATCAAATGCACAGTTTACGATTTAATTGATTTTGAGTAATTTTCAGTGGCGCCCCCTGCCGGAAATTAGTCATACCAACTTAGAAACCTTCACCGGCTCATGCGCAACAACTTTGCTAAAGATCATTACATGATCAAATGCATAGTTTACGATTCTATAAGGTACATACAAACAAACAAATTGGATTTTGCCACGCCCCTCCGCCCACAGACCGGAAATAAAAAAATCAGACTTCACAGTGTTACCCGCCTAAATATTCTGAAGATTCCCTGAAAATTTTATCAAAATCGGCCCAGCAGTTTTGGAGTCCATACGTTACATATGTACATACACACATCCACTTTTATATATATAGATTTGGATATATGTCGTAAACTTTTCGGAGAGCAGGTGAATCTATTTTATTGAACAGCACTATAAATTCTTTAGCGCTCAAGTATGTACTTTAATGGGTAGTTTGTTGGCTTATT
Organism: Sarcophaga caerulescens; assembly: GCA_927399465.1. Taxonomy (NCBI): domain Eukaryota; kingdom Metazoa; phylum Arthropoda; class Insecta; order Diptera; family Sarcophagidae; genus Sarcophaga; species Sarcophaga caerulescens. The sequence goes on along the minus strand of OV656872.1, from coordinate 32,924,016 downwards.
AGAAGTGAGGCCATGGTCCAAATCCCAACCCAAATGTCTCGAACAAAAAGAAATATGAAAAATTATTTCTTCGGCGACTTTCTTTCAACAGATTTCTGGCAAAAACTCTGCGTGTAAATAACAATTGCCATGAAAAGTTTATCTTTATACTGGAGGTCCCGCTACTCATTAGTAAAATGAGCACACACAACATAAGTGGTATGAGAAGCTAGGTTGTAATCCTGACTAGAAGGGTTGCAATGAGCAATTATGTATGTATGTACATATATATGTATGTAAAAATGGCAGGGATTTTAATTTCTAATACCTAAAGTCATGACTGTTTTCTCACATTCTTAATCCGGCTATTAAATCCTTTTCAAACATGGTTAGGACGCTTACGAATCTTCACTTTATGAAATTCATTTGTCATCTGTTAAGATACTTATTTTTAATTGGTTTTAAAACATTTCATAATGATTTCATTAAGGCATGTTCAAATACTAAAAGAAAAATTTGTCACACCTAATTTCATTTTAAATGCCAAAATTTTTAACAATCCTTAGCCTGCCATTTGTAAGATTTTAATGTAGGAAACGTGCCATGACATTTACTCACGCAATTGCTAATTTGTAATTCAATTTTATTTTGTTGTTGTAAAAAAATTTTAAACATTTTTACGATTTCTCCCGAAAACAAAAAAATGTAAATCCCAGTTCGTATAGCTTGCGCTTTAAAAAACGGACACTCCTCTGCTATTCTTAACCTTAAAGTTTTTTTTCTTGTTTCCAAATACAAATACAAATTCTAACAATTAAAAACAATTGTTTTCATTTCTGTTTTTGTTTTTTTCTCATTTTTTAAAAGTTAATGTTTGGCATGTCGCCGTTAATGAGTTGGCAATAATACAAATTGGATACGAAAACAATAATGAACCCCAATCAAATACGTACGTACCATAGCATAGCATAGGGGTACATACCTATTTGTCATATGGTTTAAAGGTATGGAACAATTATAGGCTGTATGCCATATTTACATACGACCGTGTAACCAATAAAGTTAACAATTAAACAAGAAACAGCAACAACAGTAACAGTAACAGCAACTTGGCTATTTGTCCTGAACATTTAATAAGAAATACGTTGTGTATTTAACATTCAGTTGCCGAGGAATAAATGGTGTAAATTAAGGGAACACCCTCTTAAACAGACACGCTCTTAATCGCTACCACCCCCTACAATTTAACCGGAATACTGCTCATACTGTTATAATTAAAAATCTACAGAAAATAACGACAGCATATCGTTAACGGTTGGACAAAACCGATTATGGAGTGCCTTAAATGGAAAGACATTTCGTTAAACACTACGGAGAGTAAAAAGCAGGCATATGAGCTTATTAAGATGAGAGCTTTCATGACTTTGATGGGGCAAAAACCCTTTTTATCAGCGCAAAAGAAGATAGAGAGAAAGAAGCAGAGACTAACTAAATGGGTTGCAATAGTTCATCCTCGATTAATCATTAAATAAGCAAATGTTTACAGGCCATTATAGACTTAAAGCAAACTTGTTCAGAATGAGAATCGCATCAACCAAATATTTAGACTCTGTGGTAAAGAGAATAAATTTTTAAAACATTTCCTTTGAATCTATGCTGCGTTCGTCCTCCTCTGTAACTGCCCAGCCCTTAGCAAATGGAGGTTGATTACCCTTGGCAGCGGCTTCTTTGAGGGTTTGAATTCTGTGTCGAGAGCCGACATCAAGGCTCTACACAGATTCATAAGTGGCTTGAGATCGTTGAGAAGTGCTAGGGCTTAATCAGTGTAGTCGCGTTCACCCTTTTTTTTGTTTTGTTTTTGGTCTGTGTAATTCCTCCGCTTCCCATTCTCCCTTTCCTACTTCCTCTACTTTTTCCTATCCCCTCTTTTATCCTTCCTTTTTAAGAACGTTGTAAAAGGCTATCCATTTCGTGGTTTCAAAAGTATGGGACTGGAATTCGACATCTGTCAAACTAAGTTGTGAAACCAATTTTTTTCTTTTCAGTTGAAAGTCTGACATTGACGAAAATGGATCGCTTAACTATCACACAACGCATAAAAATTATCAAAACCTACTACAAAAATGGTAATTCTGCCACAGCCACGTATCGTGCGTATCGGCAATTTTTCGAACAAAATTTTCTTCAGCGATGAAGCACATTTCACACTCGGTGTTTAATAAACAAAATTGTCGTATTTGGGGTTCTGAGAATACTCAAGTAATTGAAGAGAGGCCATTACATCCAGAAAAAGTCACTGTTTGGTGCGCTCTTTGGTCCGAAGGTGTGATTGGACCTTACTTCTTCGAAAACGACGATGGAACGACTGTCACCGTCAATTCGGAGCATTATGGTCATATGATAACGGACTTGTCTGCTATTGAAGAATACGACTTGGAGAATATGTGGTTTCAACAAGACGGTGCCACATGCCACACAACTCGAGCGAATATGGCTTTATTGCAAGAGACATTTCCTGGCCGCGTAATTTCTCGTCGTGGCGATATCAACTGGCCACCAAGATCATGCGATTTGACACCATTAGACTTTTTTTGTGGGGCTACGCGAAAGTCCGTGTTTATGCAGGTAAACCTTCAACTCTTGAGCACTTAAAAACCAACATTCGTCAAGTTATGGCTGAGATACCGCCCAATATGTGTCAAAAAGTGGTCGAAAATTAACTCAAAAGAATCAATGCTTGCAACACTTCGCGTGGAGCTCATTTAAATGATGTAGTGTTTCACACATAATGTTACATAATGTTCAAACTTTACAATAAAAAAGAAATATCCTGAAAAAAATATTTTATATGTGTTTTATTTACGTTTATTTTTGAAACCACGAAATGACTATCGGGCAATTCGACCTCCGGGTACTGTACTTGTCTCAGTCGACAAGTACACGTCCTCTAACCTAACCTAACCTACATATGCTGCATTAATACATCTCAGAAGGAAACTTCTGGATGATTATCTAGTGTTAGGAAAGGAGTAATGATCGAAAAATATTCTGAAGTTTGGAATTCATAGTCGCCGTAGTCTAGTAGATAGTGTGTTGGTTTATTAGACGAGAGCCCGTGATTCAAACTCTGGCTTAAACGTCTTGAACAGCTCTGAGGGTGAACAAAATTGTCATGAAAAGCTTGTTAAATTTGTCTGTGTACTGTGTTGTACTGTGCTTAACGTAGTCTCCGATCTGGGTGGCAAACAATTAAATCTGGATTACGACCTAGCTTCTCACACCATTTATGTTGTGTGTGTTAATTTTATACATGAGTGGCGGGACATATAGTTTAAAGTCTACTCCGAACGACAGATTTTTAAGAAACTTTTCATGGCAAATAAATTTGCTCTCAGATTTCTTACCAGAAATCTGCTGAGAGGAAGAAGCCGAAGAAATATTTTTTCATATTTTCATTTTGATGTCTAACCTGGAGTTTGAAACGTGGGTAATAAGCCAACACACTACCTACTACTCAAGGCGTATGTATGCTCTACGTGATTGAAACATGGCTAATACCGAAGCTACAGGACTTTGTGAAGAAATGCCTGCGAAATAATCAGTATTATTTTTAGTTGCTTACCTATGGAGCCTAGCTAATAAAGAGCCAATTTTGTAAGTTATCCGAAGAAAAGTCCCATTAAACACAAGTAGAAATTCGTTTGAATGAAATTTTCGAAGAAGTCGTCATCATAGAGACTTAAAAAACAAATAGCAGCAAATAATACAAAGCAACAGCTTTCAAATAAAATGTATGGTTGTCTTACACAGGACGAAGAAATTGATGTAAATTTGACAAACGAGATGTGTTCGCACTTTGTCAATTCATTATTGCCCACTAATTGGTAGAACCATGAGAAAGAAGGTGTAAACTATACAGCATTTTGTCTGTACCTGTCTAGCTCTAATTGAATACAGTCGGAAATAATTTTGGAGAAGCTTTACTTACACCACCTCAATTGTATTGTGTTTTTGAATGACCTCCATAGTCATCTGGAAACTAAGGGGTGATTTTTTAAGAGCTATAGGAAAATTTTTCAAAAAAAAAAACACATAAAATTCAGAAAAATCCATGAAATCTTTATTTGAATCGATAGTCCGGTTCATATAATTTAATGTTTGAAGATTATTTTGTGCAAATTTTGACCGCGACTTCGCCTCAAATTGTCCATCCGCTTAGTCCATTTTTGGCATACGCTTTCCAACATTTCGGCCGGTATCTCACGAATAAATGCTTGAATGTTGTCTTCCAATGCGCCAATTGAAGCGGGCTTGTTTGTATAGACATGAGCTTTAACATAGCCCCACAAAAAATAGTCTAAAGGCGTTAAATCGCACGATCAAGGCGGCCAATTGACCGGTCCCGAACGTGAAATAAAATGTTCACCGAACTCGCCTCTCAATAAGTCTTGTTGAAACCACATGTCATGCAAGTCAAGCTCTTGCATTTTGGGCAAAAAAAAGTTGGATATCATCTCACGGTAGCGCTCACCATTCACAGTTACATTACGATTCGCAGCATCTTTGAAGAAGTACAGTCCAATGATGCCAAATTCAATGATTTGCAAGCGTTGTTCGTATGTAAGACGATTCATAGTTAAATTATAGACCAAACTGAAGATGTTTGACAGTGAAACAAAACTCGAAACGTGCGTGAGCTGTTTAAACCAGTGTTGCCAAAAAGATAATAGCTAAAAAATCACCCTTTTCAAGCTGACTCCATGCAATTCATTATTTTAAACATTTTTTAAAAAAAATCTCCTAAAGGACATGTATAGCAGGTTCCTTTGAAAATGCCTCTTAACCACTGTAGGGCATTTTAATGCTTTACTGCTTATATGGTGTACGCATACAAGCAGACGTATATACATATGTGCGTATATGTTCGATGAATATATTGGCAACAAAAGCGATTGTTTGTTTGAAAGTCAACGTCAGTTGCAATTTATTGTTACTGCTGGATAGTAATAATCCAGCAAGTACACCGTTACTACTGCTACTACTATTTGTACAATCCTATCCTATTTTTGTGCTCTTTCGATTTGTTGTTATTCATTTATTTTTTTTTTCTCTCTCTTTTTTTTTTTTTTTGTATTTTGTGTTCTGTTAGTTTTTGTGCCAAGTCCAATAATATCGGCACAAAACCAGCGACTACTTAATAAACATGAAAACATATCCGTTGGCATACCAAAGCCAACAACATCAGTTAAAACAACATCAGAAACGTAAAAAACGTTTACAGCAAAAACAACAACAACAACAACAGGCTGGAAAAGATGGAAAACGTGCAGGAGAAAAACATGAACAGCAGCACCAGCAACAGCAGCAACATCATAAAGTTTGTAAAGAGGAAACGGATGTTGCACTTGTTGTGGGTCGGGCAGCCTGGTGGAATCCTGGAATATTGGCAACATCAGCAACATCAGCAACAACAACAGCAAATAACAATATGCGAAATTTAACATTCGCCGAAGCATTGAGAGATTTTCTACAAAATGTTTCATTTCATTGTTATGGAAAATTAGTTGAAACAGGACGTCGTTATCAAGAGAGGTACGTTATGCATTACGTTACGTTGTAGCCATGGTAAAAAATAAAAAGGATTTTACAAATTGCTTCTTTCTTTTCATCTACATGTACATATATGCACTTATGTATGTACGTGTTGATGGTTGTGTAAGTGAGCAAGTGTGAGTAAGTGTATGTATCCCACCTGAAAGGTAGTAATTGAGCAACAAAGCTTTTTCCTTTCCTTCGCCACACCAGCCCCCCCTCTCCCTTTTCGTTTTCGTTAATATGCACATACGATTACATTTGTCTGTTTTTGTTTTGTTATTGTTTTATTTTTTTCCCCCGTTTTTCATTTGAACGATAGAAAGAAAGAAAATTAATTACAATCTCTATTTATTTTGGATTGCAGACTATTTTGGTTGGTTTTCCATATCGCTGCATTGTCTACACTAATTATTTTCCTTTATAATACACGCAATACAAGTGGTGAACTGTTGAATACCAACATTTATGATCCTCTGTATCCCATACGTAAAGTATCATTTCCGGCCATTTCTGTTTGTTCAATAAATCGCATCTCAAATGCATCTGCTACCCGCTATGCTGAAGAACTGTAAGTCAACATCATCATCATCATTATTATTGTGCTTGCATGCAATTGTTAGCGTTAACTTGAAAAATTTTAATTAGTACCCCTGTGAAGATTTTTATTTATTTTTACTTCCCGCTGGGCAACTTTTTTTTTTTTTTTCTTCTTAGCAATCGACGAGATCCCCGTAAACGTGGTGTGAACTTTTTTTACGAACAAATTAAAATGTTACGTTATAACTATTACGTTCAGGATGACATACGTGATTACCAAAAGGCATTAACATTTCAACGTTTTTTGGATATTTTCGATCGTGAGGACAGTGAATTATTTTATAATACCAGAAGTCGCATGGCAAAGGTAAAGTATACAAACTAGGCTAACACTAAAACCACATTGTGCGGACTTGCTACCGTTAGAAAGGAAAAGAATAGAGATCTGCCGTCATCAGTAATTATGCCCACGTCAGAAGCTCATGTCGTACTGACATTTGTCCATCCTTCAGGATAGTTACGCAGCCCTGCAAATTTGGACTTTTTTTGTGCAAATAAGATGGCTCCAGGTGTTTCCGAAGGCATTTTGCGCACTGAACACGAATCTGGGTTCAAAAAACTTTCTATCACGTCAGGTTTTCGAGAAAAGAGGGTTGAAACCCCTAAAAATAGAGTTTTTGGCCATTTTTGAAAAATTGTAGAGCTAAACACTGACGTGCTAGAACCGTAGCTATTGCCAGAAATTGACAATTAATCTTTGCTCTTTAAAATGAGCCCAAAGCCAAATTGATTGCATGCACCCTTAAGCAGGGGGTGGGTTTATGTCAAGGGGTGCAAGTGAAAAAGAAACACATTACGGAGGTCCTTAAAAATTAATCAGATTTACTTGAAAATTGTTACTCAGGGGTTTTTGAGGTCGCTGATTACATATCTTCATTCAGATTTAAAAAATTTAAAATGACGGATCCAATATGGCGGTCGAGGTTTATAACAATTTTCAAGTAAATCTGATTAATTGTTATAAACCTCGACCGTAATCAGCGTTGGTGAGTGCAAAGTTCCAGCCTTTTGGCGAAGTGTAGCACAGCGCTGTGTTATCGCAACTTATTGTCATTAGTGAGGTCGCCGTAGTCTAGTAGGTAGTGTGTTGGCTTGTTAGACGTGAGGCCTCGATTCAAAACCCAAAACGAAAAATATGAAAAAAATATTTCTTCTGCGATTTCCTCTCAGCAGATTTCTGGCAAAAACTCTGAGAGTACATGAAATTGTCATGAAAACTTTCTCAAAAATCTGTCGTCCGGAGTCGACTTTAAACTGTAGGTCCCACCACTCATGTATAAAATTAACACACACACCATAAGTGGTATGAGAAGCTAATCATGCATGTATTGTCATTAGTATCTGTAGTCGCCTATTTACATCGGGTGTTCTCAGGCTGAATTCGTGGGCACCACAAGGTTCTATTCCATCTCGAACTGTATTTTCTAGAAACTTACTTCTTTGACTTCAAATTCTATATACGCGTTCGGCCATAAGAGTCATATTAGCCTCTGGAAATTGAGGCGTAAAGGTTTAATCTAATTGACTTAATCACATCCGACCTACAGGTAATCAATCACTGAATGAGGTCACGTGATATGATCGATTATTAGCGCGCTATTAATAACATATCATCGGATGTAAATATTGGGTAGTAAGAAGCTCTGAATGTTTGGCAACGAAAATTCAGTTCGATGTTCACTTAAGTCAGCATATATAAATACCGAATAATGAGTACCAAAAGAAGCCAGCAAGTGCCTTCAAGAGAGTGCAAAAAATATTTGCATATTTCCTTACTAAAGGGTCCGCCAAATAACTTTTTTTTTTGAAAATGCTTTAAAAAAAACTGCTGAATATTTTCTCAAATTTCTTTTTTTATTTGAAAGTACAATCCTTCCGGTTAATAATGGAAAATAATTTCATTCAAATGGCTGCCCTATCTGGCCATGCAGTAGCCTACACGATCGGTCCAATTTTTAAGCACATTATCGATTGTGCGCAGCTGTATTTCACCAATGGCTTCACGAATATTGTCCTTTAAAGCGTCAATTGTCTCTGGCTTGTCGGCGTAACACTTATCTTTGACGGCACCTCACAAATAATAGTCCAACGGTGTCAAATCGCAGCTCCGAGGTGGCCAAACGACATCAGCTCTGCGGCTGATAATGCGATCTTCAAAAACAGGGCGCAAAACATCGAGTGTAGCCGAAGCTACCGTGTGGCACGTAGCGCCGTCCTGTTGAAACCAAATGTTGCCAATATCCACCTCTTCAATTTTTGTGAACAAAAATTCGTTCAACATGGCCCGATAACGATCGCCATTGTCTGTAACGGCCACTCCTTGCTCATTTTCGAAGAAAAATGGCCCAATTATGCCTCTGGACCAAAATCCGCACCAAACAGTGACTCGTTTTGGGTGCGTCGGCTTTTCAATGACAATTTTGCTTGTTTACATACCCGCCAAGATCAAAATGAGCTTCATCTGTAAAGATGACTTTTTTGCCAAAATCGGCATCTTCTGTTAGTCGATCGCAGGCCCACTTCGCGAAGCGAAAACGCATTGGATGGTCAATTGGCTTCAACTCCTGAACCAGTTGGACTTTGTATGGCGTCATACCAATGTCTTTATGCAAAATTCGTCTCAATGATGTCTCCGAAATGTTCAATTGTTAAGAACGACGGTGAATTGATGTTGATGGCGCTTCACGCACACTTTCTGCCACAGCAGCAATACCCTCGGGTGTACGCACTCTTTTTGGCTTTTCACGCTTTGGTTTATCGATGAGGATGCCAGTTTCTTTCACTTTTATTACAAAATAACGAACATACGGAGCTGACGGTGCTTCTCTTCTTCCAAAATCCGTACGCAATTTTCGCACACATTCTGCAACATTACCATGATTTTCAAAGTAATGTCGCAATATTTCCCAGCGTTGTTCAAGCGTATACACAACCAAGGAAGGATAAAACTAATTATCTGTCAAATCAGACATCAGCTAAGTGTTACCATTCACGAAATAAGCACTAGTTGAGAAAAAAAAACGTTAGATGGCTGACCCGATGTTTACATCACTCTATCTGATGCAAAATACAACTTTCATAAACGAAGTGGTGCATCAAAGGCTATTTTGAGGCTTCCCGACTGCGTAGAACAAAGGGCTATCCAAGTTTATCGATTAATTAGAACACAATGTCGAAATATAGCTTGTATTTCATGGTTCCCTCCGCTACTACAACGGATTATACTCTAGTGAAATAAAGGAACTTGTTGCAGAAAATCACATGTTTTACGCAGTACTCGTCTTTCACAAAGAGAACAATTGCTAATGCTAGGCTGGTCTTTGGATCGCTCACTACATTACAATGCAAATTCGCTCTTCAGCTGCACTATTCGTATAAAGAACACTCCTTTGCTGGAAGTTTTTTTATGACACGTACAAAATAAATGGATTCCAATCTAATGTCCATAAAAACTACCCGCTCTTTCCTCTCTCCCACAATCTATTTTTCTAATTCCAACGCCATGCACTTCATGAGTAGGGCCAATTCTAAGTGTAAACGATGAAAAAATTTCAATTCTTATGATCTCAATCCTTACCTAAGATGTGTGAGCGGTTGCTACACGTCCTTCTGGAAATAATCCCTGGAAAGGCAATACAAAAAATTGCAATTCAAAAAGCTTTTACTATCTGCCTGCAATGTAGTAAGCCGGCTTATATCGGATCGATTCCAGCGGTCATCAATGGAATAATGTTTTCTAATGCCATACAGAGAACTCAGAGGGGTGCAGTTCCGCTTAGAATTCCTAGTAGGCTAGCTTTCTGAATGTTAAAATAGTATAGATTAATACGATGTATTAAGTGTCACACCTCTGTTCTCTGATACCATTGTTCGGTTCAGGCCGATAAGGATAATAGTGTACCCTCCTTTAACTTTACTCTCCTCTACCTAGTTTTTTTCTTATAACATTATAACGAATAACTCAAGAATAACAATCCAAGTAAAAGTCGCATTTGAGTCACTCCAAAACACTTCAAATGTTGAACAGTTCTGAACTTTTTAACCAACAAAGATGACGCTGCCTAGTCTCGGAACAATTTCTCATGGCCAAAACATTCCAAACATGGCTGTACATTGTACGTTAACGTAGCTCCCTCACTTTTAATTTTAGCTGACACCGAATTGTTCCGACATTTTAGTTCAATGCCGTTTGGGTGGTAAATATATTGACTGCAATGCAGAATTTGAGGAGACATTTACATCCAGAGGTCTATGCTGTATATTTAATAACAACAAAAAGTGAGTACAACAATGAAATATCACATCGAAAATCAATAAAAAAAAAATTTATTTTGACTACCCTAATAGATATTCTAAACCGCGTAGCTTTCGCAGACGCTATTTCGGGCAAGATATGGGTTTAATTCTGTTATTAAGTGCACCAAAGGCAGATAACTTTTATAAAAGCTTTTCTCTGGATGGTTTTATAGTAAATATTAGCAACAACAACAACAATAAAAAATATAAAATCATTTAATTTTGTTTTCCCTCTAAAGGTTGATATACATAGTCCAACACTATATCCGGATATTTCCTCGGGTGGCGTCGAAGAACGTTTTGTACAAACGGGCATCGATACATATCTGTCGGTGACACCACGCATCATACAAACTGTTAGCGAGGCGAGATATTTAAGACCCAAGGCGGTGAGTTTACATGTTGGCCAAGTACTTTAAAGGATATTAATTCACTTGCTTTTATTTTTATTTGCAGCGTAATTGCTTTTTTGAGGATGAATTGCCGAAAACCTATATGGATGGTTATTCCTTTAACAAGTGCATAACACTTTGTCGTATACGCAGCATTCTTATATTGTGCGGTTGTATGCTGTTTTCAACACCCTACGAAAATTTATCCACGCCGGTTGATACCGTATTTTGTAGTTTGCAACACAAGGAGTGTTTAATGCGTTATGATTGTAAGTACATATATACAGGGATTTAATAAGTTGGGAATAAAATACAGTGGGACCTTAATTTTCCGTGATGATCGGGACCGGAAGCATTCTGTATAATCGATTTTCCCGGTTAATTGAGTACCAATTTTGACTAGTTTTTTAATAAATATTTTTATTAAATAATAAATGAATATGTACATATTTATATAAAAACTAAATAATTCAAGGATTTTATATACATACATACATGTTACAAAAATATAAAAAAAAATAATTTTGTCAGAAAACAGTGAATAGTAGATAAGGATTTCATGCACTAAAGAGGGAATTCCCCTTTTTCGCTTGTTTGTCCAAAATAATAGAAAAAAATGTTTCTTATAATCACGGATAATATAGGTAACCACGGTTAAACGATGTAGAAAAATTTAAGTCGATCCAAAATAAAATTAAGTCGATGCAAAAAAATTTCTTTTTCCATCCCGGATAATTGATGTTGCCGGATAATCGAATCACGGATAATCAAGGTCCTACTGTATGACAATTGAATGGTAAATGTTCACTCGTACAAATGTTAGAAAATTTTTAGAATCTGATTTGATCTATAAAGCAGACGGTATTTAAACGTAAGACCCAAAACTTACTGAAAAATATTTCATATTTGACTAGCCTTTGGTTCTTTGAGCGATCAATTTCTATTCGACAGGTCTCTAAGAACCAAAGTTTAATTATTTGGTATATACAGCATTGAATAAATCCCAATGGAGGTTAAAAAAAAAAAAACTCCAAAACAATATTTGTAAAGTCTTCTGCTGAATATTACAATCAACAGGCAATAACTTCTTGGCACACGTTATTATAATTTTAATTATTTTCTGTAAAACATTGCCTTAACAATCAAAAGGCGCTGATACTACTGAAGAGCGTTTCATTGTAAGGCTTCTGACTGCTGTTTCCAAAACGTTTAGCATAAATTGAAAGATTTTCGGTAAACTTCTGTTATAAAATCTAAAATTTCTTTAAAAGTCTTTATCACGTCACGTGTCACGTGCTGATACTATTGAAGGGCGTTTCATTGCTGCTGTTTCCGAAACGTTTAGCATAAATTGAAAGATCCTCAGTGAACTTCTGTTATAAAAATTAGAATTTATTTTAAAATCTTTATTGTAACAACATGTAAACATTACTGGAACACTTTTACAACAATTGGCAATATCCAGTGCCACGAATTGTGCTTTCTATTGTGCCCACAAATAAGGAAACTTTTCTACACCCAAATTACTAAACCATCATGAAGAACTTCCTTTATTTAAAGGTTAAATATAAAAAGTAACAAGATTGCATACGCCTATTTTACTCAAATCAAACTTAATTCAACAATAAAATTAAACCTCCTGCACCAACATCATATCAATTACTGATCCTTTACACGTTTTCTTACAAATACTTTTAAATCTGGCCAGCATTGTTGAAATGCAAATTTCTAATTTTAGTTTTTCTTTTTTCTTTGTTTTATTTTCTTCACATTTAATTAAAAATTTCTTACTTTATACAACATTTTCAACTGATCTGTAATTCTCAAGTTCTTTTTCGCAAAAATATCTGTTCATATCGAACGATAACATTGCGAAGCATTGGCGGTCTGGACATCTATTGGGAAAAGGTTGTCGGTAAACACATACCTTAATTGTGTGTGTCTACAACGGATACAAACGAAACACGACTGGTTAGATTTTTCAAGGTTTTAAAAGAATTTGATTTGATTTGATGAGAAAAAGCAAAATAAAGTTTTCAAAAAATAATTGTGATTGTTCGTTGTAGAAATATGTGAAATATGAAATCGAAATATGAATTGGAAAATAAAGACAACACGCGTAACAAAGTTGTTCTTCCCAGTATTTGCTTAGAAAATTAATTTTAAATACCTAAGTATACACCTACACGATAAGGGAATATTTGAGGCTATACGTTCCTAAAGTCGTGGCTAAATAAACTAAAGTACGTACGTAAAGCCTTAATAGGTTTTGTCCACAAAATAAGCGCGGTTTTGTGTGTGATCGCCAGTTTTTTTTTTTTTTTTTGTTAAATTTTATTAAAAAACAATTTCATTTTTTTATACATTTTAATTCCACCCAGATTCATGAATTTTATTTCTGATTTATGAAGAGTTTCATACAAAAATTACAAAACGAAAATATGAATTATGAATATGGTAGTAAAGGTTTTAATTTTTAGCTTCTTGTAAATAAATACTTGGCAAAAGTATTAAAAAATTTTAAGTCCAAACTCCTTATGGCATACATACATAATTCGTCATTACAATCCTTCAGTCAGGATTACGATCTAGCTTCTTACACCACTTACGTTGTGTGTCTTAATTTTATTGTTCTTGCGTGTCAGGACCTACATTTTATATGAGAAACTTTTTCATGGCAATTTTTATTGACTCTCACAGTTTTTGCCAGAAATCTGCTGAGAGGAAGTCGAAATATTTTTTCATATTTCGTTTTGATGTCTGACCTGGGGTTTGAACCGTGGCCTTATGTCTATTAGCTGAAAACATGAATGGTTTTTGGGGACTTAAATTTTTTTGTACATTTTCATTTCGAGTATATTGCTGCCAAAGGTATGCCATGCTGGAATGTTGGTAAAATACGGAAAATCGTAAGATTGTTTCGAATGCTCAACCAAAAAAAAATAAATAATTTGCAACCACTTGATTACATGGCATTCGAAAAAAAAACATTCGGTGTATGAGTTCAACAAGATTTAACTCAAAGAGTAAACCTTAAAAAACAAATGCTGAATGGACCGATTACTGTGGCAACTGGTAATACATGCTCAAATGGTTGTAAGCTAGACAAACGTTCGCCACGCTAAGAAATATATTCAGAAAAGTTTAATTGTGTCTTTAGAAGGTTTAGCAACGTCAAATACTTTTTTCTGAAGGCATCAATCGCCCACAATCAAATAGCATTGGCCAATTGCAGAAGAATTTTTTTCAATTTTGACTTGGCCAGGAGGAACCCCACCATTCAATGTTACTGGTCTGAAGCTCCAGTAGCTACAAATCTACTTTATAGTTGGAAACTGGTACCTTGTCTGAAATGACTAAGATTGTTTGTTTATTTGTTTCGTTTTAAAAAAAGTTTGTGAAATCTGATTTTCTTAAGCTGAACGAGAATCTCTATTAACATGGGATTACGTTGAAAGCAGGAGGGTGAGAATAATTCTTTTAAATATTAAATCTTTCAAATGCAAAAATTAAACGATAATAAGTGTGATAGATTGTGTTTATGAAGATAAAGAAAATTATTCTTTACTTACAGTCAAAGAAAAAAGTTGACATAGACCACTATATGAGGAGTCCTGCTCCACCGCCAGGCTCACCTGGCCCTTTATGGATAAAAGGCGTACCAACCAATTACTTGGTCTTGGTCGTGACGTCATCTCGACTACAGTGGCCGTGCTTACGGGTCATTGCGTCATGGGTAGACCCGCGGAAAGAATGAGGCTCCCCTGTAACGACTTCTGCCGTGGATGCAGGTCCTCTGAGGAAGAGGAGACTGTCATTCACTTTCTTTGTCAGTGCCCGTCTCTTGCCAGGTGTAGATATAGGTTATTTGGCTCCCCATTTCTTGTTAGCTTAACGGAGCTATCATCCGTTGATATCAAGGATATAGCTTCGTTCATCAAACAAAAATTTTATTTTCTACATTTCTGTCTTCTATAATTTAAAAAAAAAAATCAGCAAGTGTATGTAGACTTTTTTCTAGGACTGTATATATTATGGTTATTATAAGCAATAAAATTTTTATTTTCTACATTTCCATCTTTTATAAATTTAAAGACATTTTGTCTTTTTAATTAATAAACTTTTTTATTTATTAAAACCCAACATAATTCTGTTAAATTGTATGACCTGATTGCTTCATTTTGGTTGTGAAAAATTTGATTTAAAATTAAGAACAATAAAACAACAACTAAAAAAGCACTGTTTTTTTTTTCTTTCTTTTGTTATTACATATTTCTCTTTGTATAACTTTCTTAATTACTGCATAATTCTCATATACTTTTTTTAATAAAATTTCTGATTAAATCGTACGATATCATTAAATGGAAGCGGCGGTCTTTACATCTACATTGAAAAGGTTGAGCGATTTCTCTGCGCACATCCCTTTAACGCTTCTTCTCCTATCAATTGCCTAATTTTTAGTAACGTATACCATCCATTTAGCGACAATAATTTACACACCATTAGTCGTAAGCTTTTTCACGAAAACACCAATCCCTCCGATTATACACAACTTGGGAATGTTTAAACTTCCCCCATTCCCAATTTTCGTATATAATCGGAGGTCTCTATTCTAAAATACTAGCTTAAGTCTTCGGCCTTGCATTAGATGTTGTAAACGCTTTAACAGTTAGATGTAGCCAGCCAGTGATCGTCCGTATTTTTGTTTTTTATTTTTATTTTTTTTATTATTTCGCACAACTTTTTCAATAACAGTTGCTTTTACTTTTATAATTCTCATGTGCTTTTTCAATAAAATGTCTGTTTAAATCGAACAACAGTATTAAGTGGAATTGGCGGCCTAGCCGTCTACGTTGTAAAGAAGATATACAACTTTACAACACTAGGATTACCACCAACTTAACCGATAACACCAAATATGCGACAATAATTTTATAAATAGATGTAAGTTACAATTTAGATGTAAGTTGCGCACAAAACTCCCCTCCTATGCACGAAACCCCGTTGTCCATCCTCGCCCTTTCGATTATAACACAGAACGGAAACAAGACGACCCTCTTCTCTCTTTACGGCTCAACTGAGAGAAGGCTTCTCTCGTTCCCGCTTAGTAGTTATAATCGGGTAAAGCAACCACCATTCTAAAAATAGTTTATAAGAAGCCAGCCTTAAGTTGTATGCCTTATTTAGTTCGTAGGCGCCTGTTTAGTGGCCGTATGTTTTTTTTTCCAATTTTTAAGTTTTATAACGTATGCATACATACTTATCTATACATATATGTATATATTCTCTCTGCTCAACATTTTCTTCAGAAGAGTATCTTTACTCTGAACATTTAAGTTTTTAAAGAATTTGAAAAAAAAAAATTAAAAAAATTGTGAAGTTAGTCACTTTAATCAAAATTAATTAAATACGCTTGCCAAAACAGAGTTGACTGTCATGAATACTGTGCTGTTTGTTTAATGGACTCGCAGGCAACCATCTCCACCATGAATCGCTCCTAATTTCAAGCTCTACCGCTAACAATTGCATTGCCTGCAGGCATGAATCATCGTCAACAAGGCTCTAACTTTAGCGAATAGGGGTGATAGAAATATTGTTGAAATGGCAGATGAATACATGGCATCTCTTGCTTTAAATATGGTCCATTCGATCAGTCTAATTTTTGAATACTTATTCCCCGAAACTCATAGGGCCGTATGGCCAAGAATTGCCAGTTTGTCGATATAAACCAGTGACTTAACATAACCCCATAAAAAGTAATCCCGAGGCATTAAATCGCACGAATAAGAGGGCCAGTGAACAGAGCCACAGGTTGTCATCAAATTTATTTTTCAATAAATCAACAACTGTATGTGTAGATGCATCTTCTTATTGGAACCACATATCGTTGATTTTTAGAAATAGAAATTCAGTTAGTATTCCTCGATAGCGCTTGCCTTTCCCCATAAGAAAAAAGTAAGGACCGATGATGCTGCCCGCATGTAAACTGCATCAAACAGTACTCACCTAGCTTCTCACAATAAACTCGTATTGCGTGTGTTTATTTTATCAACGAGAGGGCGGTACCTACAACTTAAAGTCGTCCGTCCCCAAGCGACAAATTATTGAGAATCTTTTCATAGCAATTTTTTTATTCACTATTGCTCATCTTTGTCCAGTTTCAAATGAGCTTAACCAGCTTAAGTCAAGATTCTTATGTAAAATTTTCCAATTAATTGAAAGAAAAACAACCTCAAATTGAAAACACCGCAAAATTGCAATTACGTAGCCAATACATTCTTCGGTACATATGTACATAAATTTTTCTGTTTTGATGAGGGTTTTGAATCGAGAAAAATTTATTCCAAAATGCACAATAACTGCTCGAATTGCTTGCTCTTCGGACAGATTATATCGACCGTATGGGCTCCTTGAATTTCACGCACGAATTTAAGTTTTTTGTTCTGACGTTGCAACATTCATATTGGCTTTGCAAATTTTACTGAACGGAAATTTCTATACAGTTGGACATTCTTAGCTGTCAAGCCATAGTTATCAGTATCGATATTTCTCACTCGAAACTTGTCATTCGGGCAGAACATACTCGTAGCTGTTCGTAGAAGGTTGGCAAATGAATCTTGTCAAGTGTACAGATACTATTATTTTACTATTATATTTACAAAGAAAATTCGTTGTCATCTCTCTCGAATGTCTATTAACACATTGCCTGCCAAGCTGTTTATAAGAATGTGTCATTTTTAGGCAACGTGTACCATTTTCGGTACATGATAACTACTTTTATAAATTTCTATAAATACATGTTCTTTTTTTAGTTTTGAGAAAATGTATGTTATTTTCATAATCAAAACATTAAAATGCACAAAATAGCAATAAAATATTAAAATTATTTCACATAGAATAAGAGACATAAGGATGATGTACAAAAGAGAATACATATATGGGCAATTTCGTGTCAAGTGACCCAATTTTTAAAATCGATGTCTTCCGATTTGGATGAAATTTTCACCAAGGTTAGTACTATTGAATAGTTGGCCAGACACAACTAGGTGTAACTTTCCACCTATTGGTCCCATTAAGTGACCACAAAGCTCTTAAAGGAAAAGAACTAAGCTTTCTTTGAGCAAAAAAAAAACATCCATTAAAAAAAATATAGTGCATATGGTAAAATTTTAAAACTTTGGTTTTGAGTTAAAATATTTTTTTTTTTTATAGATATGCCTCTTGCTACTAAGTGCCCACAAAGATCTTAAAGGAAATGGTCTAAGTTTTCTTTTGAGGTAAAATAAAAAAAACTCCATTTCGAAAAAAAAATGGGGGAAAATGAAAATGGTACATGTGCCAAATATTGAAAAATCTTATTCTTGAGTTAAAAAATAATTTTTTTTGATAGATAGATAGATATCCCACTCGCATCCCAGCGATTATGAAGGCCTTAAAGGAAATTTTATAAGCTTTCGTTTAAACAAAAAAAAAAAAAAAAAAGGGCCCAAATTGAAAATAAATTTAAAAAAAAAAATTTATTTTTTTAATAAAAAATAAAAAAAAAATAAAAAAAAAAATTTTTTAAAAATTAAAAAAAAAATTTTTAAAAAATTAAAAAAATAATTTTTGGAAAGATTGAAGAAATAGCTAGGACCAATAGGTGGAAAGTTATACACATTTTAAAAAAACCCTGTATGACCAAAATGTCCAACTTTGTCCAATGTTCAACCCCCTCTAACTCCGGCAGTTCTTATTGTGTCTGGCCAACTATCCAATAGTACTATCCTTGGTGAAAATTTCATCCAAATCGGAAGACATCGATTTTAAAAATTGGGTCACTTGACACGAAATTGCCCATATGCAAATGGTAGTCCAGATAGTGCTCTTTCCAACTGTGATAGTGGGATAGCTGAAATAATTTTGTGAGTCGAGATTTTGAATTTTAAAAAAATCGATTTTTGGCCAAAAATTATCTGAAAATTCTCTTGAAAATCAGTGGCCATTTGCGAACATATAAGAAATTGTACACCATACAGACTATATGCAAATGGTAGTCCAGAGGGTGCTCTTTCCAAACGTGGTCGTTTTTGATAGCTGAAATAATTTTGTGAGTCGAGATTTTGAATTTTAAAAAAATCGATTTTTGGCCAAAAATTATACGAAAATTCTCTTGAAGATCAGTGGCCATTTGTGAACTTATAAGATACAGTACACCATACAGACTACATATGTACACCTATCCCCCGCTTTACACGGAAAATAGGTTCCATAAAAAACCGTGTAACTCGAAAAATTCACACTTATATGGAAAAACCGTGAAAAAGCCCTTTTTGTCAGTTTTTAATATGATGAATAACAAACAAATTTTTATAAATTATAGATTTTATAAAAAAATAATTCTGTTATTTGCTCACCTTGAATAAATTTACGCTATCAATTATATATAAACACTAATTAAAAACAAAGTTTAAAAACAATGATGCTCTTTGTTTTGGTATTTCAAACAAACTAGCTTATACACGTATAAAATTTAGTTTTGATCATAAAACGGGGAGTTCCCATCTTATCTGTTTCCATCATAGACATAGATTACTAAGAATTCGTAACTGTAACATACATTTTGTAGTATTGTATTTTGACAGTAAAATATTTTGACAGTAAAACAATGAAAATGTTATTGTAGATATAAGCAAATTATAGTTTAGTGTTTATAATTTCGTGTAAATGCAAAATTAATAAATTTCGTTAAAAAAAAATTTATTTTCAAAAACCGTGTAAGAGCGAAAACGTGTAAAACGAATACCGTGTAAAACGGGGGATAGGTGTATATATTTTACTTAAGTTTGATTATACTATGTATAATTTTTCACACTTTCTGCATACCATGGTTTGCAGCAGTTCCTTTTTACTGGTCTACCATTACAGTTTTGTAATTCATGGTGTAATTCTACGAGGTAGGACATGGTCATCTTCTTCAGAAAATACATACGTCATTATTTGTATTACATACTTATGTAAATATGAAATCAGTAACTTTCTATGTACTATGTTTTAAAAAGTGAAATTGAACTATTGGTTTTTGTATAATATAAAATCGATGCATTTACATCTGCCGTATTCAATAAAAGTTCAAAAGCGCCCCGATAACTAATTACCACGCCACATGTACCGTTATCGGTACATTACTCTAAAATTGCTCAAAACATCATTACGTTACATAAAACAGTCCTACCAATAATTAAATTTTGGATATAAACATTTTAAATTAAAAAATTCAGTTTGGCTTAGAAATGCACCGAAAACGGTACACGTTCCCTGGAACGTGTTAAAGATTTTTCAATTAAGATTTGTTGTCTCATTAAAACACAATGATTAGGGCGAAGAATATTATTCGGCTAGGTGTGCTATTTTTAGTACAGGTAGTCCCCGACTTACGACTATTCGCACTTACGACCATTTTTTTTCTAATTTTTTTCATAGAAAATACTTAAAGAAGGCAAATATGTAGTTGCGGGGAATTCCTAAAATATAAATTTTATATATATAAGTAAATATAAATATAAATTTTCGGTAGTTTCATTTCTCCTGACCCTCAAAGTTAGTAGTACAGTATATAATTTTTTTCTTACATTTTTTTTTATATGAAATTCGACTTACGAATTAATCGACTTACGACCGATGACCAGGAACCTATCTCGGTCGTAAGTCGGGGAATACCTGTATATCAAGGCAGTAACAAGTAAATCTGTAAACGTAACGTATGGTGGCTAAATTAAAGATTCCAATTCAACAATTGGAAATTGTTTTCTTTTATAAACTTAAACGTTCCTCCACTTTAAATATTTTAATTTTTTAAACACAACTTTTAATGACTTTCATGTATCATACAAAACATATGTATGTACATACAATAATTCATACATACATACATAAATACATACCATATATCATATGAACATTGTTTGGCAAATATCCGTCTAGCCAAATATAACCTGTATGTAGATAATGGAGTTTTATTTAAAAAATACAGTGTCTTTTAAGTTCAACACACTCATTTCACTTGTTCATGTACATTTAAAGTTTCCATAAAAGCCTTACCGGTCTGCAATAGTTTCTGATTCATTTGAATAACTTTTCGCTTTAGAAATAATCCATGGACGTTAAATCCGGCAAACTTTTCTATTTCTTATCATTTCTTTTCTTTTTTCGCTGATCTTTTTATTAATTTTTCCCTTTGTTTCATGTTTATTAATCAAGTTTTTCCAGCTAAACGGGTGATTTGGTTTAATGTAACAAGTTCTAGAGCAATAGAGTTGCCATGTATCGTTTGCTAAACACAATATCTTCTGTGAAAATATATTATGGTTGTTGTATTAGGTATAATAGATAAAAATCATTGCTTATTTAGTCGTAGTTTTTATCAAAAAGTAACTTTGACTCACCCTTCTTATAAAGTTTTTTATTGTTGTTATTATCTCCAGATAGATAGATACATACATAGATGCTAGAAGATGGATTATTTACAGATGGCTTGAAGTCTTTTAATTTTTTAAAATTCCATAGCAATGCTAAAAATGTTTCTTCTTAAACCGGATAATTGCCAAACCTTGGTCCCTAAATTTGGTTATTACGGCGTTCACATTATTCCAGAATTTTTTCATTCGTTCTTCCCAGAAATGTTAAATCACTCACCACAACAATAGTTAGCAAAAAAAACCTTCACCACGACATTAGGGCTTTTTTAGACTTTTTTTTTAACGGAAGCGCGAAGGGAATACAGAAGTTCCTCGACGTATTGGCACCAAGTTTACTTTGTTCCAATACGACAATTTTGTCTGATCAGTTAAAATAGAAACTAATTTCGTTCAAAAAGAAATAATTTTTAGCAAAATCGTTCGATTATTCGTTATTGTACAATGAAATGCATGAGTTGCCAACATTGCTGGTGGTTCTTTAATTCATACACCAACCACGCCTTATAAATTCTAAAAGGTAAATCCTGCCATAAAATTGAGGCAATGAGTTGGAATTCAGCTGAATTAACAAGTTTTGTTCTTTCTCAACTTACTCCCTGACAGCGGCTATATTTTGAATAAAATGTCAGTAAAAACGTGACGTACTTGCTCTAAGATTTTTATGTTTTGTACCGAGCCAGTAGATCTAAAATTTTGTATTCAATTTGCTTTTCCCTGCTTCAATATTTAATTCAATATGTTCGTTTCTTTTTTTTATGAAAACCAGATCCTCCAGTTGTAGTCGCCGTAGTCTAGTATGTAGTGTGGTGGCTTATTAGACATAAAGCCCGGGTACGTATCCCAGGTCAGGCATCAAATCGAAATATGAAAAAATATTTCTTCGGCGACTGCCTCTCAGCAGATTTCTGCAAAAACTCTCAGAGTAAATAAAATTACCAGGAAGAGCTTCTTAAAAATATATCGTTCGGAGTCGACTTTAAACTGTAGGTCCCGCCACTCATGTATAAAATTAACAAACACAACATAAGTGGTGTGAGAAGCTAGGTCGAAATCCTGACTGAATTGTAATTGTGTTGTAATGACCAATTATGTTATGTATGTAGATCCTCCACGTTTGGCATACGATTGAAATTGTTGGCTCGAGTAAAATTGGACACACCTATCTCTTTAAAGAATTCAAACACTTTTGAAAAATATACTCAAATTTGAGAGAGCCTGTATAAAAACAAAAACTTTCTATGCATATTTCTCTTTACCCAGTTAAATGGTTTAATGTTATAACACAAAGACAAAATATACTCGGTCTTGAACGTGAAATGGAAGATGCATTATATTGTCCAGATTGTTTGCCAACGTGTTCTGAAACGCGATACAGCGTACAAGTAATGGGTTTGCCATTAAACGAATACAATATGAAAGCATTTCCGTATGTATACAAAATTAAAAATAAAATAAAACAATAAAATATTAAATATCCTTTAAAACTTTTGTATTATTTTAGGGCTCATAAGAATAACTACAGCGATTTAGCTTTGGTGCGTATTTACTTTGGCGAAACTCATGCGTTTTACTTTCGTCGGGTTTTGGTGGATTCATGGGTAGAGATATTTAGTAAGTGTTTATACTTTTTTGAATTTTCTTTTCTTTATGATACATATACCATATGTATGCGGTGTAGTAGAAAGAAATCCATTATTTTTATATACAATTTAGAGTGTATTTAGCAGAGCGATCGAACGATTTTATGAACAATCGATTCTCATAAGCGTTCAACTCAATAGTAAACTGAACTCTTTGCTGGCAAAATTATTTCCTGTAGACAAAAACGTGCAAACACTTGGTGCCAGTCCATGACTATAAAGTGGTAGATACACAATAATCGTCTAAATGCAGATTTTGCTACAGTGCGGCCTGACGTTGCCCTGATTGAAGGTAATACCGTTTGCATTGGACAAATTTTACTACCTGCAGGTTATTACTTATCTCAGACAAATATCATGGTGTTATGCCTGGTCTACATTATTGGTGTATAAGAATCTATACATCAAGCCCTCGAAAATTTAGGCAAGTTCTGATAAACCAGAATTTCTCTCTTATACGTGAAAACAGGCGATTTGAAAGCGTCCGAACGAAACTTAAGTCTAATCGTTTTCACTAAGCGTTGTCGTCAGCAAAAGTCACTGCCTATCATCCATCCAGAAATGCATCAATCGTTCGAATGGTTCACCAATAGAAAGGCCTTGACCTATCAGTACGTCTTTCACAAAAACTACATTGAGTTTGATGGGCTGTTATGGTGTCAAGGCATTTTAGTCGCCTTGCATGCATTTTCACCTTTACCATAGAGAAACTCAAATAAACGCCATATTTTGCTCTTTGCTGGTATCTATTTTCAAAAGCTATGTATTGAAAAACTAATGGATTTCTTTTGATTACACCCTAGTTTTATATGTTTAATAATTTTGTTGCGTTTTTTCTTTTCTTTCATTTCCAGGCCATGTAGGCAATATTTGTGGCATTATTGCTGGTTTTTCGTTAATTGGCATTTGTGAAGTGCTTTTCTTTATCATACAACAACTATTTAAAGCCTATAAAAACGAAATGCTATGGGATGGCATTCACACAGCTACCGCAACTCAACCTTTTATTATTTTACCTTAAATGTTCTCATTGCAAATGATCCTAAATGTTAAAGAAGCAATAAAATTTTATATTTTTTGCAACGATAAACAAATGCACATTTTAAAAGTAATACAGAATGCCAAGCTATTCTATTCAGTCTTTAACTCCTTAATCAAACTATTAGAGCATGGACTGACCTAAGCCATTAAGTATATATATCGCCAACATATGGCTAAGAACCCAAATGGATATTTGCATCATACTCGTACATACATATACACATAATTGGACATTACAACCCTTCAGTTAGGATTAACGGGGCTTGCTTCTCACAACCTGACCTACAGTTTAAAGTCGACTCCAAACTACAGATTCTTGAGAAACTTTTTCATGGCAATTTTATTTATTCTCGGCATTTTTTCCCAGAAATCTGCTGGGAGGAAGTCAACGAAGAAATATTTTTATATTCTTCGTTTTGTTGGAGTTGTCTAACCTGAGTTTGAACCGTGGCCTCACGTTGCATAATGTTATACCGAACCGGCAATACGGATCAAAAGTAATTCTGGCCGAGTTGCCCACGCGGACTGGTTGCTGCACGAAAGGCTATAAACGAGGGTATACCTTGCACAACAACATTTGCTTAGATAACTTTTCAGAGTATTACGCCATATAACAACAGGAGCGTCTAGTTGTTTTCGTGTTCTTGGATTAGCCTCGCTTTTAGGCCGACATTGAACCTGTAAGCAAGTATAGCAAGTATCCAAGGCTCGTAGATTTCTTGTCCATTGAATCCAATAACGTAGTAAGAGGTCACTGAAATCCATTGTGATGCCACATTAAAATATCCAACACGGATTTCTAAACATTCCCTATAGGAAACTATACATACATAATTGGTCATTACAACCCTTCAGTCAGGATTACGACCTAGCTTCTCACACCACTTATGTTGTGTGCGTTAATTTTATACATGAGTGGCGGGACCTACAGTTTTTAAAGTCGACTCCGAACGACAGATTTTTGAGAAGCCAGAAATTTGCTGAGAGAAAGTCGCCGAAGAAATGTTTTTCATATTTTCGTTTTGATGTCTGACCTGGGGTTTGAACTCGGGCCTTCAGTCTAATAAGCCAACACACTACCTACTAGACTACGGCGACTTCAGGAAACTATCCCGCCTCTAAAACAAATCCTACTATTGCATTATTTCCTCAGTGTAAGATTATACAAAATTAGAAGCTAAAATTCTCCGCCTCTTCTGACACATGATGTAACAGTTTGTCTCTTTCACCTTCTCCTCCACAGTACCGGCAGAAGGCACTCATGGGAATACTAAGTATATCAACACGCATTGTCTGTGCAGCACTTCGATTCCTATTTGGAAGTCGAAAACAGTTTTGCAGCCAGCAATGGCCAATACTTGAAATTAATGTTTTTTACTTTCCCATTAAAAACGTGTGTTTTATTTTCACAAAATAACGCTCATTTCGTATCAGTACACCTGGTATAAAATAATCCAAAAACCAAACTATAATTCACTCTATCTAACCATATTGCTGTTATCCAGATACGGAGATACGTGCAAGGAGATAATGTTCGAACTGTTTACTGTCAACTAAACACCAATTAAGGTGGTAGCCTTCAGGGTCACAAGATCTTTTAAGAGTCGGTTAACGATTTTTTAACGTATGGCTTGGTACACATTATTTGGGTACCTAATCGCCAAGGTGTGGTCGGTAAGGGGGCGAATTTTGAAAATTTGAAACTTTTTAAGGCAGTGAATACCAATTTATAAGAGAAGCCTAAAATACCACGTAGAACACTAAGGAACAACGATACCCTGAAGGCACATGTATTTGAGTCGCATAGGTGCAATGAATGAATTGCATGTATAGAGGACCTTCGAAACGATGGAACATTTTCTACGTAATTCTGACAAAAGCTTACCAGTTTGCGTACAAGCTTTACCTAAACATGTCTTTTTCCACTTGCAAGCAACGCCTTATTTTTTTTAATGACGATTTTTTTTTCTTTAACGATGGTTCATCGTTTTGTTGACTTCTTCAAAGCTTGTAATACAAGAATGACTTTCTTGATGGGCATGTTAACGATTTTTTTCATTTAGAATAGGTTCGACATGTATTTTAAATCAAGGATTTGAGAACATTGACTGCATAGGTCATAAAAATTCCCGGTTGTTGTAACTCGATCCATTTTCTGCAGCAAATTCCTTTGAAAGTTAGAAAAAAAAATTTTTCGACTGCAGAAAAACGATACAAAGAATAAAGCTCTTTAGAATCTGTGAACACAGGCCTGTGTAAGTGCAACGATAAAAAATCGTAGAATTTGGAATTTGAAAGTTAAAAAATTGTATTTTAAAGGCCTTAATCCAATTTTGAAGTCGCCGTAGTCTAGTAGGTAGTGTGTTGGCTTATTAGACGAAAGGCCAGAGTTCAAATCGAAAATATGAAAATATTTCTTCGGCGACTTCCTCTCAGCAGATTTCTGGCAAAAAAAAAAACTCTGAGAGTAAAAATTGCCATGAAAAGCTTCTCAAAAATCTGTCGTTCGGAGTCGACTTTAAACTGTAGGTCCCGCCACTCATGTATAAAATTAACGCACACAACACAAGCGGTGTGAGAAGCTAGGACGTTGTACAATGAGTCAATTCGACCTCCGGGTACTGTACTTGTCACAGTTGACAAGTACACGTCCTCTAACCTAACCTAACCTAACCTAATCCAACCAATATTAAAATCAAGCAAAAACCCACATTGGAGAAGTCCATTCTTAAGAATACAAAACAGAAGGGTAGAAGGATTTAAGCTACGATGTACGAGTTAGCTAAACGGACTGCAGTAGCCAAGCAATTGAGATGTCCACACTAGAAATGGTTAAGCAAGTCAACAAAATGATATTGGATTATCTTCAGCCAAAGTTGTGTGGGTTAAACAAAGTGATAGAGATTTCAAAAAGTGTTATACATGAGCCGTTTATTTTGAAAGTGGTTTAAGTCCATTTTTTCTTATATTGAGATATTTAAGGGTTTGCGTTTGAATTGTTTCAAAAATATTGTTAACTGGTATTAAGTTGTTTTTACGGTTTTGTAAGCTTAAACATGTTAGAATATATAACGTAATACTTTTTTTAAACATTACTAGAAAAATAAGCCGTGTTTCAGAACCTAAAATGGACTTAAACCACTTTCAAAATTAATAAAATGACTTTTTTGTTTGTGAAAAGGAATAAGTCCCCTTAGTGTTCTTTGTTTAATATTATTATAAGTCAACAAAATACTTTAGTTTCACAATAATATTGAACAAATTATCCAAAAGAATTGTATACCTAGTGATTCCTCTAAATAGTTATGTTTTTAAGGTAAGTTCTTGGAATTATTATTTTAAAGAAATTTAAATAATAGCAATTGTAAATGTATTATTTTTGATGTAGATGAATGTAATATGTAGCTTTAAAATAAATAGGGATGCTTTCAATTTAGATACAGATTTTTATTTATGTACATAATTAGAAAAACATGTATTTAAAAATATTTATTAATTCGTTTATTAAGAAATTAAACCAACGTTCATTAATTAAGGATAATATTAACGATTTTGCCATATTATTTCTCCTCATTTAGATTATGTGTGAGGTTGTTAAAATATTCATGGTGCATTAGTAACTCCATCATATCCTTATACTTAGAAGTTGAAATGGGGCGTACATTTTTGTATAGTGGTGTTAATTTTATTTTATTGAAGTTCCTTGGTCTTCCCCGACAAGGTAATAAATCAAGTATTTTGAACTCTGTATCCACTTCCATAGATTTTTTCTAAAACATTTTATAGGCTTCACTTTTTATAAATCACATTCAACATATCCTTAACCAATTTACAGGTTCGCCACTAATGTTTTTTAATCTTTTATGAAAAAAATTATTTCTTTCAATGGACTTAAACCAGTTTCAAAATAAAGTTTTTTCTATTTCGTTAACTAACTAATTTTCAAGTGCCCCAAATCATAGCAATTTTAATGATACTAGACTTAAATTTTTTATAAAATAAAAGATTATATAGGATTATGATTATTGTTATCATTAATTAAATTTTTTTAAAAAATGGACTTAAACCACTTTCAAAATAAACGCCTCATATTGTGGTCGCATAGCCCTACAAAAAAACTTAAGTTTAATTACAAATTTTTCGTGTTGTTGTGGCAGAAGTCTCCAAAACTCAAAAAAAATTAAATTTTAACTTGTTTTCTACCAAATTAAATGATAAAAGTTGCAAAAATTTAAGCCCATTAAAAAGTCCCTAAAGAATACTTTTTTGACCTTTTCAAAACACACGTTTCTTAAAAACTAATTTTTCACGTAGACTTTTAGTTATTTGGCCCTCATCTGCCCACAACTTATTATACATCAAATTGTAGATTTTTTATCCCTCTTTAAATTAAATAATATTGTGGCCGCGGGTTTTTGCATATTTTCGCATATGGATGTGATTTGCATATTCATCCTACGAAAAATAATAAAAAAACGCATTTTGTTATTTTAAACTTTATATTGCAATTTTGTGGCATTTGATACAGTTTTGAATAAAGACAAAACATTTGTTTAAGAAATTGTTGGTTTTAAACTTTATATTGAAATTTAATTAATTGATTTCGCGATAGTGTTATACGTTTGGAAAATATCAATATGGAAATTAAAATAGAAGGTTTATTCTGTCAGTGACAATTTTCTAGAATGTATGTGCTTGATATTTGGAGTTCCACGGCTGGTAATTATCATTCAAAAGAAGAAACAAAATATTTCAAATTATGGAGGAAAAATTGAAGGCTGAAAAAATAAAATTCGACCTGAGCAATTTAACAAAAGTTTTAAAAAGGCTTTGTAAGCGGTTTGGTAAACTTTGGACAAAAAATTATCGAAGCAAATTAATTATTATGAAGCAGCATAAAAAATGGTTTGAATGTCTTGAAACTATTCAGCTAGAAGCAAAATCCCTTGGAAAAGAACTACCTGCACCTGGTCAAAAGCGTGGTCGTCCTGCTAAGTAATTTTTCAAGTCTTCAGAAAGAACAAAGAGGCGTAAAATATCTAAAATTACGCAAGGTGATAATTCTTTAACCGAAGTTTTACAAAAACACAATTATCCCACGACATAATTTAAAACAAACGAATTTTCATACTTTATTTCAAAAATTCTTAAAACAAATCTATAAGCCAATTAACCCTTCAGAGATCAAATGGCTACTTTGGCTACAGTTGTTAAAATTTTTTCCAAAAAATTTGCATGCTTTAAGCTCTTAGGACATGCTATGCGCTGACCAATTTTGAAGACCCTAGCTTTTTTGGTTTTGGAGATATTGATTTTTGACCGCTTGTCCATATAAGGGAAACCACTGTGGAACGCTAACACATTTCCGATGTCTTTATAAAGAAATGGCTTTATTGCACACTATATTCGTTAAATTAAATCCCCACGGATTATTTTCTTACGACAAATATGAAAAAAGGAATATACATACATACATATAACCAGCTATGAGAGATAAAGACCATATTTCTTATGCACATACCGAAGAGCGCTACGTAATTAGCAATGTAAAATCAGAAAAAAAAGAAAGGAATGAAACGAAAAATCGTATCCATATGTATGTATACATATAACCAGCTATGAGAGATAAAGACCATATTTCTTATGCACATACCGAAGAGCGCTACGTAATTAGCAATGTAAAATCAGAAAAAAAAGAAAGGAATGAAACGAAAAATCGTATCCATAAAATTAAAACGTAAAACTTATACTTTTACACACATCGTTTAACATTTTATTTTTTTAAATATTTTAAGGTAAAATTAATAGTTTATTCGATTTAGTTTTCTGCTTTTTGCCTTTCATTAATAGCTGGGAATTAAGTTCACTGTTTGTGACAAACATTTTGAGAGCGACAAAAAAATATTTGATTAAAAAGAAAAACATCTCAAAGAGAGCCACCATGGAAAAGCCCAAAAATATTGAAACAATATTACCAACCGTACCTGAAAATATGTATGTATATATGTAAATGTGTGTGTGTAATAACAGTAATTATGTTAATAAACACTTACTAAATGCCTCCTCCCAGGTATTACTAATCACACGCTTGTAATAAAGGGCTGTAGCTTCACCAAAATATACACGCAATACAGATAAGTT
This sequence comes from Sarcophaga caerulescens, assembly GCA_927399465.1. Classification (NCBI taxonomy): domain Eukaryota; kingdom Metazoa; phylum Arthropoda; class Insecta; order Diptera; family Sarcophagidae; genus Sarcophaga; species Sarcophaga caerulescens. Next base: position 32,893,878 of record OV656872.1, on the reverse strand, counting down.
TTCTATTTTTAAACTAGAGGGACTGCTATACAGGGAAACAGAATGAAGAAATACAAAAAAAAGAATGTAAAATACAGTAAAGGATACAAACGGAAAAGGAAGTAAAAAATTAAATATGCGTTGCTATTAAAATTCAGTGAATTTAATCTGCATACAACATACACAACAACAGTACACGTCGTAACGTTTAAGCAAAACTTACCTTATATTCTCCTTTAAAATTAAACGATCTGTAGGCAAAGAGACCATAGAAATATCATATTGGGTATCGTCACACGATGGCAGACATTGAGGACAATATAAAGCCTCCTCCAGTTCACGTTCCAAACCCAAAATTGTAAGGCGCTGCGTAAGCACGTTACGCCATTTAACTATAAATATGAATTTAAATGACAATTTAAAATACTGCCTCCTGCTATACTACTTTCTAACAAAAAAAATTGTTTTAGAAAGGCAGATTGGTTGGATAAAAGAAGACATGAAAGATAATTATTAACATGTGTGCTGTGCTGCTTAGAAATGATGACATTTTACAAAAGAATATCCTTTAAATGGATGCCTGCCTCGTGATATTGTATGGAACCATTTAAGAAGCTTATGCAACCTTTGAAAGGGTAAATGTTTATTATAATTATGCTTATCAGTGAAGATGGTTCATTGATTTCCTTCTCTAAGGTATATGGATACAGGGAATAAAACCTATAACAACAGCATGAACATGAACATGAATATGAACATGAACCTGAGTATATAACACAATCATATTGAATGTAAATTTAAAACAACAAGTGTGTTATAGTATGTACAAGGTGAACAAATTTTACATATAAAAAATAATAAAAAAAATATATTGAAAACGATAGATTCAAATACATACTCTATACTAACACCATAAGCAATAACAATAAATTAAAAAACAAAAATTCCATGTTTTCAACATTAAAAAAGAAGAGCTAGAGACTCAATTAAGTAAGAGGCAAGGGATCAGGAGAACCTTTCACATCGTAGGTGTTACATAGTAACCAGACAGGACACTAATCAAAGACATTCGGGGTTGACGTAAGAATTTGCTCTCCACCAAACATTGTGTATACTATGCAGTTCCATTCATTAGCCGTATGATTAAATGCAAGGTTGATAGAAAATTTCAGATTTTATACGGACCAATAGAAAAATTTTGAATTTCTGAACCGATTTCTCCGATTGACTACAAGATCTTTATTTGTTGTTTTTATCTCTAAGTATAGAGAAAGTCTTATTCGATGCTTTTTTCATAGCACGATAATCTAGGTAACCAAATTACTCTTTGTGGAATATTCGCTTCCGATATAAAGACAAAATCGATAATATTGTACGGCTCCTAACCAGTGTTGCCGTTTTTGGTTATTTCTAACCAAAATTGGTTATTTTTTTGTTCAATGTGTAGATGTGTAGATTTTTCCGGTTTTGGTTATTTATTTTTCTTATAAAAAAGCTTTTGTTTTGTTTGTAGAAATGAATTAATTAGTAAGACTAAAATTTTATTTTGTTATTTTTTGTTTCTTTTCTTACTCTGTTGTATTAATTGTAATTCAAATTTAAAAAAAATAAAATAAAAAAACTGCGAATTTAATTTTGGTTATATTTTTTCTAATTTGGTGATTTTTTTCACAAATGTTGGTTACAATATTTTTTTTTTTCGTGGCAACACTGCTCCTAACATCGCCTTGTTGAAATCACACACATATGTACATACATAATTGATCATTACAACCCTTTAGTCAGGATTACGACCTAGTTTTTCACACCACTTATGTTGTGTGCAGCGTTGCCAGATTTTGTTTTAACTTTTTTTTTACAAAAAAAACTTATTTTCTACAAAAGTACCAACATTTTTAAAGAAAATTCCGGAGCCCGGTGCCCTCTTTTTTTTTTTTTTGCGTTTTTTGTCCGGGACTAATAAAATACACAATATTTTATTTAAAAATGTAAATATTTCCTGTTTTAATACTGAATTTATTGAAAAAAATTTTTAATTTAATTTTGTCGAAAAAACTTGTTTTGTTAGAAAACAAATTTAATGAAAACTGTTTCGCATCTCCAAAAACTTGAAAAAAAAGAAAACTTGGCAAATGGCAACGCTGGTTGTGTGTGTTAATGTTATGCATAAGCGGAGGAATCTACAGTTTAAAGGTGACTTCGAATGACAGATTTTTGAGAAACTTTTCATGGAAATTTTATTTACTCCCAGAGTTTTCGCCAGAAATCTGCTGAGAGGAAGTCGCCGAAGAAATATTCTTTCGGATTTCGTTTTATTAGAAATGTTTGACCTGGGATTTGAAGCGAGGCCTCACGTATTGTAAGCCAACACACTACCTACTAGACTACGGCAACTATACTGTCAAAATCACATACCGTCCAGTTAATAATCTTCATTTGCAGGTCAAAAAAAAACGTTGTTATCAAACTGCCATTGGGCTCCAAGTGACGGTATCAATCAAATCAAAAAAAAATGTGATCAAATGGCACTTCAAAATAATAACGAGTTTCATACATAGGTCGTACAAGCAGATCTTCATATCGACAGACAAAAACTTTTTTGTGGAAATATTAACTACTACCTGCGCACTTCCTAATTCGATAATTAGCCCACATTAACATTAACCCTTAGAGTTTAGGGATAGGGATGGTTCAGTGGCCTGATTTTGTAGAACTCAACAACTTACTCGTAACCACAGCTTGATGGAAAATAAATCTTCAAGTGGGAAACTTCTCAAAGCAGAAACTAGATTAAAGACTACAGGAATATAGAACGAATGAAACATTAACAGAGTGAATGAAACTGAAAGTGAACAACGTTCTGAGACAATATTTAAGACTTTTCGTTCTCTCCATCGTATATATTGACATCTTACTCTACGGCATAACAAACGTTACTTAAGTTTTCTTGTTGAACTTTGGAAATTTGGAAAGAGCAGCTTAATGAATTTAAAAAAACTCAAATTTATGAATGACATATTGCCTTCGTAGCTTAAAAAGGTTTAAACAACAACTTTGAGTTTTTTTTTTTTTTTTTTTGGGGTCAAGCGGTTTCCGCAGGATAGGGATATGCGATCATAGCTCCCTCGGAGCCCCCAGCCTCTACCCTATCAAGACCGTTAGTGCGTGACATCGTCACATCCTGCTAGAGGTGGCCCTGCCCTTAACAAAACACTACGGATCTAGACTGGGGAGTCAATAAACACCTCCCTCTCAGCCGGGGTGACTATGGCTGACCCCTCCCCGTTTTGGCACGACCCTTTTCTCTTCTTTTTGACCACTCCTACCCCCCCTTTTTCTGATTTTGACTGCTCTGAGCTGGTGGCTGTAGCTTTCTAGCACCGGGGTGAAACCCGGTGTGAACGGCTCCAGGCTAGGGCTACAGCTGCCCCCGTCCCGTTAAAACCCTGGCAGGCCTCAAAGTACGTTCCTTGTCCGTCGCCGTTAAGTTGGCGGTGTAGGTTCGGTTGAGAAGATTCCCGATTAGTACCCGGTCTGGCTCTGAGCAACTGTCCCCATAAGGGCTGATGCCAACCCTCGCGTGGCCTCCCTGCATGCATAGATAACCACGGGACCATTTAAGGGTAACTACACTTTGCGGGCAAGGATAGCGGCTTTGAGTGGGGACCCACTAGCAATGAATACCAACTCTAACAGACCACACAAACCAGCGCTAACTCAAAAGAGTGAGCGCAAAGCATCCACTGTTACAGGTGGACGCACAACCCTCCCTGGACAGGCACCTGTCAAAAAGGCTGTCCCAACCTCTAAAACCAAGACCCAAGCTTCCACTTCGGTGAAACCCCGCTTGGCACACAAGGCTCCGGCTGCGAAGCCGTTCCCTAGTGTCGCCACACCTTCGACCCTGGCACCTTCTACCGAGGCACCGTCTACCTCTAAGGCTGCTGCGAACATGTCCACGCACTCTTCGGCTGCCGCCAAGGCATTGGCAGACAAGTCTGGCGAGCAAGCCCCTGACACCAATCCATCTTCGGGTGTCAAAAATACCGTGAGTGCTAGCGTTAGGGCATATAGAACTCGCAGATCAGCAATGCGGATCATTGCGAGATTTGGCTCGACCGACCCGGCTCTCCTCTCAGAGGACGAGAAGGGTAGCCTTGCCTGGGCTAAGGCCCATCAAAATGATCGCCCCCCCGGCTCTCCGATTACGGCAGAGACGGCACCAAAGAGGCAAAGATCAATCGAGCTTAACGCTCCACTCCAGCCTCCCAAACGCCCAAAGGTGACCAACCCTAACATCCCCCCCCTGCAAGACCCCGTCCGTCGACGCTACCCAGACGTCCCGACCCCAGCAAGCCTCCAAAGCCTTTAAGTGAGGTATTAAAGGAAGGTTTGACCTGGGCAATCGTTGACCAGAGCCACCCTGATGGTTCCATTGCTCCCACCAAGTGGAAGCTGGTGGAACATGCGCTCTTGGACGTCTTCCTTGGAGTAATGGACTCCAACCCTGGCCCTTCACCCGGCTGTACTGATGCGGGGTGGTATCAAGGGCACATCAAGATGATAGCTTGCTCGGATCTCCGCTCTATGGAGCTCTACAAGGAGGCTATCAGTAGAATTGGTGAAGTCTGGCCAGGAGCTAAGCTTGCTGCCGTCCCTCCGGACCAGATCCCCAACCGCCCCCGATCCAAGGCGAGAATTCCGACCGGACCTTCAGACCCGGAAACCATGCTGAGGATCCTCAAGGCCAGCAACACGGACCTGCCCACCCATAACTGGAGAGTGGCTAAAGTTTCTGACCAGTGGGGTGATTACCGCGAAGCGGTGATCATTCTGAATGAGGAGTCACTTCCGCTTATCAATGCCCGAGGGGGCGTGATAAAATATGGTTTTAGCTCAATCGAGCTAAGGTCGGATTCCCGCGTTGCCGCACATCCCCCAACAGAATCCATCCCCGTAGATCCCGTCCCATCCCACAGAAACCTACCCCAACTGACCCTGCCCCACACGACCCTACCCCATCCGACCCTACCCCATCCGATCCTGCCCCATCCGACCCTACCCCCGGACCCCTCGAACCCGTCGAAGACGTCGAGTGTAGAAGCGTGTGTAGTCATTCTTCTCGACGCTCCTCATCCAGCAAGAAGTCCAACTCTGAGCTGGTGGGGGAATTCTTCGACGGCATTGACATTGACGCGGGTGCAACCTCACCGTTGTCGGACGAAGAGGACGCTGACGTGACAATGGTTGATTCTCTGACCAATGCTGAGAATCATCCAAATTAATCTACAGCACTCTAAAACAGCCTCCGCCGCTCTGCTCCTCCGACTGACAACCGAGGAAGCAGAGCTCGTTCTGGTCCAAGAACCCTGGATTGTAGACGGTAAGGTTTGCGGACTCAACATCAAAGGATATCGCTTAGCGTATATCCAGAACTCAGGTAAGCCTAGAGCTTGTGTCATGGTTGAGAATAGTATTAACGCTCTTCTCCTTCACAGGTTCAGCGATAAGGACACCGTCACCATGGTCGTCGAGATGAACTCGATGACCATCTGGATCACGTCATCGTATCTGGCGCATGACTATGGGCTCTCTCCCCCTCAGGAGCCCATCGGTCGACTAGTGGCAGATGCGAGACTGCGCGGAGTTCCGGTCATCATCGGTGCGGATGCCAACTCCCACCACACGATGTGGGGCAGTTCCGGTACCAACGAACGGGGTGAGTGCCTCTTTGATTTTATTATGAGTAATAACCTAGTCATAGCTAATCGGGGCGATGAACCAACCTTCCTTACTTCAAACAGAAAGGAGGTGTTGGACGTTACTCTGGTCAGCTCCGATTTCTCTACTAACCTTAAGGACTGGTTTGTATCTCAGGAATGCTCCTTTTCGGACCATAGATACATTACCTTCACTATCGACACGAACGAGTCTCCCCCTGCCATGACCCCTCCGGTCAACAGGAGGAACACGAATTGGACCATTTTTAGGGAGAAACTGCGTAGCAGCCTTCCCTCTACCCCCCGACTATAACGACCCGTTTCGACGTGGATAGGGCTGCGGACACACTGTCAACCGCGCTTAGGGCGGCAGCCACATCCTCCGTCAAACCCGCTGCCCATAGGGGCAAACGAAAACCGCCCTGGTGGAGCCAAGAGATCGATGATCTACACCGATCTTGTGGCAGGCTCTTTAACAGGGCGAAGGCGACAGGCGAATGGTCAATCTACAAGGCCAAAAAGAGAGTTCCTCGTGGAGGAACTACTGCGCCAGAGTAGAATCCTCTGCCGAAACGGGCCGTCTCCGTAAAATTCTAAGTTCCACTCATAAATCCCTTGACTGTATCCGACGGACTGACGGATGCTGGACTACGTCCAGTTCGGAGACGCTTGAGCTTCTCCTTGACACTCACTTTCCAGGTAGTGCCACCCTGGGTGGTCAGGCCTTTTATCAGGTCAACGAACCACTGTCTGGAAACTATTCCCCCCTGACTCTCACCCTTGGTCAAGTGCAGTGGGCTGTTAGGTCTTTCGAACCATTCAAGTCACCAGGACCGGTTGGTATTATCCCGGGTGACATTCAACATGGGGAGGAGATAATCCTCCCTTGGTTGCTTGCCATCTACAATGCTAGTCTTAGGCTCCTTTATATCCCTTGGAGCTGGAGAATATCTAGGGTGATTTTCATTCCCAAAGCTGGGAAACCGTCCCATACTAGGGCGAATGACTATAGACCCATAAGTCTGTGTTCCTTTCTTTTGAAGACACTGGAAAGAGTCCTTGATGTTCATATTAGGGCCTCGATTGATCCAGCGCTTCTATCCGCTTCCCAACATGCGTATACGAGAGGTAAATCAGTGGAGATTGCACTTCACTCCCTTATCTCTCGGGTGGAAAAGTCCATGCACGTTAAGGAATACACTTTGGCCATTTTTCTGGATATTGAGGGTGCATTTAATAACGTCGACCCGGACGCCATTCTTAGGGCTCTTGGTTCTCTGAACTTGGGACAGAATCTGGTCAGGTTCATCGAGCTTTTCCTCAAGTCGAGGATAGTAACCTCCACAGTGGGGGCCACTAATTGTCAGAGAATGGTTCGTAGGGGCACACCGCAAGGCGGTGTTCTATCACCACTTCTCTGGAACCTTGCAGTCAACTCTCTCTTGAGAGGGCTGGAACACTCTGGCAACGAAGTCATAGCTTACGCTGACGACATTGCCATTGCTGCGTCGGGAATTTGTCCGCAGACACTGTCGGATAAGTTGAACTTGGCGCTGTCAATCGTACTGGACTGGTGTAGGGATTTTGGATTGTCTATCAACCCCTCTAAGACCGATACGATCCTTTTTACGAGGAAATATCTCTCTTCCCATGATACGAGGTTAAATATCTGGGCCTGATCCTCGATCCCAAACTCAACTGGAGGGCGAATCTGGCTGCTAGGGCACGCAAGGCGGCGTGTGCTGCTTACTCCTGCAGTAGAGCGGTCGGAACCAGATGGGGTCTTCGCCCAAGGATCATGCGTTGGATATATTCTACGGTCTTCGAACCCAACCTCTTATACGGCGTTGCTTTCTGGTGGACTGCTCTGGACAGACAACACAACGTCAGACTCCTTGACAAGGTCAGAAGGTCTGCCGCCATTTACATAACTGGTGCTCTACGCACCACCCCCACGAAAGCCTTGTTCGCGATGCTCAACTGGCTTCCTACTGTGCTTCTCGCTAAGCAGGCGGCCAAGTTTACTGCGACTAGACTTAATGCTTTGTCTCGCTGGCACATTATACCTTCTGGTCACTCCACTATTCTGGAGGTTGATCCGGTGGCCCCTGTGAACATGGACTATATCACTGCTGAATATTGTCTTGACAGATGTTTCCACTCTCTGATTCCGAATAGGGATGACTGGAATCCTAATACGGTCATCCCCCCGGAAGTCCTGGATATATATACCGACGGCTCTAAAATCGACAATGGTGTTGGAAGCGGTATCTACTCTGGGAAACTGAACCTGGATATTTCTCTCCGTCTGCCGGACTACTGCAGCGTGTTTCAGGCGGAGGTGATGGCGATTTACCGGGCCGCTCAATGGATCCTCGTCAACGATGCTCCTTTCTCTCGCGTCTCGGTCTTCTCTGATAGTCAGGCCGCGATAAAATCTCTATCGGGTTTCGTGAATAACTCTAGGATCGTTAGAGAATGTCGCCGCTGTCTCGACCTTCTTTCGGGGCGCTTCACCAGTGTCTCTCTGGTGTGGGTCCCCGGGCACAGTGAAATTCCGGGAAACTGTAGGGCCGACGAGCTCGCCAGAGCTGGTGCGCTCCTTCCGGAATCCTCTTCTGTTGAATTGGGTATACCACTTGCCTCGGTCAAATTGACCATTGCGCGGAAATTCTTTCGAGACGCCAACCTATCCTGGGTCAATGAGGAGTCCTGCTCCACCGCTAGGAGGAGCCTGGCCCTTGGTGGATAAAAGGCGTACCAACCAATTACTTGGTCTTGGTCGTGACGTCATCTCGACTACGGTGGCCGTGCTTACGGGTCATTGCGTCATGGGCAGACACGCGGAAAGAATGAGGCTCCCTTTTAACGATTTCTGTCGTGGATGCAGGTCCTCTGAGGAGGAGGAGACTGTTATTCACTTTCTTTGTCAGTGCCCGTCTCTTGCTAGGTGTAGATATAGGTTATTTGGCTCCCCATTCCTTGTTAGCTTAACGGAGCTATCATCCATTGATATCAAGGATATAGCTTCGTTCATCAAACTTTCTGGCTGGTTTTCCAGTGCGGGGTAGTCGTGCTTCCGTTGTGCAGCCCTTGCGCTGACCAACTTCTTCCCTTTCCCTGATTGTGGAGGAACTTGGTCAGTACAGGGACTGCGTTCATCCGTGGCATCACAACGGGCCACTATGCGTGCTCAAGTGAGCTTTGTGACATCAGAGCTACCACTCCGACCTAACCTAACCTAACTTTGAGTTTTGGCAACGGGTTAGTAACGTACAGTTTTTAAAATTATTTACTCGTTTAAATCTATAAAATATATATTTTTTTTTAACTTATCTCTATGTATTTAAAGTATTTGAATCCATATATCATGAAAATAGAAATTTAAAAAAATCCCACTCACAGTTATAGCGATTCATGCAGGCAACGTGATGCAAAGTACAATAGGGTACCCCCGCCTTGTCCATATACTCCACAGGCACATAAAAAGGAACGCAACTACATAAAGCTGCAATGCTGCGTATACGGCAACGTGTTAAACAATTCGAGAATGTATAAGTTGTGCGTAAAAGTAAATCAGGATCGGGGGATTCGTCATAAAAGTAACATTTTCGCTGACAGTGTAAAAAAAAAAAAACAAGAAAACAACAATAGAATCACAAACTATAATAAAAATGTAAATGTCTACTATACGTAGGAGGGCTCAAAAATTCTCAAATCTTCACTGGTATCCATAAACTTGGCCTTAATGGATATGAAAGAGTCTTCATTGTTCATGGGAAACACTTCTATTGCACTGCCCGAACCAACATCCGGAAAATCATTGGGATTATGTACAATGACAACATAACCATCGATATTTAATAGCGAAACCGTATCATTAGCATGTGAAGAATTTAACAAGACCGTAAGACCCATTTCCGATGTTATAAAACGATTTGTATAATTACGTTGACGATAACTGCATTCACGCATAAACAAAGAAATTAAATTTTTTTAAATAAAAATGTGAATAAATTTCTAATAAAACAAAATAGTTTACCTATCCTTTGAGTTGAAAGTACAGCAAGGACCATACATGGTAAGTCCATCTTGAAATACGATTTCTTGAAAGCATTCAACTTCCTTGCCACTTAAATAACATTTTGTGATCCAATCTTTACATTTCGGAGTTAGCTGAAGATCAAAATTATTTTCATTGTAATTTAAGCTAGGCAAACTTTTAAAATATTTACCATTTTAACCACTCTTAGTATGTCATAATAGGTTTCATTATCCTCAGTTCCATAAATGTCCAGAAAAGTTTGAAATCTTTCGAGTCGTTCATAATTTTCATCTCTTTCGAACTTATAATACAAACTGTTGAAATCGGCTATACGTTCCAAGAAATATTCTACCGATCTATTGCGGGGATCACTTTGTTGTCTAAAAATGAAAATTAAAAAATTAATTCTGTGAGATCTTTCAATTGAAATCTTCGGCATCTTAATTATGGTTGCCTCATTCGTTTCAGATGAAAAGGTGTGGTATAATAAGAAGCTCTAAATTATAAGTCTGATCAAATAAACCATCACCGGTAATACGTATTGCACCAACCAAAACCATAGCTTATTTGAAAGGTAGTATTTTGAGCTTCTCTTTATTAGAAGACATTATTTAAATTGTGTTATCCTGTAAAAAGTTATCATCGTTTAAACAAGGACTTTCGAAATGATTCTCTTAATCCAATCGATTGAGATACTTGCTTACTCAATTGGTTTTTACAAGCCTTTAGTCAGGAACACAACCTAGCTTCTCACACCACTCCTGCTGCAAGTGTTAATTTTATCTATAAGGAGCGGCACCTACTGTTTATTGACGATTCTGAATGGCAGATTTCAGAAACTTTACATTTATCCTCAGAGTTTTTACCAGAAGACTGCAAATGCTTATTTGAGATATCTAACCCGGGGGTTGAATCACGGGCTTACGTCTAACACATCATCTATTTGACTAAGGCAACGTTAAACTGATTGAGATACGGATTCAATAATCGCCTACAGGACATGGGGGACTGGATTACGTAGAGCTTCAAATCGTATCATAATATACCATAATTGTATACCATAATTGTAACACTGGACAGATTCTCGCTTTATGCTATGCTTTATGCTTTAGGACTCCGAACATATCAATTGCATCACTTTATAGAGGATCCGTGGCCCGTGGGTACTTGCTGCTACGTGGGTGGCTCTAAAAATGGCTATAACACGAGACTGGGGCTCTATATAGAGGAACCAGAAACCAAACTATTCACCCGGTTGCCAGACGACTTGGTAATATCAGCCACAGACACGGGGTCAATTACTGTCCTGGAATGTAAAAAGACGATTTAAAATTTCTGCAGTCATTGCACATTAAGCCTTATATACATAGGTATCTAGTCATTAAATAGTGATCATACATACATATACATATATGTATATATATACAACGACTTGACATATGGTAGAGTAAGCGAAGGTATGCTATGCCTTTTTAAAATATAAAAAGATGAGACACAAGGACGAACATCGAAGTTCCATCAACTACGGTACTAAGGTTCTTACAGGCGTACAGGGGTATAAGACTTCTCCCTATCGCATATAAGGTTCTTACAGGCGTATTGTGTGAACGACTGAAGCCACTCGTCAAAACACTGATTGGACCTTATCAGTGCGGCTTCAGACCTGGTAAGTCCACCATCGACCAGATCTTCACACTACGCCAAATCCTGGAGAAGACCGCGAAAATCAAGTCGACACACACCATCTTTTTGTCGACTATAAGGCTGCTTTCGAGCTCGGTATACCTGCGAAGCTGATAAGGCTATGCAGAATGAAGTTGAGCAATTCCTGCAGCTCCGTCAAGGTAGGAATGGACCTCTCCGAACCTCTTTGAAGATGAGACACAAGGACGAACATCGAAGTTCCATCAACTACTCGACTATGATATTCATGCTATGGTAAGATTGGAAAAAAATTTACTTATTGAAAGGACAGACAAATCGGAGCATATGATTTATATTAAACCGGCCTAGAACCCTTCCAAGAAACCTCAAAGCAGTCAAAGAGTTATGTCGTCTAAAACCAGCCTACTCGTAACGGAGGTTTCCATTAACAGAAATGCTAAATCTAGGTTTTATGATGTCAACAATTATTTTATTAAACATACTCAATGGTATAATGTTTTTTACATGCTGTGAATTTGCCTTCTCTCAGAATTAGATGTTAATTTCTTTATAAGGTCATTACAAATGCCTGTGTTATCTCAGAGAGTCTGTATTCTTAGTCCTAGCACGGATGCACGAATGCTTAAAGGGTGTACTTCCAAGAGTCCTACATTGTTCCTGTCAAAAGAAGAAACATTGATCTGTTTCTAAAATAGGATTGCTTACACTATATCTACTCTTGTGGGAGATATTGTGAATATGTTCCGTTCCGTTCGGTTTGACTAGAACATGAACATAATCGTTGAGATATGTTGAAGTATTGTTGCATCCAGATGACAAGTTTTTCATTGATTTAGTTTGCATTACAGTTTTCGTTGTTCTGAGACTTAGGGTCTTAGGGATGGAATGAAAACTAAACTAACCGGTAGTTTTCTAAAAAGTTTTGAATCTGAATATCATTTAGTTGCGGAAACATGGCTTGGCAATAACTACGAAATTATGTGTGTATTTTAAAAGTGATAGAAAAGGTAAAGAGCGGTGGTGATGTTCTGAGCGCCTTATCAACTTTGTATCCGGCTGAAGTATTAACAGGTCAAGAATACATGTGATGTGAGATCCTTAATTGTATTTATACATTTTAAAACACGTTCATCGATTAAAATTTACTCTGAGGCAGCTTGACAGAACAATTCCAACTTAAATCATTAGCTCTAATCAAGCTTGCAACCTTGGAAAATTTCATTTACTGTCAACTTTACATATTAAATATTTATGTATGTATGTATATAACCAAAAAATCTATTTAAATTTCACTGCTCACACTACATATGTATATACATACCCGTATATACATACGTACGTATGTATGTATGTACGAGTATGTAACATATTTATGAGCATGTATTTTACTAGACGTCGGCACAAAGAGACCATGATAAAAATGTGAATGTATTTGTGAGAGGCATGTGTATAACCCAGAGGAAAATTGTTAGTAATATTTTCAAGTGTAACCTAATAATATGTTTATGTAGTGGAAAATGGAAAATGTACACAGCGCCGAATCTCTAAAGACTGCATATTTAACTTGACAAATATTTTTCCAAAAATGGAGATCATTTCTCATTGTTATTAGTGAATCTCATTAGAAAATAGTGAATCCTACTGTAATTTTTCTTTGGGTGTATCATTGATATACAAAAAAATTTCAAAAAGAAGCGACGAGAACCTGCTTCACTGAAAACTGACAAGCAACTGAATGCATTTTTACACTCATTATAACGAAGATTGTTGATGTTCGTGCCCTATGTGTGTAAAAGGCCGAAGATGATCTTCCCCTGAGGGACATTGGTGCCGACGTCTGATTTTACCATATCATATGCCTTTAATTTGACTTTAAGAGAAATGCTTAACATTTTCAAATGTCACTCAAAGGATAACAAATACTTACAGTTTATGTGCATATGTTTGTGCCGCCTGCCGCGATATACGATTATTGGAACATATTGATATGGCGGGAAATGGTATATTCTCGATTGGATACAGAGGATCATGTAAATTAAGTGCAAAATATTGACGAACAAAATAATCCCATGTGTATGACAGCATAGTCATCACAACGGCAAGGGTTGTTACATGCAGACAAAACCATATGAATCTGTAAAAACACAAAAACAAAAACAAACAAAAAAATAACTCACACTTACGAATGAAGCAGAGACATAAAAAAATGAGATGAAATGCTATAAAAATCAAGGAAAAGAGAAAAATGTTTTATTTAGCAAAACAGATTAAGTCCAATAATATTCAAACAAAATATGTCAGCAATGTTTGTACATATTTTCAAAAAACAACAAAAAAAAAACTAGACTTGTGTCTTTTTAACCATCAACGGCTCATATCAGTAATGTTGCAATGGAAGTCCTGTAAAAAGAAAGTGTTGTACTAAAGTACTCATTGTATTATTTAAAAGACTTTTTTTAATATTCAAACCAAAAACGCAAGAGTTTTTCTTTTTAATTTCTTCATTTTTAATTCAATTCCTTAATTAAGAACAAGGCTAACTAACAAAGCCTCTAACATCATAACATTATAATGGCTGTTTGATCCTGAAATATCTCAAAACACAACACGTTGGTTAAATGTCAGATTTTTGTTTAACCAACATAATTCAAGCTCAGAAACCGAAGTATTTCTGATATACCGACCAGAGATCAGCAATGAATCGTATTTTCGCTACTCATAGGTACTTATGAAATTTTGAGTATGAGTGAGTCAAGAGTATTAAAATTCAACTACTCTGATTCATTCGTACTCGCTACAACATTGATTTATAAGTATAGGTTGCAATGAGTATGAGTACAACGTTGACATCAAACTCACAACATTCGATTCATTGTTTGATTCATACGCCTACTCATTCAGATTCATAAATTTAGAAAAATACTTATAATACTTACGAATGATTCGAGTCACTCGAATCATTCATCAAAATTTACAGTAGTAGTTATTGTTGCATTTACAAAAGAAGAGAAAAGACAAAGACAGCAAGCAAAGCACACACACAACCTTCTAGCGAGTATTGTAGTGTTCGTACTCGAATCATACTTATTTTGTGCTTCGTGTATATGTTGAATCATTGAGAGTCGAAATCAACAAATTCGTGCGTATTGTTAAGTATGAGTACGATGAGTATTTCTAACTTTGAATATGAGTAGTATGAGTATGATATTAAAATAAGTATGAATGCGTATAAGTAGGTGAAATTATAAGTATGACTCGAATCTACTCATCGTTTTGAATATTCGTTGCTGATCTCTGAATACCGACCAGTTCGAATGAATTCAGACGTGAGATTAGCATGCCTCTCTTGAACGACAAACAAATGATCCCCTACAGATTATTTGGAAAGATTGGAAAAACAAATTCATTTGTAGAGAGAACAGACAAATCGGAGGATATGATTTGTATTAAATCGGCCTAGAATCCACTCAAGGAACCTCAAAGCAGTCATAACGGCATACTGGCACCGAGGTTTTTAAAACAACTTCTACAAAACCTATTTTAACGATGAAGAAGAAGGTACCACTGAACATTTTCTCTTTCTCAGAACTTATCCTTCATTTATGCTGTCATAAGATAGGCGAAATGACTGGGCAATTCCAATTGGAATTTATAGACATACAGTAGGTTATACACAATATTCTTATATTACAATGGAATCTATGACAGAACCCAAGTAAGCCATGCTTAAAGCGGCTGATAATTGAACTTATTATAAGGATTTTAATATATAAACATAATCCTTACATAAGTTAGAGCTCTTCAATACTCGCTCCCACATTAGCTAATCTGTGCAGAACCTCAAAACCGACACCGACACTGACACTGACACTTTTCTATCGTGCTCGTTAGCTACTTAATGTAACGCTAATCACTAAATAGGTTATTAGGCGCTAATAGTAATTGCTCTCTTTAAGATTATGAAAAATCACAAACTTGTGAAATATCGAGAGTCCAGCAATCTGCTCAGCGACAGGAAGTTTTATTCTATAAAAAGTGCAATCAAGATTTAGACAAAGGCATGACAAGGCGCTTGTTATTGTTTCTCTTGTTTGCTGGATGGAACCATGCAAAAAATGTGTCACGAAAGTTTTTTTCACTTTGCTTAGGAGTCCTCGAGCTGTCCCAATCACGTTTTTAGCAGTGATTTATAATTCATGTGGCAAGACCTTCGGATAATATTAGTAAGAAAATACCATCGTTTTTAGGGAGCACAAATTCCATTTAATTCGACTTATGGTGTTTTCTTTTCTACAAAGAAAATGTCACCCTCTTACAAGGTACATTAAAAAAATTTTTGACCAACCCTGTTGTAATGTCATTTTTTATTTGAGAAGAACATAACACAAATATTAAAAAAGGGTATGCCCTGTGTTTACCACTTATTAGGAAAATGAATGAGGAAATGACAATTTGTTCAAAGGTGTTGCCAGATCGCTAATTTTTCGACTTCATTTTTTGCACGCTTTTTTTTTTATAACAAAAAAAAATATTTTAACACTGTTCTAACATTGAATGCAATTTTTTATACTGCTGACCATGTAGCTTTAATAATCTAATATTTCCTTAAGATTACTTCACAAAACAATGAAAAAATTAACTTCAAATTGGATAAAATTACCAGGCGACTTTTTTTAAATTTCATCTGGTAGCCCTATAAATAAACAAAAGTCATCTGCTTTACAGGGCATTAGCAGCACTCTCGATTTATACAGGGCATAAAATGCAATGCCCTCCACCATTGGCAAGTGCGAATTATTCAGAATAAAACATACCACCCTTTTAGAGGGCGAAACATTTTTAAGAAACAAACGCAAAATTTCATTTTGCGTTAATAAAATGCACATTTTTTGGTAGAAAAGAAAACACCATTAGAAGCGTAGCATTATAAACGTAACAATCAACCATAATCGGAATCGTGTGACAGCTTGATAGGAGTGTTACGTTTTATTAAACCGTAATATAAAGAACTTTTTAAGCCATTTTCCAATCCTGGAAACTTGGATCGACCATAAGACACCAGCGAACAAGTAGCAATCAAAACACTTCCTTGGGCAAGTTGGTTTTGTTAGCCGATAAAGTCATGGTGAACGGTTGTTGGATGGCACACAATATATTGTGACAGCAGTAAAGCAAACAATTGCAAATATTATACCAACTTAATGCGTCAATTTAATAAGGTTTTGAACAACCGCATTTGGCCAATGAAAAGTTTCTTTTAGATCCAGACAATCCAATCGGACAATGCAAACGATTCTCCTGCAATCGGTCAATTCATAAAAGAATTTCTTATGAATTACACCATAACTGGTCCTATTCAAGGGATTTAGTCCCGATTGCCTATTTTTCATTACCAAACTGAAGAAATGGCACGACGGTAATACTATATTAAACTCCACCGTTGAAATCATCTCGGGATGAATTGTGGACTTTACTGTTGCATCGGTACTATTGAACGCGTACTAGTGATGGACGTAGGATCCGGTGAAGCGAAATAATTAATAAAGAATATAAAATCAAGATGATAATGAAGACAATGTCATGTTGAGAAATCTGAAGAAAATAATTTCTTTAAAAAAAAAAGAAATAATGATATTCGAAATCTCCCTTAAAATAAGAAGCTAACGGTAGTTAAGACAGTGCATAGTAAAATAGGTTAAATAGTTAAACTTGAGCCACTTATGCAGATAAGTCATTTAAAGCCTTATCCAGTTTAGCATTTAAAGAAATTTTGAAAAAAAAAAATAAATTCTTATACGGGTAGTATGCTCGTATGTATGGAAATATTTTCTTTGTTTTACGTATGTATGCATGTATGTATGTCTACATACTTTTCATATAAAAATAATTCAGCATCGAGAAGTTTATCGTAGCCATGCATGGATATATTACGAAATAAATCTGTCATATCCTGACACAACGTGGTACGCCGTTCAACTTCTTTCGGTTTTTTTATCCACCATACAGCATTCGAAGTGGATTTAATATCTACCATGATATTGTTTGTTTCTTGTTTGCCTTTTTCTCCGGTTATACGACGAAATAACTGCGACTTTAGAGTATGCTCTTCAATGGTGCGCGTGCAAAAAAATAAAAAAAAAATTTCACAAAAATTTTCCCAAATAAAAGGAATTTAAATCCACTGGCACGAAAAACAAATAAAAATTAACAAAAAAAAAACGCAGGCCTGCCTTATATTTCATATACAGTATGATTGCGTATGTTGTCTTCTCTACTCTTCTTTTTTTTTTTGTATGTCTTCCTTCGGCAGCAGGCAGTTTTTCTTAGTCTGAATTTGGTGTATCCTGTGTGTGTGTGGTTGGTTTTCTTTTTCCAACTGGCTTTTATATGGGGAAAAACTGCTACTACTACTGATGAAGTGTATACACGTGTGCTGTTGACGTGTAATTGTTTCTCACAAAACTGCAGTTAAATGACAACTTAACAACTTGGTTTACTTGATAAGTTTTGGCAACTTCCCGAAACGTACTAACGTTTATGAACATTGGAGCGTAGCTTTTTATAGGCATTAAAAGTTCTTTTAATACATGAAAAAAAATATTTAAACATTTAATACTCTTGTAGTATTAAAGGTTTTTATTAAAAGCATTAAAGCTATAGCGGGCGTGTTTTCTATAAACTTCATTAATTACTCGTAATGATGTTTAATTATAGGTGATGCATATTTGGTATTAAAACTTAATAAAGCTTGAAATTTATTTATAATGACTAAGACAAAAAAAGGATTTGATGTACAGTATTGATACAAAAAAAAAAAAACACTCACACACACACATTTAAAGATAAGACTGGTTTAGTTTAGCCATCTTATGGTTTCCATATTCTACATGACTCTGTACAGTATTAACCATAATGATTCCATCATGTCAATTAGATGAGTGTTGGCATCACAAAACTATGATCTGAAATACCTTAAAGCCAAGAAATAGCATTTTAAATGCAATAGTTTTTCATTCTTTCCATCACGCACTGCCTTAACAATAATCGCTCAACGAAATGTTATCCTTTTTTGGCATACGTAATGTAAACCTTGCATAGGTCCCTTTTATTATAGAGTACACTCGGGTCTCGTTTTATGCGGATTTTTTTATGCGAATTCGAATTTATGCAATTTTAAATGAAAAAAAATTTTTTTTAGATTTTTTATAGATTTTAAAATGTTATGATACTTTTTAAACTTTTGTATCATTTTTAAATTAAAATAAGTTTGCACCACTAATATAATCATTATTGTTAATCCTACCTGAAGCGTTGTAATGACCAACGCTGTTGATTCAGAAAGCGGCAGTGATTTCCCTGCGGTTTGAAAACCTTTTTTATATGGGAATCTCTTGTGAATGTGCGCTGTAGTTTGAGCCTGACACCTAATACTATCAGATCTCTATGCCGAATAGCTTGTGAAAATCAATCGTTCTAGTTTCTTTCCAATTGGAAAGCCAATTGATTAGCATCAGATTGCTCTAACTATGCCAATAAAAACCTTCAAAAGTCAATCCTTACTTATGATTTAAAGAATCTTTTATTTAAAAAAGCAGTTCCTTTTTAATAACTGGCACTTTAATACTCTTATTCAGAAGAAACAATTAAACTTTCTAAAAATTAGTTGATCTAGTCCCCTACATATGTGTGTATGCACAACCTGATAGGTATGTAATGATAAAAGTGACGTCGAACCAATTCCAAAACGATACAGAATGATTGATCGTACATTCATAATATTACATATTTTTTGGATCATTTTGTTTTTTTCTGTAAATAATGAATTAATATTTTATTTTTGTTTATTTTTTTTAGTAGTTTTTGTTTTTATTGTTTAAGAAAATGAAATAAATATACTTTTGTTGATTTTTTTATGCGATTTTGCTTTGATTTTTCAATTAAAATTTGAATTTATGCGGTTTTTCAGGATTTTGGAACGAATCGTTAATTTTTATATGAAGCTAGAGTATCGATTTATGCGAATTCAATTTATGCGATATTTTTTGGAACGCATCTATCGCATAAAACGAGACCTGAGTGTATGTTGGATTCTTACCGAATAACATTTCCACCATCTAAACTGTTGATCGTTATACAGTTATTCTCGTACATTAGAATCACTTCCATTGTCCTCCCAATCATTAAAATCTCACGGATTGAGAATTCTGAATTCTCAGCATATTTGCTCACATGCTGCAAAATTGTATCTTCTGCTAGGCATTGCGAACACTTGGCTAGCTGTGTTAACGTGATTAAGGCTTCGTAACTTTGATTTATCCATCTGTCTACATTTGAAAGTAGCTTATAGGTCCACCAGCCTTTAAGATCAACTGGAAAATAGTCCAAAACCGTGCATAAAAAAGATTTTTTTAAACATTTTACTGCTCCACTTAGAAGTAAAAATAATGAAAAAACTCAGAAATTTAAAATATTTGTGTTTTCTATTATTTTTATACCATTTACTCCTAGGTGGACTAACAATAAAATGCTAAAGATTTCTATCCTACGTAAACTTAGGTTTATTGCAGCAGAGCCAACCTCTATTTGCCGTTTCCATAAGTGTGGGGGACGTTTTTTTTTCATTGGCTGCTATGCGACCTTGCTACCTGCATATTTACCGCATTAGCCGCATGAAAGGAAATTAAATCTGTAAGCATGGCTTTTGAAAACGGAATATGTTGTAAATACTGCAAATACTGCCATGGGTAGCAAACGTCAAGTTCATTCAGCTGCACTGCAAGGTACTGTTCTAACTTCCAATTCCACATACATTTTTAGTAGCATTCACATGTGAGCCACAAGCAACTTTAAAGTGCAATCAAATGTGACGCCAAATGCCTGATTATGTGATTCGTTTAACCTGGCCTGAACCGCATGCTATAGATATGATGATCCCCAAAGAGCAAAAATCGTAAAAATATTGGAATATCAGATTGTTGTTACTGTTGCTGTTGATTTTGTTGTTGTTATTGTTATTTGTACGACAGCAACAGCTTACTGTGTATTTGATCCAATTTTGTGGACATGTCGGATATGTCACCTTCTAGTTGACCATACACGATCCATGTTATTAATCACCTCCTACTCATAGCCAGCTATTGCATAACCAAATCCAATAACATGTTAACTAACAATGGTAATAAAGTCCATGCCTGTCATACTGTAGAGAGTTTGATGTAATGGCATCGCTCAGAAAACATTCATACAATACTCGGCTTGTGGAGTTTCAATACAAAGTTCTAACGTAGCCTGTTTTTCTTCACTTAGAATTTCCTTGCATTGGAGTGCATTTTATGGATGTACTGCACATTACATTGCCAGCTTTTAAAATATTTAAATTTTAATTGCCAGTGGCATTCTGTAACACCATTTCTGGCAATTGACAATGCAACATAAGTGCTGTTGCCATTCATAATCAAGCCACAAGTTTTTTTTCTGTTTGAATTGTATACATAAACGGATAAAAAAAATTTTGGTATTATAGAGCCTGGTGATGAGGCGTCTCCAAAACCTTGGTCAAGTCGTAGATTGATTTCCAAACCAACCTAACTATAATCATACGTAAAGATTCTGATGATTTGCAAATTGCAATGAGTAAACATCTTAAATTTAAAATAAAATAGAAAACATATATATATTTAATCAATATTTAAAAATTTATTTCGAAGTTGCCATAAAATCAGTCGCCGTGGACTAGTAGGTAGTGTGTTGGCTTATTAGACTGAAGGCCCGAGTTCGAATCCCAGGTCAGACATCAAAACGAAAATATTTCTTCGGCGACTTCCTCTCAGCAGATTTCTGGCAAAAAAAACTCTGAGAGTAAATAAAATTGCCATGAAAAGCTTCTCAATAAATTTGTCGTTCGGAGTCGACTTTAAACTGTAGGTCCCGCCACTCATGTATAAAATTAACACACACAACATGAGTAGTGTGAGAAGCTAGGACTGAAGGGTGCGGGCTTCTTAGGGACGATTGCTGTAGACTGTCTAATGGTGAAGGTATAGCACTGGCCATTTTATAGTCACCCAGCAGCAACTCGTTTCCTTGCCGTTCGCATCTTGAGATGTCCACAAACACTACTCCCTCTCTTCCACCTTCCTATAATCCATTTTCCTAAAACCTGCACAATGCACGGCATGAGTAGGGGCCATCCCCTGAGTGCTGGTTTCACCAAAAAAAATAAAATAAAATCAAAATCAAAAAAAAAAACAAAAATACAAAGCCAAAAAGGAAAATTCCAAAATAAATCACTTTTAAAAAATCTTTATAATCTTAAAAGCCAAACAAAATCAAAAAAACCCCCCATTTACATGCAGTATATGCATGGATGGATAGATGGATGGGAAGAATATGCAAAAACCAAACAACACAAACGAAAGTGATTTATTTATTTGCAATCTATTTAAGGACAAGGGGGGTTAAAGAAAATTGCTATAAAACAATTTAAGTAACTAAATAAAGAGCAACATATGCAAATTTTCTTATTGAAACATCAGTTAACCGAAAAAAAAGAAGAAGGAAATCCAATCCATATACCAAGGGAATAGCAAATTGACCCCAATAATGTAAAGTTAGAAAACTTTTAGAAAATTGAAGAACAATTCAACGCAAAGCAAAAAACGGTGGAAGGAGAAAGTATATGAAAATTGCATTACACATGATTTGCTTCTTTTTTTTTTTTTGTATTGCATGCGGAATAAAGAGTTTTTTATTTAAATTCTCGTTTTTTGTTTAATAATACTATGTATGTATGTATATATTTTACAGGTTATATCTTTCAATTTAAATTTACTACCAATTTATTTATACATTTTTCTTAAATATATTTTAATAAACTACATATATGCTAAAAGTAAAGAGGAAAAAAAAAAGAAAAATTATTTTGAAGAAATAGATTTAAAAGAGAAACAATTAATTTAAGACAAGAATATGCCAAAAGAATATTCTAAGCTATAAAAACAGAAAAAATATGCTAAAAAATATAATTAAATTACATAAAAATTAAATGATGATACATGACATGGCTGTATGCATACATAAAGGATCTTTTAAATAAATCATACGTATGATAAAAAGAAAAGTTTCTTAATATATAATTACAATTACAATTACAAACATATCAACTCAAATCAATGTGGAATGGGATAAAATAAATCACCTCTATGGGAGAAAGAATTGAGCTGATAAATAAAAAACCGTTGTTAGTGCTTGTAACACAATACAATTTTCCATATGCAAACGCCCCAATACGGAAGTAACATTTGAAAAAATGAAACCAAAAAATAAAAACAAAATTTAAAGAAATAAATATTAAAAATATTTATAAGGCTATAAATATAAATAAACGTATTGTTGTTCACTGTACCAGGAGGCTGCAGCCGGGCTTCGATTAGAAGATGATGGTTTAAGCAAAAATAACAAAATACTTGGTACATTAAATAGGCTATCATATCACAAGGCTACGTTTCGTATTCCAACAAGAAATTACTGACTGACTAACTGAGTTAATCTTCAAGGGCAAAATTAGATAATTGCAAATGTTGCAAGTTATTGCGCGCCTCAAAATATGCCGTATCTGTAGGATCGTCTGGATTTGGTATAAATGGTGGCTCTTCCGTTTCCAAGTGATTCCAATCAATACACTCAAAAAATGCCATTTGTTGTACCTCTTTAGCAGCCGGTCTCTCGTTGGGATCCATGGTTAATAAAAGTTCCACTGCTTCAACAGCATCGGACGATAAAGCTTCATCCCCTTCTGGCCATTCAATGTCTATGTGATGTGTTAAGAGAAGAGAAGGTATCCAAAATAATATGTTATTTATTTATTTATTTAAATAAAAAACTAAATCGAAATAATATATTATTTTTAGAAAATATAAACATCAGGTTTTGATTAGTTTAGACGGTCAGGATCAGATTAACTTGGATTTGGAAAATTTCTTTGTATACATCAATAAATGAGCTTTCCATAACTATTTAGTTTACTAATGATAGAAACATACTGTATTATGTCAGGTATGTGTCTGCTTCAATTCAAAGTGCATTAACTGCTGCCAGAATGTCAGCATTATAAAATTCCTGCTGTGATGATAACTTAAATTAACTACACTAACTAATCTACATATTAAACATAATACGCAAGTCTGCCATGTATCTAACTTTTTAATAAATAAAACAATTGCATTTGCAATTTGTTATAGCAAGCCTCCCACTTCAACAGTTTCAACTCCTACTCCAATACTGCTACTATTTCAGGCCACCGTACTATCCAATTTGTCGCACACTGCTTGCTTATTCCTTCCTATAAACTACTTTCCGAATTCTAACACATGCATGTGTAGGAATCTATCTCTTGAGCTTAGTTAAGCAAACTTTCAATGATTTCTCTTTGACAGCCATAGTTTCACTGCAATCTACTCTTAAAATAATGATTGTCTGGATAAATTCCCCCTTATCGTGACATAAGATTTTGTTCTTCCTGAATTTATTGTTTTCCAAATATTCAGAAGATCCCTTAATACTCAAGTGATATTTAATTTTAGGACAATTTGAATTCTGGCTTTTCACTCTAAAATATGAAAACAATTCGTAAAAATCCGCTGAATCATATGCATGCATACTTTCAAGTGCACACTTAGTTGTAATAATTTTAATTTTAATTTTTCATTTAATTTTAATTTTTTTAACGCAATAGAACACAACTGGAAAATACTCACTTTTACTGAGAATGTTGTCAAATACTTTTTGGGGCGTTTCATCATTAAAGGGAGGTATACCCGTTAAAAATTCATAAAAACAAACGCCTAATGCCCACCAATCCACAGCAGGACCATGACCACGTCTAAAGAAAATTTTTAGAAAGAACAAGATTAATTTAAAAAATATTTTAAAAAAACGGCTCTTAGCGATCGACTAACTTTAACAGTAGCTCTGGTGCCAAATAATCAGGAGTACCCAAAATTCGTTCGCTCGATTGTAGACCAGCACCCCTTCTAACCGATTTTGGTGTTCTGAATGGTGTATTCAAAGTTTTTGGTGTTTTTGGCACAGAGATTGTATTTAAATTTATTGGTGACATGGTCGGATCCTCATGAGTCAATTTTAAATATTGCACACCTGAAGATTTTTCAGCAGCCCGTTCATTTTTTCTTGTTTCAATCGATAGCGGCAAGGCGAAACGTGTCGATTTTAATTTACCCAAAAGACCACCATCACGTCTGGGTAGTTTCTGTGATGACACGGGCGTAGAAAATACCACATTTGCCAAATTGTCATTGAGTAAATGCGGCATTTCATCATCAGATAACGAGCGAACCTTTAACACACCACGTATAGGTGATGATGATTTTGCTTTACGTTTTTTCGGTGTACTTGAGCCAATATCCAGAATATCGATCTCTTGTGTTAGTCCAGTGCTGCCAGAGCCATTACAACCATCGGTATCATACATTGAATTGCTTTCTGAACGATTTATTAAATTTATTTTCCGTTTCATTCCCCTAAATGAACTGACGAATGATTTAAATGGTTTCATTTATTATTACATGATAATTAATGAGTTTTTAAATAAAAGGAAAATAAAATAGAAAAAAAATAAGTAAATAAACCTTTGCAATTCTGGACGTTTAAAATTCCTCGATATATTCCGAAATGGCGAATGCATACGTATTCCGCTTATTTCGTTAGTGTTGTTTATATTATAGCTGAAAGTTATTACAGGAAAGATGTTGTTAAAGGAGAATGAAATTTAAAATTTTTAAGTACATAGTATGTTTATGTTATGTTGTTTTAAAGCTTAGATAACAATAGTAAAAAAGTAAAGGAAATCATAAGAACAGAAAGAGAACAGAAAATTCTTCGAAAATTAATTCGTTTTTTTTTTTTTATTTTGTCATCTACCCTACCTCCACACTACGACTATAGACGTTATTTTTAACACCATTGACCAATTACCTGTGTGTTTGAACTCGATAATGCACATTAAATTAGGACTTATTGAATGTTAAAAGGCATGTTACTTCGTTTATTGTCTATTTCCTACCAAAATCCCAAGCCTTGAAAACAATAGCAATCAAAACTCGAATTCAAATCAAGTCATAATAAATGTTTGGATTATATGTAAAGCAAGAAGGTTTTAGTATTTAAATACAAAGTTTAATGAATATTACTCGGTAGCCTATTAGAAGCATATACGTAAGTAGTTAGTTTAATATGGCTTTCAACTCAAAAAGATTGGCTCACTGTAAGCCTTTCCGGCCTCAAGATTAGAGATTGCAAATGCTTGCCTCCGACAGATCAGTAAAATCTACTATAGCCCAATTCACAATCTCGTGTATTTTTGCAATTGTATTTATGCAATTCTAAATATTTCCTATTAATTGTGAACAAATTTTACTGGTTGCATTTGCAACACTAATTGTAAAACACAAATACACAGCTGATTGTCAAAAATAAAAAATAAATATTTGATTATAATTTTATGATATTTGTTAACAATTTATAAAAATGTCTAATGGAAGTTTGAAGGAACAAATATTGGACTCTTTAATAGACGAGGTTGCCGAAGAGATTATGTTCATCGAGGGTATGAATTATTTTATAAACATCCTCTTCGGACCATTTTCTGTTGGGTTTATCCCTTTTTATTCTTTTTTTTTATATTTTGGGTCTCCATTCGCCAACGAAATTTATTATTTTTAATAAATAAATTGTCAGCTGTCAGTTTACTTAAGTGTTGCAAAATGTTGAGTAAGTATAAACTATGGTTTTGAGTATTGTTTATTTTATAAACTGTAGCAAGAGTATTTCTGTATATTTTGTTATTGTAGTGTAAAAATATACTAAACCATTTTGCAAATGCAATGATGCAAGACCATTTACACTAGATCGTGAATTGGGCTTATATGATAAAAGTCCATGTGCATCCTTCTTTTGCAACACATAACTGGACGTATACCCAGTAGATCTGCAATTTCATCAAAAGACATTGTCCAGGTGGACACAAGGTCTCGCATAAGTACCTAGAGAGGATGACCGTGCTTTTTTGGAATAATAATAAATTAATTAATAAAACTTTTAATGTGGCCCTTTTGAAGAAATTTCATTAGTTGCACTCTATGTAAACAAAATATCTGCTTTACAGTTTTGCGCCTATTATGTCATTGTCGTACAGTCCAGACATCATGTTAAAAGACTCGCGACAGCCTAAAATTATTCTCGCAGTTATTACATACAAGTCCAGTGACCTGACCGCTTCCTTGTTATGAGAAATATCAGATTCCGTCCTTCCCAATAACCATCAAAGTAGACGCTGCAAATGTCTGGTAAACTTATCAAGTGTGTTATATTCACCGAATCTTAAATTATGACTCCAATCACAGCTCCATTCAGACTCGAGCTTGTCTTAAAGATCCGTTCGGATTCATTGACGACGTCCGACACACCATTTTCCTTTAATGTGACGACATGTAAGCAATATATCTGAAAGTTTCCAATGCCGTCTGGACTCTTACGTGACTAATATTCGATCCATGGCACTGTAAAGTTATCCAGAAGTGCTGGCTAGCATATTTATAAATCTAATTGCACGAATTCATTTTTTAATGTTTACAGTTTCTCACTAAGATACTAATGAAGAAATCCGCGCAATATTCGACAATATGTATGACTATTGAGAACCTCTTTTCTAGGACTTAGGAAAACATAGCAGAGTTTGCAATTAAAAATACGGAAAGGTAATTGGCGAAAAGAGGCGTACAAAAATCTGGAAACACTACAAACTTGGGTCAAAGTAAAGCATGGCAACAAAAATGAAGTGGAGTAAATCCCATCACCACCAATGGATACGTAGCAGGAGATAGGATATTAAACTTTTTATAATTTAATTGTAATTTTTAAGCATGTTACTTCACTTTTATATCAAAAACAATGTAGTCAGTTAAGCATGCAAAATTTTTAAAAGAAATAAAAACTTACCTCTTTGAGTAATCAGAACAGCTATACTCATCTCTAGAATTGCACAAATTTTCAACTTTATCAGTATAGGACGAGGTTGTTTCACTATTTATATTTGAACAATCACTTTTTCGACTCGAAACACCAGAATCCTCTTGGGGTTTTAGGGAACGTATGCGCTAAATAAAAGATGTAAATTATTTAGAGTAACAATTCGAAAACGTAACAAAATGTTAAACAAAAATGGAAAAAAAAACAATAAAAAAAAGAGTTGAGTTTAGAAAAGATTAGTTTAAACATTATGCGAAAGAAGAAGACAACACCAATTACGATTTGCAGGACATGTTAGACAAAGGAAAAGTTATGATATGACAATATGACAACAAAAGAAATTTTGTAAAAACAGAAATTACGAACAAACAAAAACACACCTCATCAATAGAACGACGACGCATCATAGAAAATTCAAACGAAGTATCGTCAACATTTTCCACCTTAATAACATTTTTATTAAAGATGTTTTCTTTATCATAAACATTACAACTATTATCAGATTTAAAGCCCTTTCAAAAAAAAAAAAAAAAAGTATAAAATTTGTTTTTTTTTTTTGTTTTATAATAATGAACTTGAGATGGTAAAATATTTGTGTATAAACTTACGTTGCAACAGCCTTTGATGTTTATTGCTACATTATTATTTTCAGCAAATTCTACGCGACGTGTTGGTATGGCTTTGTTATGTGATAAAGCTGGATCTAAAGGTGGCGACGTTTTACTACTATCCATCGAAGATGTACAAGTGTAATACGATGAGGAACTATCCATTGGCTATAACGTAATTTAATATAGTTTTAAGAGTTTTGAAATTATTTGAAATTCATAGAAATATATTTACATTATTGTGATAATTATTACACATATGGGGTGGTATTGAAATATTTAGCTCTTCGGCAGAAAAGAAAGGTGAAACTCCAGAAATTTTACTGTCGTTAGTTTTCTCAACATCGTTTAGGGAAGTATCAGCTTCGCTATCGGAGGATTCCATAGCATCTGTTAAAAACAAAAAGGTTGTCACATATACAATAACAAACAAAAAAACAAAAAACAAAATATGCATATAAAGGGTGATTTTTTAGCTATTATCTTTTTGGCAACACTGGTTTAAACAGCTCACGCACGTTTCGTGTTTTGTTTCACTGTCAAACATCTTCAGTTTGGTCTATAATTTAACTATGAATCGTCTTACAAACGAGCAACGCTTGCAAATCATTGAATTTGGCATCATTGGACCGTACTTCTTCAAAGATGCTGCGAATCGTAACGTAAATGTGAATGGTGAGCGCTACCGTGAGATGATATCCAACTTTTTTTTTGCCCAAAATGCAAGAGCTTGACTTGCATGACATGTGGTTTCAACAAGACGGTGCCACATGCCACAAAGCACGCGTAACAATGGACTTATTGAGAGGCGAGTTCGGTGAACATTTTATTTCACGTTCGGGACCGGTCAATTGGCCGCCTAGATCGTGCGATTTAACGCCTTTAGACTATTTTTTGTGGGGCTATGTTAAAGCTCATGTCTATACAGACAAGCCCGCTTCAATTGACACATTGGAAGACAACATTGAAGCATTTATTCGTGAGATACCGGCCGAAATGTTGGAAAGAGTATGCCAAAATTGGACTAAGCGGATGGACCATTTGAGGCGCAGTCGCGGTCAACATTTGCATGAAATAATCTTCAAACATTAAATTATATGGACCGTACTATCGATTCAAATAAAGATTTCATGCATTTTTCTGAATTTTATGTTTTTTTTTTGAAAATTTTCCTATAGCTCTTAAAAAATCACCCCTTATTTGAAGACTGTTTTCATACTTACGGTGTTTGTTAATCGTATTTATAAAATTTGATGTTCCAGTGCCACATTCAAATTTCTTTTCAGAGCCAAATGATAGATGCGATGTTAACGACAGTAGCTGTCCAGGTGTTCGTGCATTTAAGTTCGGCGAACAATTAATAAGATCTGATATTTCCAAATCTATGAAAGAAATAAATAACAATTTGAAATTTAAATGTATATTCATTACGAATAACAATCTCACCTCTTTCACCCCTTCGCATTTCGATTTTACTCAAACCGAAATCGGTTAGTTTAACATGACCTGTTGCTGATATTAGCATATTATCTGGTTTTATATCACGATGTATAATACCATGCTCATGTAGATATTGCAGGGCCAAAGCAACTTCTGCCACATAAAATCTAGCCGCCGACTCATCAAAATAACCATACATGGTTAACAGAGATTTTAAATCACCACCAACCATATATTCCATAACTAAATACACATACGATAACGATTGCAATGAATAGAACAGACTTACACAGAACGGACTACGAGAAAGTGCCAATGCATTTCGTTCTGTTATCACTTGTGAGACCATATTTTTATTTATCATCTCCGTCTTTTTCATTACCTTTATGGCAAATAACTTATTTGGATCATTGTTTTTGTATCCCAAAAATACTTTGCCAAAAGCACCACGACTAATAGGCTTGATTATAACGAAATCTCTAATAGTGGGCACCTAAAAATGTTATATTCGATGATTAGTTAAGTAATTATTTAAGAATTTATAAAACATCTTGAAGGCACTATTTCCTAACTCCAATCGAAGTAGTTTTTTAAATTTAAAACTTATTTCTTTGTTATGTCCTCAGCGATTGTTTTAGTAATGGATAGCTAAGATGACTATTCGGTTCTCCACAAAATGTTAGAAAAATGCAAATCGTAGCGATCGATTACCCAGAAACTTAACACTGATCACAAAACTAATTGAGCCAAAACTGGACACAAAATTAAGTTTGACCGAGTTACCACACAAGAAATGTATTATTTTCTAAAGTGATGACTGATGATGAAAAATGAATCTTTTAACATACGACAAGTAGTCGCCGTAGTCTAGTAGGTAGTGTGTTGGCTTATTAGACGTAAAAGCACGGATTCGTATCCCACGTCAGGCATCAAAACGAAATATGAGAAAAAATATTTCTTCGGCGACTGCCTCTCAGCAGATTTCTGGCAAAAACTCTGAGAGTAAATAAAATTACCTTGAAGAGCTTCTCAAAAATCTGTTGTTCGGAGTCGACTTTAAACTGTAGGTCCCGCCACTCATTTATAAAATTAACGCACACATGTGAGAAGCTAGGTCGAAATCCTGACTGAAGGGTTGTAATGACCAATTATGTATGTAACATACGACAACGAGTCCCAATCGTAATGAGCCGGAACTAACGGTGACGAAATCAAAATCGAGTTTAAGAAGGAAATAATGCGTTTAGCACTCCTCTCCTACACAAATCATTTAATTTAGGACTTATACTATCAATAATTGGAAAGTTTGAAGGAAGAAATTACTCATAAATGACTAGCTTTACCCAACAGAAGAGCAATTTTGTTACGTCAACAAAATGTCATACGGCAAACAGCGGTAGAAACTCAGCTCTGGGAGCATAGTTGGAAAGTTCATATGCATAGGTTAGAGGACGTGTACTTGTCAGTTAAGACAAGTACAGTACCCGGAGGTCGAAATTGACCCATTGTACAACGTCCTTAGAGAGGGAAGGAAATAGAGGGAATAGGATGAAAGGAGGGCATGTACGTAAGGGGGGAATAGGAATCGGAGGAATCACACAGAAAGAAACAGACACAAACAAAAAAAAAAGGGGGAGAGCGCGACTACACTTATGAAGCCCTAGCACCTCTCAACCAGCCCAAGCTGCTAATGAATCTGTGGAGAGCCTTGATGTCGGCTCTCGACACAGAATTCAAGCTCTCAAAGAAAGCCCTGACAAAGGTCCTCAACCTACCAAGGACTGGGCAGTTACAGAGGTGTTCGATAGTCTCTAACTCTTCCTCATCGCAACATACCCTGGTATCTGTTCCAGATCCCCGTCAGCGACCTAACCTGGCCTTAAATAAGCCCAGCAGCCAATCTGTTCTCTTACTATCGACAGCAGGCCATAGACGTCTAGAAACAGAACAACCCGATCCGTTCCCCCAACGCCTCTGCTCTTCCTCCCTGACCCATCCATTGATGAGGCCATAGAGGTAGCAGACTGGGGGGTCAGGACCAACTATTAAATTGCCCCCTGAAAGCGAACCTAGCGAGGGCATCCGCCGTCTCATTGCCCAGTATTCCGCTATGACCCGGAACCCAGCATAGACGGATACGGTCTGGTCCAAAAGTCCTCAACGACTCTTTGCACTCGCGAACGAGCCGTGATTCGCACCAGACCGACGCAATGGCCCTAAGGGCAGCCTGACTGTCAACGAAGATCATGTAATCCTCATTACATTTATTGCAAAAAAAAATCAGCGAGTCCCCCAATTCATGCGATTTAACACCTCTGGATCGCTTTTTGCTGGGCTAAGTTACGATATTAGTTTATACCAATAAACCGACTACTTTTGAAACATTGGAAGCCGATATTTAAGTGATCATTAACGACATACTTTCAGATTTATGGGAAAAAGTGATTAAAAAACTGAATTAATCGAATAGACTCGCATAAATAAATAAATAAATCTACCAGAATATAATAAAATAAAAATGTATTCCAAAAATATTGGTCAAGCTCTTAAATAAACAGACTTGGATTTATTTCTAGACCTTTCAAATAGGATTCAGTAAAATTCGACAAATAAGTCTGACAGACATTGTGAATCTATGGCGGCATCCAATATCATAAATCTTTGTTCTTTAATGTTCTTTAACTAAAGACAACATAACAACTAGAAAAATGTCAATAATTTTTAATTCCTAAATATGTACTTTTTATTTATCGCGAAATTCAATCTCTAAAATATTTAAATGACAATCGTATATTCAATATTTTTGTTTAACGATAACACATTGGCAACACCCTAAAAACGGTTTTTCAAGCACGTATATGCATTTTAACAAATACATCCAACTACGGTGAGATTCATAAACACATGTATTTCGATGTATGCGTTGCTCATGTAAACAAAAAGAAGCATGATTATAATGATAATGATGATGTTTTTAAAAATAAACTAACAGGACATTTTGTTGGAAACAAAAATATGGACATGCGTTCATAGATCTATTTTAAGGGATTTGAACCAAAGGAAATTAGGTTGTGGTTTACCTTACTACATGCTGAAGTATTTTCTGGTTTTGTGGTCAAAATATTTATTTTATCCAATAAACGTTCACTGTCAATTAACATCTTTGATTTTTTGGGTGTCTTATATTCATTGAGCACATGATTATCGATATCATCCTTTTCCATGGCATCGGTTGTGGTATTATTGGCTAGTCCACTGTAATAGCTCTCCTCCAGCGATAAAGTTTCCCGTTCTTCCATTTAAATAAAATTAAACCCAGGCTGATTTGTTAAATGCCTTTTGCCAGAAACGTTGTGTTATATTCTTCCTTCTTTTATTACACGAGGATTGTATTGTTTTCTTTTTCAACTCTTTTGTGTTTTCAAATACATGCTTAACTTTAAAACAATTTCATCGGTTTCGCTTTATTCTAATTTTTAGAGATATTTTCCACAGATTATAAACTTTTATTGGAAATGCACTTTTTCGCATAGACGTTGAAAAACAAATTCAAGTTGTCAAACAGGGTTGTATTTTGTTAGTTACGTTTTCATAGTTTTTAGTACAACATTCTTCAAAGGTGTAATTTGTTTTTAACAACCCTGTACTTAGGACAGTGAACTATTACCCTACCAGAACATATATGTTGCTAATAGGCAGCATTATTTACTAATAAATAGGGTGGCCGTAGAGTTTTGGCAAAGAGAATTTATTATCTAAATTAACATATAAATATTTCTCATTTTAATAGTTTATTTCAAATGGTACACAATTTGTAGTTAAATATTTATTTATTTGTTTTTATTTATTCTTTTTTAATAAATAATTACTTATATGTAGCTTTTTCAACGTACACCCAGGGGATAGCCCCTACTTAGGTAGTTCATTGTGTTGGAACTAAGAAAATAGGTTAAGGGAGAGAGAAAATAGAAAGTACAATTTAACAATGTTAGATTTAAATACATAAATGTTGTCAGTAACAGCAAAAAAAGAGCGCTGCGAGAAAAAAAGATAAATATTATCTGATTTTTAAGAACAAGTTCATTTATTTCGTTGTAGTAGCAGTACTTGAGAGTTGTATTCCATTTTCGGCGAATAGTAAGGACATCAGACGGAGTAGAGCATTTCTAGTACAGCCTTAGCAACCTAAGGTACTTCCTTCTTCTTCTTCGGTATCTGAAAAATATGTTGTTTCCAGCGAAGATTATATTAAATTTTCATCCCCAGAACATAATAAGCTTTTAACTCCCCAATAATTATACCTACCTACGGCATAATACATTTGTCCTGCTTGTGAATTAATAAACAACATTGGGTCTTTCGTTTCACATTAAAATCGAACTTATTCACACGACTCCATTCGTTGATTCATTGTAGGTGGGATATGAGCCTTTTCG
Organism: Sarcophaga caerulescens; assembly: GCA_927399465.1. Lineage (NCBI taxonomy): Eukaryota > Metazoa > Arthropoda > Insecta > Diptera > Sarcophagidae > Sarcophaga > Sarcophaga caerulescens. Next base: position 32,859,941 of record OV656872.1, on the reverse strand, counting down.
CCTTAATCTCCAGAGTGCCCGGTCACTGATAAAAATAATGTGATAGACAAATATTACTGTCATCAAAAGAGTAGATAGTTACAGTAGAAAATCAATAATCAAAATAAGGTAGATGGCTGGAGGCAGAACGGAGCCCTAAGGTACTTAACTTTATAGTTGACCTGAAATCATCTAATGTGATCCGATCGGATAAAAGAAAAACCGCTTTCCTAACTTGAAATCAAAAATTATAAAATTTATTTGTAGAAATCCAACTTTATATACATTATATACACTGTAGATAAACTATATGTTTTATAGGTTCAATATGATTTAAGGTTGGGTGTTGTAGTAGTCGATAGTGCTTACGTTGTGTGGTCCGCCATAGTAATCCAAAACGAAAATATTTTGTATATCTAGTTTGCATAAATAAAAGGAATGAGCTGCAATTTTAATAAAAAAAAGAACATATTTAGTACACTCAATTTAATTTATGAATTTAAAACATAGATAAAACATTATCGAATTCGAAAAATTTTAAGTTTTTATTTCACATCATAACTCGAAGCATTTAGTGAAAATTTTATTACAAAGAAAATTTATAAAAAATAATAATAGAATAGATAGTAGAAATTATTGAAAATTATTTTTATATAAAAACTTACCCTTTAACCAATTCTTAGCGGCTGGATGTCTTTCGACAAATGCCACTAAGGCGCTATCATATTCCTTACTATTTTTATCCATCTACAAAATAAGAAATAATTGAAAAGATAATATTTTGCTGTAAAAATATTTAAAAATCACCTTAACAACTTGACCACTAATAATTGCTCGAGCACACGTTGGTTCCATAGGATCTATGTCTCTTCCCCAACTTCCTGTACAATGCATCAATTGTTGATCAGTAAATAAAAAGGTTACCTTATTATTATGCTTCCAATCGGGTCCAGTAAAATCCAAATCGGTTAAAAGGAATTGTATTTGTCCAGTTGAAATACCATCAACGATATCATTTATTGAAATAATATTAACCATTGGATAGTCTTTAATGTTGCTATTGGTGGAAATTGTACCAACAGATGCCCAATTGGCCTGATTAACAAGTTTTCGTGCAATTTGAGCATGATTCAAATTTGGCGCCTGTCTTGTAACATTTAAACGCAGTTTTCTTTTATATTCATTAATTATGCGAGCATCTTCAAATGCCGAGTATGTTGTGCCAAGTTCAAAATATAATGCGGCAACTAAGATAAAAATTACTGCTGTTTTTTTCAGCATTCTTATTTAATTTAATATTTATTTGTGACCTTATTTACAACTGAAAAAAAAAAACAGAAAAATATCAGCGACATAGAGGTACTAATAATAATAATAATTCAATTTCTCTAAAGGTTGCCTAAGAATTTTGAAACCGTTATATTATTAGTCAATAAAGAATTTTGAAACCGTTATATTATTAGTCAATAAAGAATTTTGAAACCGTTATATTATTAGTCAAGAAATATTGATTGAAATGAAAGCTGAAGTAACAAGAAATCTGTTGTATTTCCAATAGATAACTATAGACAAGCTGTATTCCATGTTGTATAAGTGTGATAAGACTATTTCAGATGCCGTTAGATTGGTTAGATTTCAATAAGCGTCGAAAATGATCACCAGCAAAGAGAAAATACACATTATTTTATAGTTTGGTGGATAAAACAACAACAATAAAATAATAAGAACAACTCTTACTATGGACCAGGAATTTATTGCTTCCAGTGATCGTTAAATCTCTATAGAATTAGTTTGTTAACATGCGAAATGAAAACCTACCGGTAAATGGATTGATACTGAAAGAAAGAGTAAGAGTTTCTAAAATGGCTCATTTTTCTAAAAAATTCATTCTGAGTTATAGAGTTCGCTTGTTACAGGTTAACACTGCGAAACTTTCAGCGCAAACTGGCTGATCCTCCTATACACATACATACATACATAATTGGTCATTACAACCCTTCAGTCAGGATTATTGACCTAGTTTCTCACACCACTTATGTTGTGTGCGTTAATTTTATACATAAATGGCGGGACCTACAGTTTAAAGTCGACTCCGAACGACAGATTTTTTGAGAAACTTTTCATGGCAATTTTATTTACTCTCAGAGTTTTTGCCAGAAATCTGCTGAGAGGAAATCGCCGAAGAAATACTTTTTGTATTTTGTTTTGATGTCTGGCCTGGGGCTCGAACCATGGCTTTACGTCTAATAAGCCAACACACTACCTACTAGACTACGGCGACTTCCCCTATATACATACATATATAATAATAATTCAACTAGTAACGTAGCACACCGAGTTTTAAATAATTATTCTATAAAAACAATCAACTCTATCAATCATTCCATTATCTATAGTTTATATATTTAGTATGTACATACATACATATGTATGTGATAGCCATATTCGAATTGCCTTCGAAACGGATCTGATCAAAATTTCAAATTATGCTAACTAAAGCGTCTAATTATGTTTATATACATATGCATGTCACGTGTTAACAGTTTAATTGACATTATTTAAATAGGTATTTTAAAACATAAACATTTTTAATAGAACTTTTTATTATTATGGTGCTAACGAAGCATACAGGGTTTTAACTAGTTAATCTACAAGACAAAAACAATAAGCATTATCAGCTGATTGCACTATCTATACGAACATATGTACATATGGATGTACATGGATTAAAATGTTGTTTTTGCGTTTTAGCAGAAAGACATATAAAATGGAATATTTTTTTGATAAAAAATGTATGTTTTTCGTGTAAACTTCATTTGTTAACTAAAACATTTACCTTAAATCCTTTGTTCAATTAAAAACTATACGTATCTGGCACAACCAAATTATTCAAAATGATAAAAATACAAAAATTACTTAAAAAGAAAATATTGGTAGCCGACCGCTAAATGCTATAACTGTTTCTTGTTAAAATGTCCGTTACTGACTAAACATCATGAGTCTGTTTACCTTTAAAGAAACACAAAGAAATTCGAATGTTTTTGTATATCCGAAATATTCTCTTTGTTTGTAAGATTGTTTAACAACAAATATTGCGTATTGAGAGAAATACAAATAAACATGATAACAAAAACAAAAGCATAAGGAAATATACGAAAATTGTAAAATAACTCACACAAGGCATATCCAATAGGTAATCGCATATCAACAGCTGTCGCCTTTTTGAATGTCAAAATTTTGTTGTTTTTTTTTTGTGTTTTGTTTCGATAATCATTTTCGTATTTATAAACCCTTATATGTACCGGATGTATCCTTAACGATACGCACTCTAGAAATTCTTCAGGATTACTATTTCAAAGCCAATTTTATTAAAATTTTTGCAAGATGATTAATAATATTTAAGTCTTTAACACTAAATACATATATCTTTTAAACTACAACCTAGATTTACTATATTTATATTTATTTAGACGAGAGTGATGAATTACCCAAAAAAGATTTCGGTATCTCCAACTAGATGCCAAAACTATGACCAATAACAAATAACGTTTGCAGCTGCCATTTTTATCGATGGCCATATAAAAACATGTTCTTTACATAAAGTGGAAATGTTATCGACTGCATGGAATATTTTTTTTTAATTTATAGGTGCCCCACTATTGCGTAATTAAGCATGACATAAAAATCCAAAGAAATTTCAATATATAAAATTTATTTAGTTTTTTTAATTGCTTTTATTAATTTCCTATGGAGGTTTGAGGGTTAATTTTTTTGACATTCCGCGTACTCTTTAACAAAAACAAAATGCCTGTTGTTTTTGCATTGTTGTACTTGTTGTACAGATGCGACTACCTATTGGATATGCCTTGAACTCACAAAACATACATATTTACTTTACAAGGTGGCCGGTAGATCAGCTGATAAATGGCACACACTTTGATGTATGTACTCTTTAAGTTGTTTTGTATATGCAACAACAAAATATCAAAAGTTTGTGACAGTAAACTGTGAACGTACAAAGGCGAAACAAAGTTTAAAAGAAAATGAAAAAGCGTTTGTCAAAATACTTTGCAAAGTATACTTTGAACAATATACACAAAGCGACTAAGATCAAGCCTTTATTTATTTTTGCGCGCAAATTTAGTCATTCTGTTAAATTTTAATAATAAATCGAAAGTGATTTAATTTTTGAACCTAATACTTTGTGAAATACACAAAAAACAACGTTATTGGAAATAAAATTATTAGTGGATAAATTAAAACAAAAAGTATCGTAAACAGTACGAATTGTGTTGCAATTAATTTTGTACAAAGAGGAGCTAAAAATGTGTTTACCAGCCTACAACTTCTTTCCCGAGACTCAATACAAAGACGTTACACTAACCCGTAATAGTACCTGCTTCGCGCTCAGGCATCAATCGAAATTGACTGCATTAGAGGAGCCATTGTAATTTGATAATAGTGGCAAAGGAGTTTCTATTACTTCCGGTTGATGCAGTTTTCACTTGGTGGATTCGGGAACGGAGATGCGATTGTCGTGAGAACGGTTTGTAATACTTGCGTATGTACTAAATTTATTAATTAAATAAATAATACTTTAAGTTCTGACAAATTCGCAAACGGTAACCTTTTTTCCTTAATAGCATTTTATAATAATTGCAACTGCCTCCTAAAGTGTTATTAACGTAAACGAAGGTAAAGACTCCTTCAGAGTAAAATCTAACTCAACTTTAATACTAGTTAAAGTGCTAACTTATCGGCTGAAAAAGTGATATGAAGAGATCCCCATACTGCAAGAACTAATCGCCAGAAAATATTGTATAGGACAATGGCAATATCCAATCCGATGGAGTAAAAATTAAGTGTCAATTGATACTCGGGGCAGGTACTCAAGATATATCATCGAGAGTATGAAGATCATACTACAGACAGATTCATATCCAGACGATTACGTGCTGAAGACTTCAGCGAAGACGTTAGATCATTTACCACATGTAACTTATCCTATCCTATAGATTTAACCCTGGACAGTTTTTAAAATCATAATTAAATGTTTCCCACTAATGTTTAATTCTTTTCATTTTTTATTTATTTCCATTGTAAGAAGAATTGTATGTAGATAACATATATATGTATACACACCAAAAATTCAATGCTTTTCTATGTAGTATTCCATAAAGGCTGGTGAAAAAAACACCTTTTCCGGATTATCCTTAAATATTTTATAAGTGATTATACGATTCTCTAGATCAATATGAAATTCATAAACTGTTTTCAAGTCGTTGACATTGTCATTTGTCATTAACTTATTGACTTCGTATAAAAATTTATATAAAAACCCCGTACAAATGCTCGGCTTCCAATGGGACTCCTGTAATGATAAAAATTAAATTAAATTAAGTATGAATTAATATCTTAATAATTCAACATTAACATACAAATTCCTTTGGGAGATCGGATACACGTTTGTGAACAATATGTTTACGTACAATACCATCAAAGTCTTTATAAGCTAAATATATATCCGTGGCGTTTAATAAGTACGCTTCGAGCCAATAATGTAAATACCTTGCATAATGTTTTTTTAAATGACGCCACATTTGTTTGGCCACAACAAATCGACAAGTATTAAGCGCTTCCAAATTATCACTGCAATTAAAAATATATAACTCCGAAAAATCAATTAATTTTGTGTAAGAAAAAGCGACTATCAAGTGAGTTCTTTATAAATCCCTTTTCTGGAGGCTAAACAAAAAAAAAACAACTATGAACACCATTAGGCTACATTCGTCGTGTATGTGGATTAAGTTTTTAGAGCAGACTCGCTGATATCGTCCACTGAACAATAAAAATGGAACAAAAAAAAATATTGTTCCAAATTAATTTACAAATGAGTTAATATGTACATATGTATGTGATATCAATATTTGATCTTACAAATCTTTGAATTCTTCCTCAGCTTCGATTCCATAAATAGACCCAGAATAGATTATTTCAAACTCTCCAAAACTACTCCGATGGACTCCAATAAATCCTTTATTTGGATCACATGGTTCATTAATATTTGGTTCACAACAAAATGATTCTAAAATGCATTAAATTTACTGTTTTTTTTTTAAATTTATTTGCAAAAATCAACGACATACCTGTAAATACATTCCTCCTAAACTGACCGTCGTGTGTATCCCGTGGTTGGAATTCAGTACCATAGTCTTTATCACGTATCATATAAAGGTTTCCGTTATAACGTGTGACACGAACCTTGCATTGCAAATATTTCTTTTGGTAATAAATTTCCATAAGATCTACTAAAGTTCCCCGTAGAGTAAAAATTTTTATTTTGTCTACATTTTCAGCATTTACTTTAGACTCTGACGACATGGCGTATTTTAAACAACTATTTAACCATGTTTTTAAGTCTAATGAGGAGGAATGCCACCTAATGTACCTGTGACAACCATCATTTAAATTAATTGGATAATGTTGAGGTAGGGGCTTTTTAAAATAGAAAATCTTTTTTGCTGGCTCCAGTGTATCGTAATTTTTCTCGTAATAGGCTACCAATTCGGGTTTGAAATAAAAGCCTTTCGATTCACTTTTTGATTCTAAAACGTTTCCATTAATTGCGCAAAGAAATTTTGAAGACTCCATTGCAAAGTAATCTGCTTTTAATGCACCGACTGCTTCAATGGATGATGATCGTTGTCAGATGAATATTGTATTGTCAATAGTTTGTCGTTTTTTTTTTTACAATAACCCTCAAATGCTCATTGTATCATTTAAGACACAACCATTAAAACTTCTTCGTCGGCTTCAATTTAAAGTTAAAATCTTCGCTCGATTTATTGATATATTGGACGAGGAATTTTAATCACTTTTAGACAAAAGTTCACTACATACTTATGTATGTATGTATGTATGTAGGAAAATACTAAAAGCACTCGCAAAATATTTAATGATTCTAGCAATTCTCCACATTAAGTAAAGTAATGGAAGAGTTCAATACGTGACAAGGACGACGAAACGGCAAATATGTATTTGTAATAAAATTACTCGCTATATTAAGTGTTCCAATTAAACAAGTTTTTCATACAAAAATCTAAAGATCTTAGTTTTGTTTTATTTGTGCTACTATTTTTTCTGCTTTATTTTTCGTTCGTCTTTCATAATTGGTTGTCACAGATCTAGAGATCACTTTTTATAAGACCTAAAATATCTTATAAAAAAATATAGGCTATCATTCCTTTCGGCGTGCTATTGAGATATTATTGAAATGAAGATTACGTATGGACTATGCAGAAAGTGTGTATCACTCTATAATTATCCTCCAATATTGGAACTCCTATGAGTTAACACTTTCTGTATAGTTTTAAATAGATTTTGTTGTTGTTTCAAACCATATTTTAAGATTTATAAAAAATATTTTTTACAATAGATTTTGTTTTTGTATTAATATAAATGACGCCTTTTAACCGTTTTAGAGTTAAAATCACATAATAAACATTTGGTAACACCTTCAGAGCTAATAGTTGACGGCGTTACGCTAAGCCACTTTGGAATCTTTATAGATTCGTTCAAAGTGAAATGTATATGAAGCGTATCGTTGTTCAGGGAATTCCCAAATTTCTGTAGCTATGTACACACAGTTACTAAAGTATACATACGGTTAACAAATTTCAGAAATTTTTTAACCAATCCGTTTTCGTAGAAAATCTTTATAATTGTCTGACAACTTTCCTCGATTTAAGACGATTTTTGCATTGGTTAAAAAATTTCTGAAATTTGTTAACCGTATGTATACTTTAGTAACTGTGTGTACATAGCTACAGAAATTTGGGAATTCCCTGAACAACGATACGCTTCATATACATTTCACCAAGGCACATCTAACAGGTAAACCTATGTCAACAGCTGACGCGTTTTTAAATGTCAAAATTTTGTTGTATTTTTGTTTGTTTTGTTTCGATAATCATTTTCTCATTTATAAACCCTCATATGTACCGGATGTATCCTTAACGATACGCACTCTAGAAATTCTTCAGGATTACTATTTCAAAGCAAATCCATATATCTTTTAAACTACAACCTAGATTTACTATATTTATATTTATTTAGACGAGGCTGATGAATTACCCAAAAAAAGAATTAGGTCTCTCCAACTAAGTGCCAAAACTATGACCAATAACAAATAACGTTAGCATCTGCCATTTTTATCGATGGCCATATAAAAACATGTTCTTTAGATAAAGTGGAAATGTTATTGACTGCATGGAATAATTTTTTTTTAATTTATAGGTGCCCCACTATTGCGTAATTAAGCATGACATAAACATCAAAAGAAATTTCAATATATAAAATGTATTTAGTTTTTTTAATTGCTTTTATTAATTTCCTATAGAGGTTTGAGGGTTAATTTTTTTGACATTACGCGTACGCTTTAACAAAAACAAAATGCCTGTTGTTTTTGCATTGTTGTACACTTGCGGTTACCTGTTAGATGTGCCTTGCATTTCACTTTGAACGAATCTATAAAGATTCCAAAACAATTAATTTTGAAACGACATTTATATACACACAGTTACTAAAGTATACATACGATTAACAAATTTCACAAATTTCTGAATGCAATGCAAAACACCGTCTTAAAATCGAGGAAAGATGTCAGACAATTATAAAGATTTTCAACGAAAACGGATTTGTTAAAAAATTTCTGAAATTTGTTAACCGTATGTATACTTTAGTAACTGTGTGTATATAAATGTCGTTTCAAAATTAATTGTTTAATTAGCTATTAGTCATCTTCACAGTGATAGCGTCTAGGCCGGAATAGTAAAATCAAATAAAATATGCATTTACTTTACTTGTATCAGCAGTATACGAGTAAATGCATCAGCGAAGAGTAGTGATTTTATTCTGTGGTAGTGATTTCATAATTTGTAACTTTTTTGTACGATACTAAAAAAAATATTTGTGTGCACGTTGCAATGGACTCTTTAAAATTTCTTTGTAAAATTGATTCGAACGATTTAGAATCAAAAAATTATTCGGATGGCGTTTCTTTTACAACACCCTGTTTGGTAGCCTACTACGAAAAGAACTACGATACAGTGGAGCCGGCAAAAAAGATTTTCTATTTTAAAAAGCCCAAGCCAGAAAATTATCCGATTGATTTGAATCTTGGCTATCATACTTTCACTGACAGGCAACACTCTTCATTGCTACCTTTAAACTTTAGCCTTAAATATGCCATGTCACCGAAGGCTAGAATAAGTCTAGAAAATATAGACAAAATAAAAATTTTTACTCAACAGAGCATTTTAAAAGATATCATGGAAATTTATTACCAGAAGAAAGATGAGCAATGGCAGTTTAGTGTTACCCGTTATAACGGAAATCTTTATATGTCTTATAAGAAAAGGCCAAAGGAACAACAGAATGTGTCTCATTTAGCACCAAAATATACACACAACAGTCAGTTCTTAAAGAACGTATTTACAGGTAAATACATATATCGTCAATTCTTAAAAATAAAAATAATAGAATAACGCTTTTCAGAATCGCTTTATAATGAACCCAATATCAATGAACCATGGAATGCAAATAAAAGATTAATTGGAATTCGGCAAAGTAGTTTTGGAGAATTTGAAATAATCTATTCTGGATCTATTTATGGAATTCAAGCAGGGGATGAATTTAAAGATTTGTAAGATCAAATATTGATATCACGTATCATTTACTCAAATGCTAATCACTCTTAACAGAAAAGGTATATTCTCTTTAAATGTTTGGATGGCAATCAAACTATAGTTGAGCTGCCAGTAGCCCAAAAATATATTACAGATGGCAAATGGCATCCAACATTTTTGAACTTCACTTACTTCAACAGCAGTTCGGTTATTATCGACCCATTAGATTCTTATTTTTAATCCATAATATAAACTCTGGTTGGCGCTAAATGATGGTCGATTTTAAAGTACTAAACTAAGGAATTTTGAGCTCATTGTTCTTATTGTGTTATTTATTTTGATTTAATTTCTTCAAAGTTTAATTTTTAGTATTTCGCTAGCATTTTTGCCTCCAGAATGATCCGTACGACCATTGCCGTGAATAACTAAACCTGGGAAATTAGTCCTTTAACGATTTGTGGGATTTTGCGTTTTATGACAGGTATCAATGTCTATTTTTTCAACATTCACTTGGCCTCACCGAATTCTTGAAGTGTATCGACCCAAAAATGAATCGTTGGAATTTGCTGCACATGAAAGGTGACTGTCTTATTGCAGTTGTCTCAGCTTAAACTATCGCTGATGATGCTTATCTAATTTAATTTTGTATGCCAACAGGCAGTTATTTTGGTATCTTTGCCGAGTTGACTTTAGCACCGATGTTAGGCTTGTTTACATTTCATGATAATACAATCGGTATTATTCTTTTTTCGTTTGCGAAAACTTTCCTATCTTGTTGATTGTTTTTCTATGCCATCAGTATCACTGTAATTTGTAATATGTTCGATTCAATACTAACTTTTGTTCACACTTCATTCATAATGGCTGGCCATGATTTTCTAGCCGATTGGAAAGCAGGAACATTCTCTTGTTCAAATCTATGTACATATATCCGTAGACTTGTAAATAATATAACAATTTTCAAACTGTTTAATTGGTGCGGCAACCTACATAATATAAATTCCTTTTTATTGCAGTGATGATATGGAGGCGCTTAATAGTTGCCGTTTTGTTTTGGCGAAACAAATGTGGTATACGCTGAGAAAAGATCCCTTAAAGAATTTCCATTATTGGCTCCAAGCATACCTAGCAAACGCCACGGATATATACTTTGCGTACAAAGACTTTGATGGTATTGTACGTGAACCTATTGTTCATAAACGTGTATCCGATCTGCCAAAGCAATTTGTATGTTAATGTTAAATAATTACTAAGCTTTGAATTCATACTTAATTTTATTTAATTTTTATCATTACAGAAGTCCCATTGGAAGCCGAGCATTTGTACGGGGTTTTTATATAAATTTTTACACGATGTCAATAAGTTAATGACAAATGACAATGTCAACAACTTGAACACAGTTTATGAATTTTATATTGATATAAAGAGTCGCACTATCACTTATAAAATATTTAAAGACAATCCCGAAAAGGTGATAATCACACCGGACTATATGGAATATTGCAATAAGAATCTTTAAATTTTCGATTGTAATACATTTTATTATAGATTTAAATGGGAATGGATATAGAATAAAACATTATTTAAATGGGAAAATTTAGTTATGATTTTAAAAAATTGTCAACCACATCTGGATGCGATTATAGTCTTTGATCCTGTTACGATCCTTAATTTTGTACATTCAAATTGTTATATTCATTCTATGAAAATCGTGAAATCTTATTTCCAATTACTCTGATTATCCCGATTGCTTCTTCTGGTAGGAAAAAATTTCAGTTCTACCTTCTGTTGTTTCCAATGTAAGTCCATATAAGAAGAGTTCATACATCGTATTGGTGTCCACTTAGAATTTGTTCGTTGTTAAGCTAATTATAACATACTAGCAGATTGTACCCGGCGTTGCGCGGGTTATGTAGTTTGGATTAGTTTAAAAAATTAAAAAAAATTATTGGGTAATTTTTGCATTAAAAATAACAATAAATAAAAAACCGGTTTATCGGTTTCGAAAGCGGTTTTGAAACCGGTTTCTTAAAAAATGCAATTTTTCAAATTATTCGGAAACCGGTTTAACAAACAACCCAGTTTTTTGAATACTCTAAGTCCTAAATATAAATGCACTCAATTTGCCCGTTTTTCGCCCCTTTCCCCATTTTTGGACCCCTTTTGGTTCAACTTTTGAAACGGAACACCTCCAATAGCTATTTGGGAAACTTAACCAAGCTAAATCGTAAAAAAATACCTTTAAAACAGATAAAATACAGCATTTATGCATAAAGTACTAATTTTTGCCCATTTTTTCTCCCCTTTGACCCATTTTTTCCCCCTTTGGGTCAAAATTTTGAAAAGATTTATTACCTTTAACCTGCACCGACAAAAGTTCGATCAATATCCCAAATTTCAAGAAAATCGGTCCAGGCGTTCAGGCGTGATTGGCTATACACTCAATTTGCCCGTTTTTGGCCCCTTTCCCCCTTTTTGGACCCCTTTTGGTTCAACTTTTGAAACGAAACACCTCCAATAGGTATTTGGGAAACTTAACCAAGCTAAATTGTAAAAAATTACCTATAAAACAGATAAAATACAGCATTTATGCATAAAAGTACTAATTTTTGCCCATTTTTTCTCCCTTTGTCCCATTTTTTTCCCCCTTTTGGTCAAAATTTTGAAAAGATTTATAGCCTATAACCTGCACCGGCAATGACTCGAACTATATCCCAAATTTCAAGAAAATCGGTCCAGGCGTTCAGGCGTGATTGGCTAACAAACAAACCAACAAACAAACAAACAAACAAAAAAACAGACTTACAGAAAGATTTATAATATATATTAGGATTCCATCTGGTCGATACTACAAATGAAACTCTCCATCAGTGAATTGTACTCAATCCCATATTTTTTCCATTTTAGATGGGGTTCAGCTAACTAATGGCTTCATTACGGTTGGCAACTGAATCACAAACGTCTTACAACTGACTTTAACTGGCAACTAAACTACAAACAACTGAATTTTGTTTGCTGTCCATAAAAGACCCATAAGTATAGGTATGTACATATGTATGTATATATGTATATCTGCTTTGCTGTATTTTCTTGTAGGTGAAGAATTTAGCTAGATTTTTTTTTTCATTTTATAAGAATTTTACAATATCTGTTGGGCATTTCCGTTATGGCAACATAATTTTCTTACCGCTAAGTCAAATCGTATATTTTTATCGAACAGTTACAGCGTTTGATCTTCCTAGGGTGAACAACTTTTCATTCTTGATTTCATTATTTCTATGCTCTGTTGACGCAATATTAATCAAGTTTTTCTAGCTAAGCAGGAAACTGGTCTACTGTTACAGATCCTTAGATAATAGCAGATCCATTTGTCGTTGCCTCGGTAAATATGAATGCCTTTTTTACTGATTTGAATCTTATTTTTTCAATTATTAGCCATTTCTCTTAATTTTTTTTTTTTTTTTGAAGCATCCAAGCATCACACTATTTAGGTTGCCAACATATGAGTTCATTCTAAATTTATGGAAACCACAAGACTCTGTTCTATGTCCAACTCTATTTTTAATGTTTATTAATGATCTACACTCTTTATCTACTAATCCTTTCTACTATTGTGCAGACGACCGCAATATCTGTCATTCATATTACTTTGTTCATAGATTGTGATTCAGATTGATCTCTGGAAACTGAGTTGGAAAGGAGACCTACAGACCTATAATCAATCTCCAACTGTGGTTATAGGAATAGGGCCGATTTTACTGTGCGAAAAACTCAATGATGTTTAATAATCCACAATACCTCATTATGTTATCTGTAACTGTTGGTAGTGTAAACATTGGGGAATAAGAAGGTCTTGATGTTCTGGACATAAGGATTTAATGTCCTCTGGAATCGCCGTAGTTTAGTAGGTAGTGTGTTAGCTTATTAGACGTAAGGCCACGGTTCAAATTCCAGATCAGACATCAAAACGAAAATATGAAAAAAATATTTTTGCCATGAAAAAATGTCGTTCGGAGTGGGCTTTAAACTGTAGGTCTCTCCACTCATGTATAAAAATTAACACACACAACATAAGTGTTGTGAGAAACTATGTCTATAATCCTGACTGAAGGGTTCTAATGACCAATTATGTATGTATGTATGTCCCCTGGAAAATTTTCAATTGTCCAAAGAAGCATTCATGTGTCTTGATTTCTTAAGACAATGCAAAGAATACTTCTCGCTGTTGTTTGATATCCCCGCTCTTCACACTACTTACATATAACCGAAAACGGAATAAAACTCTTATGTATTGTTACTACAATATATTGTTTTTTTTTTTCAGCGAAATAAAAGCATTTGTTCCCGAAAACCGTATATTTCTAAGTAGTACTCGTCTGTCTCATAGAATACATACGTTTGTTAACAATTGGAGAATGACGGGCACTATATATTGCCGCGAAATCAAGCACAAATTTAACAACGCTCAGTCGTCAGTCTTTGTAGTCTAAACTCACAAAAATGGTCAAAATATGTGTAATTTTTATAAAATAGAACAATCGCTAGTAACACTAGAAACGACGTCTAATACTGTCTGTGCAAGTTGATGGCAGATAAAATAATGAAAGCCATGAAATAATTTTTAGAATTTATTTGCCATTTATTAGTGCAAATGCAGGATTTGAATACATAGTAATTGGAAGTTTTTGTTTTTATCAAAACTGATTTTTTCAGTTAATGTTTTATTTGTTCCTTTTTTTAAATAATTTTCATGGCGTTTAATATCTATTATAAAATTTATAAAAAATTACCAATTCAAGCTTCTTTACAATATTCCATATACTCCGGTGTGACTACAAGCATTTCAGGTTTATCTTTAAATATTTTGTAAGTGATAATGCGACTCCTTAGATTAACATGGAATTCATAAACTGTGTTTAAACTGTTGACTTTGTCATCTGACATTAACTTGTTAACGTCCTGTAAAAATTTATATAAAAATCCAGTACAAATGCCCGGTTTCCAATGGTTGCTCTGAAAATAAAATTAATTCTGAATTTAAATCTTAAAATTATATGTGACAACATTAACATACAAATTCCTTTGGCAGTTCGGATAGACGTTTATGAACAATAGGTTCGTATACAAAACCATCCGTGTCTTTATAGGCAAAATATAAATCCGTGGCGTGTGCTAGGTATGCTTGAAGCCAATAATTTAAATATTTTAGGGGACTGTTTCTTAAATTATTCCACATTTGTTTGGCCATAACAAAATGACAAGTATTAAGCGCTTCCATATCGTCACTGCAATGAAAAAAAATGTTTACATTACAACGTCCCGGGTATTGCAAATGCAATAGCAGACGAAACAGTTCGAATCAAACTTGAGATCAGTCAGTTCATTAAAATTTAAATTTCATGCACATAAATGAAGTCTCCTCCAACAGACAATAATGAATTGTACTTAAAATTTAAACTATACTGAGCTAATGGTAGGTAGATATGTGATATCAATATTTGATCTTACAAATCTTTGAATTCATCCTCAGCTTCGATTCCATAAATAGGCCCAGAATAGATTATTTCAAAATCTCCAAAACTACCCTGATGGACTCCAATTAATTCTTTATTTGCATCATATGGTTTATTAGCATTTGGTCCATAATAAAGCGATTCTAAAAAAAAAAACAAGAACGTTATTATAAATCGTTTTTTTTTTTTTTTTTATTATTTACTTATTTATGTAGGTACCTGTAAATATGTTCTTCAGAAATTGACTGTCGTGTGTGTGTTTCGGTTCTACCTTAATCTTAACGTCTTGCTCCTTTAAATCTGAATTACCAGATGCATTGTCTTTTTCACGTACCATATAAAGGTTTCCGTTATAACGTGTAACGCGAACCTTCAAATCCAAATATTTCTTTTGGTAATAAATTTCCATAAGATCTACTAAAGTTCCCCGTCGAGTAAAAATTTTTATTTTGTCCACATTTTCAGCACTTACTTTAGACTCTGCGGACATAACATACTTAAGGCAACAATTCAAAGATGTTAATGGTACAGTCGATTTTCTCTCAGTGTATGTGTGATAGCCAAGATTTAAATTTATCGGATAAGTTTCTGGTTTGGGCTTTTTAAAATAGAAAATCTTTTTTGCCGGCTCCACTGTATCGTAGTTCTTTTCGTAATAGGCTACCAAATGGGGCTTCTTAAAATAAACGCCCTTCGATTTACTTTTTAATTTTAAAACGTTTCCATCAACTTTACAAAGTAATTGCGAGATCTCCATTTTAATGTAAAAAACTATTCGCTGTCAGCGTACTACATGTACTATACTACCTATATGCATGCAAACGGCGTTTTATTAAAAAAAATATCCATCAAAGCCAGTGTTGCCGTTTTTGGTTATTTCTAACCAAAATTGGTTATTTTTTGTTCAATGTGTAGATGTGTAGATTTTTCCGGGTTTGGTTATTTATTTTTCTTATAAAAAGAGCTTTTGTTTTGTTTGTAGAAAGGTATTAATTAGTAAGACTAATATTTTATTTTGTTATCTTTTGTTTCTTTTCTTACTCTGTTGTATTAATTGTAATTTAAATTTAAAAAATAAAATAAAAAAACTGCGAATTTAGTTTTGGTTATATTTTTTCTTATTTGGTGATTTTTTTCACAAATGTTGGTTACAATATTTTTTTTTTCGTAGCAACACTGATCAAAGCTAAAGAAAAATAATGACGTCGTAATTAACCCTACAAGGTTTCTGAGGACTTTGTAAATATTCAAATGGTGTAGGAAATAAAAGAAACACTTAATCTAATATACAAAATTCTCGTGTCACGGTGTTAGTGGTTAAACTCCTCCGAAATGGATTGACCGATTTTCATGAAATTTTGTGTGCATATCGGGTAGGTCTGAGAATCGGACAACATCTATTTTTCATATCCCTAAATGTTAAGAGGGCGCAACAAATCGTTAAATTTGAATATTGATCGTAGACGAATAAAATTTGGTGGGTAAGTTCGTAATCCTCCCCCTTCAAGTGATACCTATAACTCTTAAACTACTGAACCGATTTTAACCATTCTTCTTTTGTACGAAAGCTTATCAGGTTTAGATGGTATAAAAAAATCGATATAGCAAAAAGTAGGCGTGGCAAAACTTTAAAATTGAATATTTAGGGATATAGCGATCGTAGACGAATGCAATTTGGTGGGTAAGTTCGTAGAGTCGATATCGACAAACTCACCAAAAATGGGCTTGCCAATCCTCCCCCTTCAAGTGATACCTATAACTCTTAAACTACTGAACCGATTTTAACCATTCTTCTTTTGTACGAAAGCTTATCAGGTTTAGATGGTATAAAAAAATCGATATAGCAAAAAGTAGGCGTGGCAAAACTTTAAAATTGAATATTTAGGGATATAGCGATCGTAGACGAATGCAATTTGGTGGATAAGTTCGTAGAGTCGATATCGACAAACTCACCAAAAATGGGAGTGCCAATCCTCCCCCTTTAAGAGATACCTATAAGTCGGCTAATTCGATGATACATATGTACATACATATATAACATTTATGTGCCCTGTTTTGAGCAATAAAAAAATTAATTTTGGGCGGGATGAAGTTCGCCGGGTCAGCTAGTATATGTATAAAATGTTTGCTTTATATTATTTATTTTGTTCCTTTAAGGAATATAGAGCGATCATAAAGCATCTTCCATCGCTATCTTTTTATAATTTTTTTGTTTTGTTTCAGCTTAGCGGTGGTCAGGTCTAATATAACATGTTCTAGAATAATGGCTCTATATTGGATGTACTGATGAGGAACTTTGCTAAATTCTGTTCTTCTCAAGAGGTGGCACTCTTGGACATTTTTATGATGTTTGTTATTGTATTACTTCCTAGAGATCGATTGAGACGAGTTTCCATGATAGCGTTGGATTTTTGAAGAGGGTTGAAGCCTATTGATTTTATAAATTCAAAAGCAAGATGAACAATTTTTCCTCTTCTTGTTGTAACCCACTTGATCTGATAGTCTAGTTCTAATTCGCACAATTTTTCCCAATTTGTGTTAAAAGATTTTAGGACACTTGTAGTCGCTTAAAGTCGCCGTAGTCCAGTAGGTAGTGTCACAGAAGGGAAACGAAAGTTTGACGTTTACTAAAATTTTGTGAAAGGGACGGGAAATATTACCAACAAGTATTTCTGTCCCTGTCTGATTCTTTCTTTTTTGTTTATTTATGTTTGTTAAATTTTAGGGTGGGTTTTTATTTTCTATTTTGTTAGAATCTGATGATATTTTTGTAGAATAATAGAATAGTTTTGAAAGGAAATGAACTGTTGTATTGGGGAAACATAATACGGAACTAATGTATTTGGTGACACCTTTCATCGATTGTCACTAACTTAGTATTTAACCAATTGAGAGGTATATTCACAAACTCCTGAAACAAAAAGTTATGAGTATATATTTCGTTATATTATTCTTTTTATTTATCTTTTACACACGTAACTTATTTCATTGTCAAGAGAAATTGCTAAGAGTTCGATTAATAATAAAAAAATTGACGAATTTTAACCTTTTCATTCAAGAAATTAATAAATACTAGTAATATACACAAAGTTCTGCAAGAAAAAAATTTTGTGAGCAATATGTCTTATTTGATCTTGATATATTTAGTTTCTTACTTACCTTTTGCACAAGAAATTATATTCATTGCGACCAAAGACCACATTAATTTCGATTAATAATTAAATATTTAAGAACCTTTTAACTTTTCATTGAAGAAATTAAAAAATTTCCCAAATTTTCCCTTTTTTAACACAAAATCAATGTTTGTTTACATTTAATTTTTCAACTTTATCCGCCAGTTTTCAGTCTGTATATCTGTTGCTTCTAACACATTTGCTTTGCTAAACTTATAATTCATTTTTTTTTCTCCCTCTAAATATTTTAGTAAAATTATGTTATGAGAGTTTGTCAAACGTCACTGCTTTCCATTCTGTGTATATTCTGTGCTACCACAGCATATGTGTTGGCTTAACAGACGAAAGGCCCGAGTTCAAGCCCCTGGTCAGACTTCAAAACGAAAATATGAAAATGTTTTTCGGCGACTTCCTCTCAGCAGATTTCTGGCAAAAACTCTGAGAGTAAATAAAATCGCCATGAAAAGCTTCTCAAAAATCTGTCGTTGGGAGTCGACTTTCAACTGTAGGTCCCGCCGCTCATGTATAAAGTTAACGCACACAACATAAGTGGTGTGAGAAGCTAGGTCGTAATTCTGACTGAAGGGTTGTAATGACCAATTATGTATGTATGTATGTAGTCGCTTAAATTAAGGAAAGTGACATTATTTCTGATAATCATTTCACATTCATATGTAAAGCTAAGCTTATGCCATTTTTTAGTGGAATACGCATTTCACTGTCCACTAATGGGACAGTTTAGTTGAGTAAAATCAACTGGAAAAATTTTACAATTTATCTTAATCTGTTGGTGTGGTTTAAAACATATAAAATTTAATCTCTTATTTAATTACTTTTGAATTTTTGAAAAAGAAATGACGACATCTTTACGTTTAAGGGTTAAAATTGAATAACGGCATTGCAACTAACACAGATTTATTAGTTGACGGCGTTAAACTGATCTACTCTGACATTTCTTTACCATTCATTGAAAACATAGTAAACAGGGAATTCCCCAATTTCTGTAAATAATAATATATCTACACATGTGTATACGTATACATATGTATGTGTACAGAATATGAGCTAATCACAGCAATATTATTGAAGTGATTTTCATCCCAAG
Organism: Sarcophaga caerulescens; assembly: GCA_927399465.1. NCBI lineage: Eukaryota > Metazoa > Arthropoda > Insecta > Diptera > Sarcophagidae > Sarcophaga > Sarcophaga caerulescens. The sequence continues at coordinate 32,840,485 of OV656872.1, read as the reverse complement.
AGGAAAATTAAGCAAAACTATAAATAATCACAGCAATGACAAATAATATGTATGTATTAGAGGTGTGCACAAGACATTACCCTTCACCGAATGCAATACTGTAGTGTACTCTTTTCTGTTGCTCTTGATTTTACGAGTGCACTGAAATGTGTATTTCTCATTTATTCAATGTATACAACAGCACTCGTTTATCTGTGAAGTAACGGAACTATGCTTTGTGTTGTAAGAGCATATTTTACTACTGAAGCTACATTTTCAGTATTGCCATATTGAAAAATATGTGTACATAAGTGTTTCTATACATTCTTTGCTTTCGCAATAAACTCATGAAAAAGGTTTTTCCCCGAAATAAAAAGTTTAAAAAAGCTACTGGCAATGCAGGCGTCGACGAAGATGTTCGGTTTCCGAGAGCAAAACATTCGGAGCTTTCTTATTCATTGTTGTTAAAAAACAAAAACAAACAACAACATATGCATGTTGTGACTCTATGAAGAGTACAATATTTTTTGTTGCACTCTTCACACAACTCTCTTTTATACTGTTGTACAATGGTTTACGAGTGCAGTTGTTTTTTTGTTCTCTATCTTTGCTTCACACTTATTTATATTTGCAGCTACAATCAATATCACAATATAAGCAGTAACGAAACGAATTTGACAGGAGCACTGTTCGAATGTAAAAGAGACAGCAAATATTACCAAAAAGTATTTCTGTCTCTGTCTAAAAGTAACTCTGTTTTGTTTATGTTTGTTTTCGGGGAGGATTTTTATTATTGGATAGAAATTGATGATATTGTGGTAGAATAATAGAATAATTATGCACATAATACGGGTTCTTGGTTGAAAGGAGATGTACCGTTTTATTGGAGAAACGTAATTTGGAACTAGCGTATTTGGTGACACCTTTTATCGATAGTCACTAACTTAGTATTTAACCAATTGAGAGGTATATTCACAAATTCCTGAAACAAAAAGTTATGAGTATATATTTCGTTATATTTTTATTTTTACTTACCTTTTGCACACGGAACTTGTTTCATTATGTAGAGAAATTGCTAAGAGTTCAATTAATAATGAAAAAATTACCGAATTTTAACTTTTTCATTCAAGAAATTAATAAATACTGGTAATATACACAAAGTTCTACAAGAAAAAAATTTTATGAGCAATATGTGTTATTTGATCTTGATATATTTAGCTTCTTACTTATCTTTTGCACAAGAAAATATATTCGTTGTGACCAAAAACCACACAAATTTCTATTAATAATTAAATATTTACGAATTTTTAAAATTTTCATTGAAGAAATTAAAAAATATTCTAAATTTTCCCTTTTTTAACACAATATAAATGTTTGTTTACATTTAATTTTTCTGGTTTATCCATCAGTTTTCCCTCTGTATATCTGTTGCTTCTAACACATTTGGTTCGCAACACTTATAACATTTTTTTTCTCCCTCTAGTTGGACCAGTGTTTTTACGCTAAAAGCCTTTTTCAAATGTCATTGCTTTCGTTACTGCTTAGCTGTGATCAATATTCGGTCTTGGGAAAAATGCAATACTGTGCAATTTTATATGTCTTGAGCACACCTCTAGTATGTATAGAATTTGTATTTTATTTTGTATTTGGTGTACACAAACCTGTATACGTCTGTTTGTGTGCAAGTGTGTATGTATAGTGCTGGAGTAAAAAATAGCACTTTTAAATTTTTATACAGAAAATTGTTAAGACAAAAGAAATTAGAAATAACTTGATGATAATACAGTAACATTAGTTTCCTTTTCTCACAGAATTAAAGCATCTTCGATCGTTCAATCTTTACTAAGTAAATGCGTAAATCAGTTTGAGATTTTGGAATGTATTTCAGCGGTAAAATCGAATGCGGTTGGTTCTGATGATTTGGATCCTTCATTCTTGAAAGCTCTGACTCCTAAACTTTTGCCATACTATACTCACTTGTTCAATACAGTTCTGACTAAATTTACTTTTCCTGAACATTGGAGACTGGCAAAAATCATTCCCATTCCCAAAACGAACAACGAGTTCAGGTCAATTGCTATCCTTCCTTTTTTGTCCAAGGTAATGGAAAATATAATGGCCAGACAAATCACTAATTATCTGTGATTGGGATTTATGAAAGGTAGAAGTTGTACTACTGCTCTAATAAATGTTGTTGAAGATCTTAGGTCGAAACTCGATGTAAATAGTTTTTGGTTCTGTTTGATCACACTAAGGCTTTTGACACAGTCGATCACGAAGTTCTATTGAGAAAGCTCTGGAAACTGTTTTATTTCTCAAATTCTGCCTGTAATCTTATTTATTCTTATTTGCTAAATAGATTTCAAAAAGTTCATCTTAATGGCAATATCTCAGATCTACTTAATATTAGTAGAGGTGTTCCCCAGGGGTCAATACTTGGGCCTCTGTTGTTTTGTATGTATATAAATGATCTACCGGATGTCTTGGTTCACTGTAATGTTCATATGTATGCTGATGATGTGCAGCTTTATACTAGTACTCCTAGGGAGAATATTGATTCTTGTTTGGATCATATTAATCGTGATTTGGTTAGGATTGACAACTGGGCCTCGGCCAATGGACTTTGCATCAATCCCTCTAAGTTTAAATGTATTATACTTTCGAGGACCGGCAGATCATTTGTCATGCCTGAATTGTGCATCAGGGGAAATAAAATTGACTTTGTCAAATCTGCAAAAAATCTGGGTTTTGTCTTTAATGGCAGTTTATCGCGATCTAATCATATAGGTGTCGTTGTTGGTAGAATTTATAATATGCTTAGGAACTTGTGAACTGTTATTGATTCGACTCCTTTTGTCATTCGTATGCAACTTGCTAGAACGTACTTAATTCCGGTACTTTTGTATAGGGGTGAAATTTTCGCAAACTGTGATTGTGATGACAACCGTAAACTTAACTTGGCATTTAATAACATAGCTAGATATGTATGTCTTTCATAAAGGGCGTCGTGATCACATTTCTCATTTGGCTTGCCGGATTCTTAATATAAAATTTGATAATCTCTTAAAAATTAAAATACTTCATAAAATAATTTACACGTAACGGCTGGAATATTTATTTTGTCGAATTAAATTTGCTAGATCCTACCGGGGTAGGAACACTATTCAGCAACGATTCCAGACTCTTTTGTCTCAGAGACAGTTTTTTATACACACCACTAGTCTTTGGAATTCCCTACCAAATTACATCCAGAATCTAGGCAATGCAAATGCGTTCAAAAAGGAGTTATTTAAATTATTTTCATAAGTAAAATTTTTTACGATTTGTGATTTGATTTATAGCAAAGAAAATGCATTTTAACATATTTTGGAATATTTTTCAAAAATATTTCAAGACGCGGGGAGAAAGATAGGAGGGAAGGAAACAGAAACGAAGAGCGTAACAATGCGTTGCTCTCATTCTTCGCTCTCATCGCGATGAGATCAAAGACTATAAATATATGAAGATGTTGCACTGCCATAGAGCCAATTCACACTAGAACATTTGTGCTGGCGTAAAATGATAGTTTATAGGCAAGAGGGGTGAAGAGAATGGTTTTTCGGTGGCGTAAAGTTTCCACCAGCTACAACCCCGCATCACCAGCACAAAACTAATACACGCACATTTTTAAAACATCAAATGAATGCAAAAACACTAATGCATACAAAGCTGTGTATACGTATACATTCATGCCAAAGTAATATTCATCCCGTGTAAATTGAAAAGAACAAAAATTGTGCGACTAAAAAATGTGCTAGTGTGAATTGGCTCATTGTTATACATACCCTGCAGTCAGACTGGGTCCATATGTCTTTTTGTCAACAGCTCTAGTTCAAATGTCTCCAATCTTTCATTTCTGTGTCAATATAAAAAATACAGAGACAAAAGATGTGGTGTATATCTAGTGACATTGTCAACAAACAAACAACTAATTGTACACCATACAATGTCTCTGCTGTTGACATTTAAATGTCGTAACAAAAAACAAATTTACAATTTTTTTTCAAAAACATAATTATGTTTTTTACGCAAATTTGTCAAAAGGAAAATTAATATATTTTCCACCTTAAGGTAAGTTTTACAAAGCGTTATAGGGCTACTGATTTGTTTTTCTGTTTTTTTAACTAATTCAAAATTCGGTTGCTGCCAAGAGGTCTCAAAACGGCTTGATGCAATAGAAAAGCAGCAAAATAGTTTGATAGAAATTTTAGCTGAACACAAAGTGTTGCTAGGTAGATTGGTTTCCCAAAATTCCATAGACGCCAATATTTTCCAAATATTTCCAGTAAAGACGGTAGAAAAATTAAAAGAACTTGATTCTCTTTTAGGGTCACATTCAACTCCAAATGTAAGTATTTTGCTTTCCAGAAAAAAATTTAAAAATAAAACAAACTAAAATGTTTTTTTGTAGAAACGGCAGATTAAAACTCTGATTGCTGGAAAAGTAGAGCGCAATTTACATTATACATATATTTGGACAAGATATTATTCTGAAGTTTAATGTCAACGGAATTTTTGGTAAAGAAAATAAGGGTTAGCCAGCCCTGAAAAAATGTGCTAAATTTTTTGTTAACTTAAATAGCTGAGCTGTGAATTAGTTTATTAGTTTTTATCCAAATTTTTTGTTAAATAAACTTATCATTCAAACAATAGTGTACGATTTAATTTATTTGCTTCGGCACCGGCTTAAAGGCCCTAATATTAAAAAAAGTAAAAAAAAAAAAAAATAGTGACAATGTCGCTAGTATGACACCACCTATTTACTATTGATATTGCTACAGGAAAGTTCCATAAGTTATAGAAATGTACTAGTAAATTCCTGGTTCTAATGTCACCATATGGATCCATGAGAAGTACCTAGTCAATAGTCATAATGTTACTAGTGGATTTTCAATGACACGGACATGTTAAATGTCTATAGCACTAAGCCTTGTACGGGGTATAATTCGTCACTAGTACTGTTGACAAAGTCAATAGCGATTCAGCACATTTTTAATATTGACATTTCCTACAGGGTATGTATACTCGTAACCTATATGTACAGTTATGAGCATGAATATAGCAGTGCTACTTAATTTTAATTCTTTTAGAAGTTCAGTAATTTCACATTAAGTTAACATGTTTTTCTTCCTAAAGCATGTTCAACTCGATAATCTTCTTGTTATTAACATTATTTATTATTTTCTAATAATATCCACTTTTATTTAAATATTTATTGAAATGTTTTACATTCAAAAATTCAAAGTTTCTTTTAGCAATATTCATTCCATATCGTCCGGTGTAATTAGAATCATTTCAGGATTATCCTTAAATATTTTGTAAGTGATAATGCGACTCCTTAGATTAACATGGAATTCATAAACTGTGTTTAAACTGTTGACTTTGTCATCTGACATTAACTTGTTAACGTCCTGTAAAAATTTATATAAAAATCCAGTACAAATGTCCGGCTTCCAATGGTTGCTCTGAAAATAAAATTAATTCTGAATTTAAATCTTAAAATTGTATGTGACAACATTAACATACAAATTCCTTTGGCAGTTCGGATAGACGTTTATGAACAATAGGTTCACGTACAATACCATCATAGTCTTTATAAGCTAAATATATATCCGTGGCGTTTAATAAGTACGCTTGGAGCCAATAATTCAAATATTTTAGGGGAGTGTTTCTTACGTAATCCCACATTTGTTTTGCCATTACAAAACGGCAACTATTAAGCGCCTCCATATCATCACTGCAATAAAAAAAGTATGTACATATACATACATTAAAAGGGTCAGTGCTCAGAATATACCCAAGTAAACATTGCCGATAATCGACTGATAAGTTGAACGCTTGGGCTTTTGTTTTAATGAATTCGAATTTCGTATTATCTTTTATGCATGAGACAAAAAAAAAAACTTACAAATCTTTAAATTCATCCTCTGCGTGAATTCCATGAATAGCTCCAGAATAAATTATTTCAAATTCTCCGAAATTACACTTACGGACTCCAAGCAATCCTTTGTTTGCATCACATGGTTCATTGATATTGGGTTCATTATAATGCGATTCTGAAAAAGAGTTATCCCATAAATTGTTTGTTTTTTTATTTAACTTACTTGATTAAACACTTTAATCAGGTTTACGACCTAGCTTCTCACACCACCCACGTTGTGTGTGTGTAGACTACGGCATTCAAAAAAATTAACGATATATTTACCTGTAAATAAATTCTTTCTAAGTTGACTGTCGGAGGTATTCTTTGGTTGTAATATATTCCCATTATTTTCATAGCTACTAGTAATATAGTCACGTTCCAAATAAAGAGCTCCGTTATACCGAGTAACGTTTACTTTACATTGATAATGATTTTTCTGGTAATAGCATTCCATAAGATTTACTAAAGTACCAAGTCCTGAAAAAACTTTTATTTTATCTACTACGTCTGCAGCACTTCTTTTAGACTCCGAAGACATGGCATATTTAACGCAACATTTCAAGGCTGACAATTGCCTCTCAATGTAGGTATGATAACCAAGATTCAAATCAATCGGATAATTTTCAGGTTTGGGCATTTTGAAATAAAATATTTTCTTTGCTGCTTCCACTGTATTGTAGTTCTGCTCGTAATAGGCTACCAAATAGGGTTTCGTAAAAGAAATGCCATTTAAATCATTTATTGACTTTAAAACGTTTGAATTGATTTTACAAAGAAATTTTGAAGATTCCATTGTAATGTACTGCAAATTGCTAATTATGGAGATACTGATCACAGGGTACAATACTAATCTGCTCCAAGGCATTCACTACTATGTATATTGTACCCTGTGATGTACGAGTATACCGTCTTTCATTGATTTACAGCACCCAGTGACGGCGTGATAGTGCTGGCAATTTATTTAATTACTCAATTGTATTGGGTACTCAATGCTACTCCATAACTTTAACGGACTTTTTAAAATTTTTTATGTACCGTTAATTTAAGTAAGTTCTTTTTATTTTTTTGAAAATACAAAAAAAAAAATATCGGTTTTGCATAGATAGTTTGGATTATTTTTGCGTCTTAGTTTTTAAAATAAAACAAATATTAACTGTAATTAGAGTTTAACGATAACTTTAATTAATTTAAGAACTTTATGTAATTCAAACTTAAATTATATATGTACACATGTACTAAGTATGTACATACATAAGTGATACAGAGTTGTATATTTTAGAAAAAGTTGATGAAATTTCCCATACGAACTTGATAAACGAATACAAGAGTATTGTGCACCGAAAAGTAAGCACTAGTTTTGAGTACCCAGTACTGTTATTCAATACTTTGACAACACTATTGTGTGGCAATAATTTGAAAACATTTTTGAATTTGGGGAATTCCCATTTGAAAATTCCATGGAAAAATTGTTTTTGTTTTGTTTTTGTTTTTTTTACGCATTTGAAAGGCATTTCCAAGGCATATCCAAGGCAAATCTAACAGGTAAAACTATGTCAACAGCTGACGCGTTTTTAAATGTCAAAATTTTGTTGTTTTTTTGTTTGTTTTGTTTCGATAATCATTTTCGCATTTATAAACCCTCATATGTACCGGATGTATCCTTAACGATACGCACCCTAGAAATTCTTCAGGATTACTATTTCAAAGCCAATTTTATTAAAATTTTTAATAATATTTAAGCTTTTAACACTAAATCTATATATCTTTTAAACTACAACCTAGATTTACTATATTTATATTTATTTAGACGAGGCTGATGAATTACCCAAAAAAAGATTTCGGTCTCTCCAACTAAGTGCCAAAACTATGACCAATAACAAATAACGTTAGCATCTGCCATTTTTATCGATGGCCATATAAAAACATGTTCTTTAGATAAAGTGGAAATGTTATTGACTGCATGGAATAATTTTTTTTTAATTTATAGGTGCCCCACTATTGCGTAATTAAGCATGACATAAAAATCAAAAGAAATTTCAATATATAAAATGTATTTAGTTTTTGTAATTGCTTTTATTAATTTCCTATAGAGGTTTGAGGGTTAATTTTTTTGACATTACGCGTACGCTTTAACAAAAACAAAATGCCTGTTGTTTTTGCATTGTTGTACTTGTTGTACACTTACGGTTACCTATTAGATGTGCCTTGGGCATATCCAATAGGTAATAACATCTGTTGAGATAAGACTACTTATTGGATATGCCTTGGGCATTTCGTTGCAATTCGATATTTCAGTCCAGTTGTTAAATTCATCTAATGGCGGTTAAACAGCAGAGGCAAGTTTTGAGAACACATGTCGTCATATTTAGAAGGAAACATATAGAAAAATACATACGTGCAGTAAGTCACCGCTTAACGCGGGGAATACGTTCTAATAAGTTCCAGCGCTAAACGAAACAGCGTTAAACGAGGCAACTTAACACGTACATATAAAATACAGTTGGAATCTTTATTCTGGACAGACAAAAGAGCGTTGAAAAAGACGCATAAGGTATACAATGACCATTAAAATATTTTTTGAAATCGGAGAATTCCCATTTAAAAATTCCATGGAAAAATTGTTTTTGTTTTTTTTACGCATTTGAAAGGCATTTCGTTGCAATTCGATATTTCAGTCCAGTTGTTAAATTCATCTAATGGCGGTTAAACAGCAGAGGCAAGTTTTCAGAACATATGTATGTTGTCATATTTAGAAGGAAACATTTAGAAAAATATGTATGTACATATGTCCGCATCCATTTAACATATTGACTTAAGCGGTTTTAACGAAAACCTTCCCATGAGGCCAAACATTGTTAGTTGAGTGTATTGGTGATAAAAAAAAACGTTTTCTGATATATTCCTAGTCCATTCTGCCCCTTGCTTTTCATTTTATATAGGCTTTTTTGTGTCGTTCCTTTCTGTACCACGTGGCACTGCACGACGGGTATGCATTTGTTAAAGTCGCTGTCGTACGCTTTTATCTTGTTTTTATTTTATTTATTATTTTTTTTAGTTTGCAATCATTTCTTATTTGTAGAACTTGTACATACCAAAAATGTCGAAACGAAAGTTAAGCGGAAAGGAACTATTGGAAGCCTTGACGGAGAGTGTTGAAAATTTTTCAAATGATGATAATTTTGATTGGATACCGGAGGTTTCGGATTCCGACTCTGAGCCTGACATAGATCCAGTGGAAATCGATGATATGTTGTTTGAAGATGGTATCAATACGAAAGACAAAGCTGAAGAAGATAGTTCAACAGCTTTTTTCAATTTATAAAACCTCAAAAAGTCATCCTAGACCCATGAATGCTTTTGCAAAAATGTTCAGTAAAGGGTTCTTTATTTAAAAATTACATTATATTTCACTCTGAGTCGTATATACATAAATCAACTACAGGCTCTAAGTAAAAACAATCACTGTCATACGGAAACGTATGAGATGGCACCCCACGATGGGATAGGTGTCGTACGGAAAGGTACGACATGACACCCCACGATGGGATAGATGTCGTACGGAAACGTACGACGTGGCACTCAATGTACATATTAAACAGTAGAGACGAGTGTAATGCTTTAAGAACACATACCGTCGTATTTAGGAGGAAAAATGTACAAGAATACGTAGCGTCAAAAGAAATTATACATTAATTTTTAAAATTGAAACAAAAAAAAAAAAAAAATTATAAAAAATTTCAAAATATTGTCAAATTTTTTCTCCTTAAGCGGTAAAAGTTGAGTTTGGTGATTGTTAGAATTTTATCCATAGTATTTACATATAGAACGAATTAAATAAAAAAACATTGTATTCCATTTAATTGTAGACATTTATTTTGTTTTTAATAACTGAGTTTCCTTTTTTTTTATAGATTTTGTTTTCTCTTATTAATTTATTTATTTAATTTGATTTTAGTTTTTATTTTTACATTCAATTAATATTGTTGAATGTTAACATTTATACAATATGTTATTATTTTAATTTTAATTTTTGTTTAATGAATTTTTATTTATTTTTTTTAAACTATTTTATTAATTTTCCTTTTTTTGTTTTTATTCTGTAAGTAAGTCAGTTAAATACAAGAACTATTCGACATTTAATAGTTACGATATTAAATAATCTCAAAATATTTTGAAATTATAATAATATTTTGTGGTAATTTTTGCTTTATTTTAAAACAGTTCACATTCAACAGTTAGAATAACGTTTACAGATTCACTTAAAAAAAATTTGAAAAAATATTTTCATAATAAGTCTCATAAAATTTTAAATGTAAAATACAAACAGCAGACTGATGGATGCTACAAAGTCGAGATGAAGAAAAAAAAAAATTTCATTGATGTAAAAACAAAATAAAAATACATACAAACATGTATTTAAAAATCAATAACTTTGCTAGTGTAACATATATAGAAATAGAAATCATTCACGTGGTTATTAAAACACAAGCATTTGCTAGTTTTTTTTTTTTTTTAATTGTGGTCTTAAGCCAATATTATCATCTACAACTTCGAAAATTTTCGGTTTTTATTTTTAGGTCTTTAAGACCATGAATGTACATTTTTTCTTTTCGATATTTTCAGAATTGCAGCTGTATTCTTGATGTCCGCCATCATAACCGGTCCGGCCGGAATGAGTGAACGCTAGACGACAGACAAACTTTAACAACTTTAATCACTAAATAAGGAAATACGACCACTCTATAAACATAACGGCGGGTTATAGTCCATACTAAGTATGTTCCTTTCCAGTATCAGTATCAACCCCCTTGCTAAGAACTTATTTCCAGTTTCTGCAAGACGGACAGTTTCAAACGAACACCTATTTGTATGAAAATAAGGCAGTTTGAATAAGAAATTAACACGTAAGTCGAAATTCGTTCAGCTTATTCTAGAGCAGACAATTCCTTAGTCGATTCCAATTTATTGCAGCTCCTTTTTTCAGAATATTTTAAGAATTCACCTTGGCGCAGGTTTCCAAGTCGCAGCCATATAAAGTTGTATTTCTGTATTCATTGACGGGGATTTAAAACGTCTAGTGGTAGGTATACAGTTTCACATCGTTTGAGTTGAAAATTGTATTGTTTCCGTTCATAGAATATTATCAGTCGTCCAAATGTTTGATTTGTAGACTTAATGCCTTTCGGGTTCATTTTAATACTATCCAAGAAACAAAAATTATATATATGTACATAGTATGTCCTCTATGTTACTATAGGCAGTTTTGAAGGCTTTGTATATATATCGCTGTCTAGTCACAGGAGCCTTCTGACTTCGTTTTAATACTATCTGACAAGAAGAATACTATCTGAGGGTCCTCTATGCTACTGCAGGAGATTATTGGGTTTGGCATAGCCACTTTGTTATCTCATAATTTTATCCAAAACAATATGGAGAAACAGTGATAATGACTTAACTAACATAAAAATAGAAATAGCACAGCTAAACTATCTTCAATAAAAGACTCCACAGTTTGCCCCTACAAATCGAGCCTTGATGAGGTCAAATAAGTTTTCGGAAATACCTTTACAGACCATTGCTGGTCATATTCATAACTTTGTGAAGTGGAAACTGTCACTATACAACTATTCTGACATTGCTTGCGTGATTGGATACCTGCTTTTTACCTTTCATTTTCACAAACCATGAATGTTATAGGGAACGTGTGAAATTTAAACTGATCGCTTTAAGATTCAAGTGTTTGATGCTGATGCTGATCCAAAAGAAGCTGTTACTTACAACTCGTTTAGTTTGAAAAACTTAAAAAAAGTATAAATTTCAATGTCGAAAAACAAGCTTAATGTACTTATAAGAGATCGCAAGTTAAAAAGAATGTCAGTACGAGTACAAAATTTTTCATTTGTAATGAAACTATAGCTTCCGTTATCGAATTATATTAGGGGCTTATAGACCACAATATCCTGTTAACAAAAGGACAGGTATAGCAGCTTTATTAATATGTAACCTACGTCTACAGCTGTGTACTGGAATTGTAAGAACGAAAGACTGATTGAAACAAAAGACATAAAAGAAAAATAAAAACATTTAATGTATAGCAAATCTTGCAGTCAGGTTGGTCTTACCTGGAATAATACAAATAAAATAAATTTACAGGAAAGGAAAATTAAATTGATAGACATAATAGCTTAAAGTGAACAATATTTAACTTTGTTTTTGCATTTTATACAATACACATTATGGAAAACCTATGTATAGTATGGTTAACGGACGTAATTTCTTTTGTAATTTCCGCAAAGTATTTTATAAGATAAGATGTCATAAGAGAAAGAAAACAATGAAATAAATCTGTAAAAGCGTTATTGTATTTTTTAGATGAAACAAAAAAATTAGTTTCTTTTAATTTTAATTAATTATAAAATTAATAATTTACAAAAATATATACTCTATATATATATATTTATATATATATATTTAATTCTTTTTATCATTTATTACAAAGTGTGCGTGTTTTTCTTTATACTTTTAATTTTTGTTTTTTATTTTTTTTATTATTTACTTAACATATTAAGATTCTATTATTTGTTAGTTATATTCTTTTGTTATCATTTTATTATGTATATTAGTATGGCATTTAATAATTATTGATTAAAATGTAAGTCAGCTATTGTTTGCTTATTTGTTTTTATATATTTCTTTTAATATAAATATTGATTTTTTTCAATAAATATTTATTTTTTTGTAATATGATATTGAAGAAAGTTTTATTTGTTATTATATATTTGGGTGGTTACAGTGAATTATTTAATAAATTTATTGTATTTTTTTCCTACAATTCTTTGAGTTCTTTTTTTATCTTGTTTCCTTTTTTTGTTTTGAGATATTTTTGTACCAAAAAGATTGTTTTTTTTTAATTAAATTATATGTATATGTATGTACGTATGTTTGTATGCATTTGTTTGTAAATAATGAATTTATAAACTTAAAGCAGTATTCGTTGATTATTAAGTTTTTTTTTGTATTATTTTTTTAATTCTTAATCTTTTTGTTTTAGTGAAACATGTTGTTGTTATTTTTTCAAGCTAATCTTTAAATAGTTGTGTTGTATAAAAAAATATTAATATTTTGTTTTGCTTCTCTTAGTTTTTCTATTGTTATAGAATTTAAAAAAAAAAAAACAAGAAAAAATAACAAACTTAAAATTTAGTTCGATTTCTGTTGAAAGCATAAAAGTTTTCTTTCCTAAATTTAAAATATACATACATTCTTAATTAATTATTCATCATTTTGATACATTTAACACATTTATGAATTAAGAGTTTTGCTATATACTCGTATGTACATACTTTCGCGAATCATGTTTTATAATTTGAATTTTTTGGTTTTCTTCAAAGACCTGTTGTAGCGTCTTTTTCAAACTCTTCGTGATTGTAGCCGACAGTTTAGAAATCATTATAAATTTACCTAATTACAGTTAAAGAATTCAACAATCTTAATATAAGAGTTTAAATATGCTAAAATCTAATAAAATTGAATTAAACAAACTTCTATACATATGTATACGGATCAGAGAACTGCATGATTGTGAATCAAATGGCATAGTTTTGTATTTTCTAAAATGATTACTGAGCTAGCAATTGACAGTAAAAGAATTAAATATTCTAATACATGATTCATATTATCGAGGCTGTTGTCAACAATTGCTTGTCACTGCTTGCTACTTCTGTTTATTTATATGATTCATAGAAGCAACGAATCAGTATGAGTGTTTTGAATACTTTTTGAGAAACTCTTTTAACAAATATTGTTTTATGTAAAATTTTCAAGTGAGCCGAGGAGTTTTATTTTATAATTTACTGCAATATTAATATTATTAATTAATGCAAAATATATTTGAATTTTTATTTTCTTATTTACATTTCGGAAAAAAGAAGTTACATATGTCAGTAAGTTATTTACAGTTTGTAGACCAATGCGGTTACGCTTTTCGGTGATTATGTTACATCCGGCGGAAAATACTCAAAATTTTTTGGCAAGGCGATACAGACTTCCTAATTTCGGAAATACAAAACGCTTTTACTTATTTCAAATTAATTTCATCTAGGCAAGAATTGGTTGGTGGACACAGGAAACAAGCCGTGAAGTGAATAATACTTAAATTAGCAACGTACTTATTTTTCATTTCTTTCTTTTTACATGGCAAACTCCATTTTCAACATTTCTTAATAATTCTGAATTCATTGTATTGAATTTTCTAAAAAGACTTTCAAATTGTTTTTTAATGTCAACTCAAAATTTCATATGAGTTGTGAGTTATTTGATTTCCATGGTATAAGAAATATAAAAGGTAGTTTCATTCTCTCTTTATTTTTTAAAATAAGGTTTTTTGAAGTTTTATTTTATTTTTATTTTATATTTCTTATACCATGTTTGATTTCTATACAAAACAATCAAACAACAGTAAGAATTTTTTATTTATTTATACTAACAGTACTTAAAAAACAAAAGTGAGTATATTACATTCAGTTGTTAGAGAATCAACACTGCAAGCAATATCATTAAAACATATTGATGTTAAACAACATAACAAAAGCAACTTACATGTGAGTGGACAGTGAAAGTGAATCAACTCATGCAGTTCTCTGATACGGATCTATCACTCACTTTAACTGATTAAACGGAGTATAAACAAAGCAATAATTTATGAAATTTTTCATTCTTCTAGGCTAACTAAGTTTATAATCGAAAACTGATTACGGCATTCAGAAGGACAATTGACTGTTCGCTTAATGTTCCGTCACATTTTACTACAGCTTGTGATTAATAATTTAAACTATCAAAGCGGTAATGGAACGTTTAATAACTGTCAGCGCCATAAACTGCTGTCCAATCAGCTCCTCCTGTCCAATGCTTTTGGAATTCAAATCTAAAAAACTAAAAACAATGAACTAGTCGTCCTAAGTTAAGTAAAGTTCTATTTGCGTCATTTAATGTAGCCGATTATTCAGATTTTTGTTTCATATTCTTAACGTTCAAACTGATGATATACAAGGGTAAAACGTTGTTTGTTTTGACGAACGAGTAGCATTGGGAGTGTAAAAAATCTAATAAATTTGAGGTTATTTATTATTTTTTTGATGGCCATTACAACGCTTCAGTTACATATAATTACAGCCTAGCTACTCACATCATTCATTTTATGTGTCGTAATTTTATCCATTAGTGGCTACGAACGATAGATTTGAGAAGATTTTCATGGTATTTACTTACTCTTAGAGTTTTTGCCAGAAGACTTTTGAATAGAGGACCGGCCTAAAATATTTTTTTTAATTTTTTTTTACGAGATGTCAAAACTGAAGTTCGAACTCATTGCTAGACTAAATAAAATATAGGTTAGATTGAGTTGAAATAACTTTCGACTGTTCATAGTAAATGATGGCAAAACTTAAAAGATTATAAATACTAGTAATAATGCAAACATTGGCGTGTAAAATTTGTGCATTGCGACAATCGTGTGATCCCACCTTAATAATGCAAACATTGTCGTGTAAAATTTGAAAATTGAGAGAAATTGGCTGTATAGATGGATTACGTTTGAAGGGAATTAAAGTTTTTTCATTTTTAACGTTTAAGAACCGTAATGAAATTTCTATTTCTTCGGCGTCTGAAGCACGCACTTCAACTTCCAACTAATGTTTATACATTTTAGTAAAAAAAAAAAAAAAAAGAACAAATGAAAATATTTATAATTGAAATACAAAATTAAGTTGTTAATGACTTCTTCTGTCATTCTTTCAAAATGTTTCAGGTTATCTATAAATATTTATTCATGTATTTAAATGTGTGATTGATGGGATTCATTTAACTTAAGGAAATACATAATGAAGTCTATGGATTTGTTTTGTTTTATTTATATGTACGTATGTAAGTAATATGATACATAAAAAATACAAAAAATATGTGTGTATGCTATACCTTAACAGGTGTTTTTATATTTATTTTTGTTTATTATGTTTTGTCGTAAAATATGTATGTTTCATTATTATTGTAATATGTTCTTAATTAAATATTTGCTTAATACGGGGTTGGGTTTTCAACAATTTTGAGAAGATTATTATTTCGTTTTATTTCAATATTAATAATTACTAAATACTATAACTAAACATATAAAATGTATTTATTGTATATGGATTTTATATAATAATATATACTGTATTGTTTGTATACATATATATATATTTATTTATTCTTCTCTTTTTGCTTAGTTTGAAACTCACATGTGATTTAATTATTCTCGTTAATTTTATATAGAATTTTAGTTTGTTTTGTAACACATACATATATAATATATAAACATCTACACTTTTTGTTGTTACATTAATAAATGTTTTATGTTTTCCTTTTTTTTTATTATAATTTTTACTGAATTATTGACTCTTTCTGTTTTTAATATGTCAACGTAGAAGACAATGTTGACCACCTTATGGTTGAAGCTTGATTTTGTTACTTAAATTGTTTTTTGTCTTTCATTTTTCTTCAAATTCAGTTAAGGTACATACAAATTTGTTTCTATTTTTTTTTATAGTTTTATAGACAAAAAATAGATGTGAAATACAAGGCGGCCAACATTGTTTTTTTAGTTTAATTTTTTATCTCAAATTAAGAGCGAAAAAGAAAAAATAATAATTTACATACAAGTATAACTAACAGGTTTTTTTTTTTAATTTTTTATTTTTCTTAAAATTATATTTTTATTATGTATATATAATGTTTTACTTTTTTTTAACAATTCCTTGGCGCGAGTTTTGTTTCTTTTTTTTTTTTGTGAAAATATTTTAATATAAAAAAAAAGTTTCGAAATAAATTAATATTTAAATTTAAAGCTCTATTTTGCTCGAAAAAGAAATAAAAAGTTTCTTTCTTGCATGCAAATTAAATTAAATTAAATTTGTAAAAAATTAAAAATATGTATAATCTCTTTTATTTATTTATTTTTGTTTGATTTAAAAAGTGACTAGATTTTCAAACACAATTATAATCATTTTAGTTTTTCTTTTTAAAGTAGAAATAAAATACCTCAATAGTAATTACATAATAATATTATTTTTGTTTGCATTTATGTACTTTTTTTGGTTGTATAATCAAAAGTCTGTGAAAAGAAAAATTAAAAGTAATATTATAAAAATATTAATAATAATAATATTGATTTGAATGAAAAGTTTAAGAGAATTTTAAAAAGAATACTGGATACAGAATGCTAAATATGTATAACTTATTTCAAACTCGTTTCAGCAGATATTAATTTCTACAAGAGAACATAAAATAATGGACCAACTAAACAGCTAAACTGTTTTCTATTTGGGTTTTAATTGAGACAGTCATCATTGTGCGACGCACAATTAATATTATATTCTGTATAGTTTTAGAACAAGTGCTTAGATTTGTTCTGTTTGTTTGAATTGCCAAATAAAGATTTCTGCAAAGAATCCATTGTTTTCCACCTGATAGCTTTAGTAATTCGCATCCCTTTGAGTGAGTACAGATAATACTTTGTTTTTAAATACTTCTTAAAAGAATTTGTAATTACTTGTCTGAGTATTAGCAGAGTTCGAAAGGAAAATTGATACTCTTTTTCGATCAAGACGAAGACCAGTTGGTTGAAACTGTTAGCAAAGCTTGCTTTGGATGTGATATTGTCGAAAATATAAAAAAGGTTAAATTTATATCATCATACGTTTGATCGAAAACCAAACAAATGTTTGAAATTTCTTGAGTGAGAGGTGAGGATGGATAGGAAAAAGTGCTTCTGGGTCCAATTCGAATTTACCCAAAAAATAATTGAATTTTCATCCACGAAA
This sequence comes from Sarcophaga caerulescens, assembly GCA_927399465.1. Taxonomy (NCBI): domain Eukaryota; kingdom Metazoa; phylum Arthropoda; class Insecta; order Diptera; family Sarcophagidae; genus Sarcophaga; species Sarcophaga caerulescens. The sequence continues at coordinate 32,822,689 of OV656872.1, read as the reverse complement.
GTTACTGGAACGTAAACCCACTTCACAAGAGGATGTCAAATGGAAAATGGCATTGACAGGGAGTTATCGATTATGAATTGAGTTGATTCGAACAATTTTTACAAATATTTTTAGTTTCTTCAAGACCTATTATTTAAAAAAGCTTTTCCATGAGAGAATCACAATTATATAACTTTCAAAATATTAACAAGTTATCGAATAAAACCGGAATCATCTCTCATCTGAATGGAATTTTGACTAAAAACTTTAACTTCATTACGTCATTCTTAATTCAACCTACATACATATCTATGCAGTCATGCAATAAAAAAAATAAAATAAAATAAATAAATAAACAGTCGAAATATTATTAATTCTGTAAGTGTAATGCGAATACATTTCGGAAATTTAAGATTTGTAAATAACTGATTTGTATTTAAATTGAAAAGAAAATAAAAAAAACTCAGTTAAGAATTTTTATTTTGTTCCAGGAAATTATTATTACTTCCTAAATAAGGTCACTAAACTACTACTATCAACTACTAAGCTATCAAGCAAATTTAAATTTAAATTAATTCATAAACGATATTAAATAAACTTACCACGATTATTGATGACTCCGTACGTATTCGAACCAAATTGATTGAATTACAAAGTTTTGAATTGAAAGTTGACAAACTTATGAAAAAATAATGTTTTAAAGTTGAAAAGTAGTTAAAAGTGGCGGTTTTTTCTCTCTCTCAAAACTCTTTTCTTTTCTTTTTGTTTTCTTGTGATGTTTAAACAAAGTTAAGCAAATTTCATTTCTATAGGCTTAATTAGTTAGTATTTTGCTGAATGTGTGTGTTGTTTTTGTTTTTTCTTAATAATTTAAAGCTGTTTTTATAAATTTATATTTAGTTTTCACATAGAATTTCATTGTTATTAAATACACTTGTTGGATTTTAGGCTTTTTCAGTTTCTTTTGATTGATAAAAGCAAGTGTTTTTTTTTTACTCCTCAATTGTTTTTTTTGTTTTGTCTTAATTTTCGTGTTTTTTTTTTATCATAGAAAGGAAATAGATTTCGTATTCGTTTATGCTTTAATAATAATAAGATTGATTTCGAAGGACATTAAATATAATCTGGATGTTAATAAAAAATATTTTGTGATTTGTTTTCCTTTGTTTTCATCAGAATAATTTTCTAAGAGATATGAATCAAATTGCATTATATTGTAGACGAAGAGTTCTCATGTAATTACACACTTTTTTCTGGTTCTTTGTTAGTTTGACTCTTGCTGTTGTTCTTGCGTTGGAGAACTTTGATAATAATATGCATTGCCTACGTAGTAAGTACGTATAACGCCATCTACTCACATTTGCCTATAGGGTGAATGCATTTTTAACCACTGCAAAACTAAAGAGGGACCACCAGCCTGAATTTCCGGTGGTATGGTACTCAAAGGGCATTTGTCGATGTTAAGATATTTTAGGTTTGTACACAAAGCCAACTCGTAGGGCAGTTTCTCCAGACAGGGATTTTGATTGATATAAAGATTTTCTAAATTTTCCAAAGATCCAATTTCTTCGGGCAAAAATTGTAAATTATTTTCACTCACGGATAAATGTGTTAAATTGTTTAAGTGACCTATGCTGCGTGGCAGCATGGACATTTGATTCGTTTGTAGTATGAGTTTTTGCAAATCGTGTAGAAGACCAATTTCATTGGGCAATACCTCAATACGATTCTCCTCTAAGTCCAGTATACGCAATTTGCGTAATTGTCCTATGGTATTGGGTATCTTTTTGAGCATATTATTGGAGAGTATTAAAATCTCAAGATTTTGCAAGTTCATAATATCATCGGGCAATTTTTGTAATGCGTTCGTAGCCAAATTCAATTCCACCATATTTGTCCAGGTACCAACATCTAGGGGCAAAGCAGTCAAGACATTTTCTTTCATATTTAGTTTGGTTAGGCCCTTGGCTCTGGAAAATATGCCGTAGGGTATTTTATCAATGCGATTATGTTCCAAATTGATACTATAAACATTGGTGAACTGGGCAGGACCACCAGTGGGATAACTGCTGAAAGCATTTCGAGACAATGTTATTGTAGTTAAAGCACTCAGTGATGCTAGTAAACCATCTGGCAATTGGGTAATACTGTTGCCTTCCACATTGAATTCGTCCATGCATTTACAGTTTTTTAGGGAATTCGGCACTGAACTCAAACGATTATAGCGCAAGCCTAGACGGACTAGATTTTTAAGATTTCCTATAGTCTCTGGTATATCCAACAGTTCATTATGCTGCAAATCTAAAGCACTCAAGTTAACACAATTGCCAATATCTTCGGGTAAATGTTCTAAATGATTGTGAGACACATCCAGCGTGGTCAAATTAACCAAAGCACCTATGCAGTCGCCTAATTCGCGAATTTTATTTTCCCTCAAACTTAACATGGTCAAGTTGGTTAAGTTTCTTAAATCATTGGCCACCAAAGTGATACGATTAAACCTCAAGTACAATGTAGTAAGAGAGCGTAATTTATATATGACTGCAGGTATTTCTGCCAATTTGTTGTGCCTTAAATCGAGCACCTTTAGTTGTTTGCAATTCTGTAGTGAATCTGGTAGTGAAGTTAGTGAGTTTTCATTTAAAGCCAACGTTTTTAAATTCACTAAGTGTCCAATCTCTTGGGGCAATTGACCAATCTTATTACTATACAAATACAGTTCCGTTAAATGTACACAATCTTTAACACTGGGCGGTAAGATAGTTATGGACGATTTACTCAAATCTAAACGTTTTATACCTAAAATCAAAGCCAAACAAAAAAACAAGGAAATGTAATTCAATTGAACAAATAAATTTGATTTGAGGATTCGGAATATTACCTTCGTCACGGCATCTTTGCAAAGCTTTTATAACATCTTGATCGGCTTGTATGGGTTTTTGTTTTTTCATTGTTGGCTTGGGCTTATTCGATTCTGGGTGCTTGACAGTCACCATTTTGGGTCTGGTTTCTGGTGGCATTTCGTTGTTATTTGAACTACTATTTCCCTGACTATGATGATGATGATGATGGTGATGATGATGTGTCGATGACGACGATGTATGTAAACTGGGTGTTGTCAAATTACCAAAACAATGTGTTGTCAATGCTACAGCACCGCCACCACCACTACTTCCTCCTCCAGCACAGGCAGATGAATTGGTTGCACTACCGCCACCACCACCGCCGCCTCCGCAGGCAGTTGTTGTTTCTTGTTGTGAATCGTCTGATGCTAACGATGTCGATGATGCTGTTGCACCGACCGATGAACACAAGTTCATAATTTTTCCCAGTTTTACGTTTGGTAATGACAATTTGCTGCCCAAAACGACGCTGTCTATATACACACAAACTCACAATAACAAATTAATACAAGAAGAAAGACAAAAATAAAGATGAAAAGTTTAAATCGTGGGTAGTTGTAGACGCAACAGTAGCTCTAGACAGTGGAGACAGTTGGACAATTTGAAAGAAGGATATTTTTATTTGTAATCTTCTTTTATGTGTACGCTAAGGATGCTGCAAAGAGATAGATTGTAAAATAAATGAATGTTTAATGAAATTTCTGTACAATATTCAATAATGCTATGAAACGAAATTGTGAAAAGCAATTAATTTTTTTTTTATTTAAAACAGGATGCTTTAAAGTTCTTACGAGTGTAGAATTTGCAGAATATTAATTGACAACATGGAGCTTTTTAGATATTCAAGGACTCTTTGGCCCATTTAGTAATTAGAAATGAGAGACCATCATATAAGGATATCCCCAACAGACTTAATAAAATTCAGAGTGGAAGAAATTTGTATGTTGCTTAGTGAGGTCGGTACAAATATAATAGTTCAGGAGCTGAGTATCTACAGGCAGCTACATATTCTTTAGTGTAAAGTTTTGCGTTCTATGAAGGAAATTTTGATATCAAGATAACGGTAAAAAATTTTTGAAACAATTTTTCGAAAAAAAAAAAAAGAAAACATATTCAACTGTTTTAAAAGAGAAGGAAAATATTTATTTAAATTTTCTTTTTAGCCAATTAACAATGTGTGTTAACAATTTTGAAAAAATAGTGTCATTTATTGTTGTTTTATGTAAATTCTCTACATGTCATATTGGAACTGACCGGAAAGTGTTCTTTACTGTTTTGAAATTTAAGACGCAAGACAATACTTGTGTGCTTCATTGAGCATAAAATGCAATTTATTTAAGGCCGATATTGTTTACGAATTATTGTTTTTTTTTCTATTTCTTATATAAGACAGAAACGTGATCATATTACTTAATTAGACAAGAACTTTTTAAGGTAGGGAAAAAAAGAACAATAATTTTTTTTTACAAAAGGAAAGTCAATAAAATTAATAAAAAAATACTCAATGAAGATCATATGACAAGTAAATCCTAATATATATTATAAATCTTTCTGTAAGTCTGTTTTTTGTTTGTTTGTTTGTTGGTTTGTTTGTTAGCCAATCACGCCTGAACGCCTGGACCGATTTTCTTGAAATTTGGGATATAGATCGAGCCATTGCCGGTGCAGGTTATAGGCTATAAATCTTTTCAAAATTTTGACCAAATGGGGGAAAAAAAATGGGACAAAGGGAGAAAAAATGGGCAAAAATTAGTACTTTTATGCATAAAATCTGTATTTTATCTGTTTTATAGGTAATTTTTTACGATTTAGCTTGGTTAAGTTTCCCAAATAGCTCTTGGAGGTGTTCCGTTTCAAAAGTTGAACCAAATGGGGACCAAAAATGGGCAAATTGAGTGTATAGCCAATCACGCCTGAACGCCTGGACCGATTTTCTTGAAATTTGGGATATTGATCGAACTTTTGTCGGTGCAGGTTATAGGCAATAAATCTTTTCAAAATTTTGACCCAAAGGGGGAAAAAATGGGTCAAAGGGGAGAAAAAATGGGCAAAAATTAGTACTTTATGCATAAATGCTGTATTTTATCTGTTTTAAAGGTATTTTTTTACGATTTAGCTTGGTTAAGTTTCCCAAATAGCTATTGGAGGTGTTCCGTTTCAAAAGTTGAACCAAAAGGGGTCCAAAAATGGGGAAAGGGGCGAAAAACGGGCAAATTGAGTGCATTTATATTTAGGACTTAGAGTATTCAAAAAACTGGGTTGTTTGTTAAACCGGTTTCCGAATAATTTGAAAAATTGCATTTTTTAAGAAACCGGTTTTAAAACCGGTTTCGAAACCGATAAACCGGTTTTTTATTTATTGTTATTTTTAATGCAAAAATGACCCAATAATTTTTTTTAATTTTTTAAACTAATCCAAACTACATAACCCGCGCACGCCGGGTACAATCTGCTAGTATTTCATAAAACTAAAAATTTTAAAGAGCGGAATATAGTATTACATACATACATATGGATACACTGACGAATAAAAGTGAAATTATGTTGGTTGGTTGTGTTTTAAAATTTCTTGTAAACTGGATACATATGGATACACTGACGAATAAAAGTGAAATTATGTTGGTTGGTTGGTTGTGTTTTAAAATTTCTTGTAAACTGATCATCTACATACATACATAATTGGTCACAACAACCATTTAGTCCGGATTACGACCTAGCTTCTCACACCACTTATGTTGTGTGTGTGTTAATTACATGAAATCGTAAAAATATAAACAGTCTTGCAGAGATATCCCAAGTATAAACTCTATTCAACACCAATTATCTCTGCGAATTTCTAGATTCATATGTTGCTGTTGAGTTATTGACTACAAAGGGTTGTAAAATAAGCCTCTGGGCCAGTATATCTACCTATGGAAGCCATTTTAAAGGGAAAATGGGCAATATATGGAAGTGCTCCGAGGAACACATATGAACTTTCGTTACTGTGTCAAACCGTACTTAAAATGTATGTAAATAAAACTAAGATATGTACACTCCGTTTCACTTGAATAGCTCACTCGCTTATTTTTATTGTTAATTGGTTATCTTTCAATATTCCTAACTTTATCGAACTTCTTGTTATTGTTTTATTTTCGTCATCATCTGTTGCCTCTGAGAGACAAATTTTTTGCTACTTTAAATTTGTTCAGAAATGCGGGGCATTTTTTGTTTCACTTGAATAGCACATTGCAGTTTCAGTTTGATTTACAAGTGAACAGATTTACCGCGAAGTAAAATAATAATTTTATATAACTTTTGCAAACAAATTAGCTTCATTTAGTGTAACAATGGGTCGCAATAGAGCTTTAACTAACGACGAACAAATAAAAATCAAAACGTATAGAGATTGTGTGCTTTCTGTGTCCGAAATATCCAAAAACATAGATAGAAGCAGAAAAGTGATATCTAATTTTATTAAAAACGAGACATACTATGGAAAAAATATGAAAGGTCGTGTAAGTGGTGTGCTCTCTGACGCAGATAAGAGGGCTATTTTAAGAGAAGCTTCAAATTCGCATGGCTCTGTTGACAAAATTAAGGCTAAAGTAGGTGTCCATGCTATCAAGACCACTGTGTGGCGTACTATTTCAGGAGCAAATCACCTCAAACGACTCAAATTAAAGAAAAAAAAAAAACACCACTTAACTCTCACGAAAAGAAATGCGGTTGAAATTTTGTCGAGATAACATGGTATGGAGCAACGAGTGGAAGCGCGTTGTTTTTTCTGACGAGAAGAAGTTTAATTTGGAGGGTCCTGATGGTAACAATTATTATTTTCACAATTTGAGAAAGGAGACTCACCGGAGTTATGGTGTGGAGTGCGATTTCCTATTATGGCACCTGTGAGCTCCAGTTTCCAAGTTCAAATATGAACGCTAAAACAAATCAGGGTGTTTTAGAAAAGGCATTTCCACAGTTTGAATATCTTTTTGGTCCATTGCCGTGGACTTTTCAGCAAGACAACGCCCTAATACACAATGCCCGTGTGGTCAAATCGTGGATAGAGTCCAAAAATGTCAACCTTTTGAATTGGCCACCATACTCGCCGGACCTAAATATAATAGAGAATGTTTGGGGATGGCTGGTCAGAAAAGTTTACGAGTCTGGAAAACAATTTTCAACCAAAGCCGAACTTATTGAGGCTATTCATCGGGCATGGTCTTCAATTTCTCTCGACTATTTGAAAAACTTGTACGAGTCAATGCCTAATAGGAGGTTATTCTGAGCAAGGGAGGCTCAACTCACTACTAGAAACCCATATTTAAATTTTAGTTTTTATAAAAAAAAATAGTAAAAAAATGAAAAACCTTAATAAAAAGTTATTTTTTCTACATTTACTAAAAAATGTGCTATTCTAGTGAAACGGAATTTGCTTGTTATTTTTTGAGTATTTTTCTTTTTTATGTTGTGTTTTAAAAACAATTTAATAAATCGAAGTATTTTTTATTTTATAACTAGCTGTAACCTGCGCGTGTTGCTACGCCTCCAACTAAAACAAATTTGAATCATTTTATTGATTTTATTCATTTAAAAAAAATTGAAATACACTTTAAAAATGTACACGTTTTCGATTATGAATATTTATTAAAGTGCTGTCGGAAATTGGTAATACCAACTTATAAGCCTTCGTCGGCTCATGCGCAACAACTTTGCTAAAGATCATAACATAATCAAATGCACAGTTTACGATTTAATTCATTTATAGTAATTCTCAGTGGCTCCACCTGTCGGAAATTGGTCATACCAACTTAGAATCCTTCCCCGGCTCATGCACAACAACTTTGCTAAAGGTCATAACATAATCGAATGCACAGTTAACGATTTAATTCATTTTTATTAGTTTTCAGTGGCGCCACCTGTCGGAAATTACTTATACCAACCTAAAAACCTTCCCAGGCTCATGCGCAACAACTTTGCTAAAGATCATAACATGATCAAATGCATAGTTTACGATTCTATATGGTACATACAAACATACATTCATTTTTATATATATAGAAGATAAAAACTACAAATGCAATCCAAAAGTAAACCGCTATTTTTATTTCTTACAAAGATATAGGGGGAGAATTTCAATGTGTACGGTGTGCTATTCAAGTGAAACGCAGTGTACATTACTGTGGAGAATTTTGTTTGGAAAAGTAAATTCTTTACAACCTTTTTTTATATTTTCTTATACGAGTACAGAAGTAAACAATAGAAAATTCATAGTAAACAATTTCGAAAGTAGTCACACTAGCCTTATGTAGTAACTTCTTTTCGAAGAAGTCTTCTCTCTCGTTTACAATATAAACAAAAATCAGTTCCTTTTTCCAACATAATGGACTAAATGAAATTTAGTTCTTTAACATTCCTCGACTTTTGTTCGCTAGTATACCTAAGTATGTATGTAGTATATCTAAAAAACAAATTGCTTAAGGATTTGATTTCCATTATTTTTTATAAAGAAATAATAATACGTCAGAATATGCAAAAAATTTACTTGCAACGACTGGCAGTTTTTTAATCACTTGATTTGGTAATCAAGTGACAATGGCACTATAAAATTTTATATTGAAAAGAAACATGAATGTTCGTCGATTGACTGACTAACCAACTGGCTATGTATGTAAATACATTTATAAAAAATGTCTCGTAATACTCAATTGTTATGTAGTGTAGCAATATAGCTGGTGGTACCTGCTGCTGTTTGCTCTTTTGTTTTCCAATTTTATTATTTGTTTTGTGCAGTACAATATAATATTAATGGAGGCATTGATTTGCGCACTAACTTTATCTAAATGCATACATACAACAATTACAAGAATTGTATTTAGTGTAGTGTACATATGTATATAAGCCCAAGTATAAAATCTTTTCTCACAAACATAGTCTCATGTACTGTCTTCTAAAGTGTACATATTGTGTTTCTCCTGTTTTACCAGTTCCCATCAATGATATCCTTATGCTATCGCATATCACTGTAGATTATTTATCAAAGTGTAGGTGAATAATAATAAGTAGATGTGTTAAGTTTGTCCTACTGGACTTTGTATACTCCTCTTATGCCCTAGCCGTAGCTGAAATTTCTGTTAAAAAAATAAGAAAATAAGAATATATATAATACGTATGTACATACATACATATAAATGACAATGCAAATGAGTGAGTAAAGAAATATGAAAAAAAAGTGAAAATACTTGATGGATTTTGTTAATGACGTTATTGTCTTCTTTATATACCAGTTAATACCGGCTACTACTTGTGACGCACTTCTTTTCTACAATATAATTTTATAAAAATTGTTATTGTTGTTGTTGTCATTGTAATTTGTATTTACTACTTTACCAGCATGCTCAGGACGACCATGCAAAGAAAAAGAAAAAAAAAAAAATGATTTAAAAAATTTATATTAATGCCATTGATTTCTTTGTGCTTTAAATGCACTTTAATTATACAATTCAGTTATGATATGGTACGTAAAGAATTTCATTAATTCTTACCATGTATTACGTTTTATTATTCCACAAGTAGGAAGCCTTTAGTGGCATAAGTCGAACTATGTCATACACTACACCACGATCACAGTAACATCATCATCAATTGATCAAAGACTAAAAGGTTAAAACTAACAACTGATCGGTAATTTGTGTACCATGTAAGAAGAGAATCGATTTTAGTAAAAGTTACATAAGCGCAGCACTAATGGCATGCCTTTTGCAACAATGGCTATAATAAATATAAGATACTACAGCTGGCTATAAAATCTGAATTGTGTCTGTGACAAGTAGCACATTATTTAGGTGCTGAAAGAATCATTCATCAATTTCCATGCTTTCTAGGAATACTTAACACTTTCTGATTATACCACCTTGTATTCGACACAAAATGGAATATTTTGTGGCTTCTGATAGGATAAAATGAAAGTCGCCGTAGTCTAGTATTTAAGCTTACTAAACAAACTCGATCTCGAGGTACAAAACCCAGCTCTGATATCATGAAGAAATTAAATCTTATAAAAACAAATTGTTTTGGCGAAGAATTTCTGGTAAGAGCTCTGAGAGTAACTAACTGGCATGAAAAAGTTTTACATTTAAACCTATTGTTCCAAGTCAACATTTAACTTAGCTTTCCCTACTCATGGATAAAATTAACACACACAACATGGGTGGTATGTGAAGCTCAACCGTAATCCTAAAACTAAAGGATTGTAATGGCCAATTATGTGCGTATCGAACTCGTAATAATTATCACATTGTTGTAAGGTGATTTGTGTTCTATTATGTGCTAAAATGGACTGAATTCTACACGAATAAAGAGAGCTTGTTTGGAAATTGCACATCTATACGTTTTAATTTCATTTTTCGATTTGCCAAACGGAACGCTCTTTCTGTCGAAGTTTTTGCTTTGTTTTACAATACGAACAGATTATAATGTGACGTAGATAAATAATTACTTTGCCAGTAACTCCTGCCAGAAATTAATATTTTCTGGTGTCAATATAACTAACTGGACAGAGGTCATGCCAAAGAAAGTAAACTATATTTTGAATAATTGCGATAATTTATTTATTTATTTAACAATAAATAATATAATACACACGTATGTGTTTATATTTAAATGCCATGAAATTGAATACTGCGTAATACGTAAGCTTTTCTTTAGAAATTCTGAGAATTTTCTACATTTCGATAACATATGTACTACATATATTTCAATGACCATTATAAAGAAATCGGTGATAATGAAAACAGTGTGTAAAATAAGTAATCAAAGTGTTGGTAAGACTGGGATCAACAGTCTGAGGCGACAGTAAAGCAAGTGACAACATATTCACGTTAACAATGACAGCAATTAAATATACATATGTACATACGATAAATACTACTTGTATACATACATATGTACATATGTAGTATATACGCATCTCTAGAAAAGTATAATAATAATAAAAAAGAAAATCATAAAACATATTTATTTATTTAAATATTGTATGAATGTTTAATGTAAACATTTATATGTAAAAAGAATTTAAATAAAAAAAAATATTTTTTTTATTTTAATGAAATGTAAGAAAATTTCCCAGCTGAATCATCATCATCCTCATTTTCATCACAACAAAACAAACAAAATTTCACTATTATTGTGTTTTTTATTTTTAATATTTAAAGATATGAACAAAAACAACAAATACAACAGAAAAACAAAAATGATAATTAGTGGGAATTCATAAATAAGACATACACAAAAATATATATGATATACGTAGTATGTATGTACATACATATAAATATATATAAAAAATATTAAATAAATATAAGACAAATATGTGTACATATGTATGTATAAACATTTGAGGAAAATATTTTAAATATTGAAAGCAAATCTATGACAAAAGCTAAGGCAGCGGGAACTATTATTAATGCGGTGTAGAGTGTTCACTATAGAATGCAACAAAATCACAAATCAAGGCAATATTCAAATGTAAATAAACAAAGCGATGATGAAAAAAAGAATATTTAAATAAACAGCAATAAATAAAACATTAGAAAACATCTTTTCTTGTCTAATAAACAGATGGATAAATAAAAGACAACAAACAAACCAACAACTGCAATTGTGGACAATAAAATATTAACGACATGGTAATAAAAAATAAAAAAAAAACAAATAATAATAATGCAAAAATGCAAAAAAAGTATAAAAAACGGTATTACAAGCGATATTTAGGATCGATCGTTAGAATGATATTGAGCGAATAGCATTCGATTATTTGTTGCCTCCTTAAAAGTAATTCCCTTATGCCTCGTTCATAGAATAACTGTTTTAATAACAAATTTATACGCCGTATATGGAAACAGGTGAGAAACAATGGGTTTTAGATTGGCTCAACAAGCTAGTTCCATAGGAACCACCTAACCAAGCTTGCATGAGTTTTAAATGAGTCACTATTAATGTGTGTGATCTGGCATTCTCTTGATGGAACACTACACCTAGTCCTATAGTCGAACGTTGGCCATATGTAGAAGTACATATTAATTCTTGCAAATGGTTAACCTAATAGATCCGAATTTAAAGTTTGTCTTAGCGGAGCAATTTATTGTAGCTAATTCACCATTAGTCTCATCAGGCACTCAACATTATCTTATTTGACCGGCGTTCTTGTAAGAGACCCCTTCTTTTCAATATTTGTTAAAAAATGGGTAGAATTTGCTGCGATTCCTTATTGCTTTGCTGATGCAAAAGCTGTCGATAAGGTTGATTTAGCTTGTATTCATGTGTGGTCAATAAATATTTTATACCGTCTTATTAAGGTGGAGCTGAACGATTTTAGTTTCTGTTTACAAGACAGTTGGATGAGATAATTTTCATTATTTTATTGATATTTTCGGTAGTTGGATTTCTAGAATGTGGCGGGGATCCCAAAATCAAAATTATTAGAACAATTTTAGAAAATTTTTTCTGGGCCTACAAGAACAATAAATATAACATACAATATGACATATTTTCACGCTAAAGATTTCTTTTATTGATGTAGTCTTAAACAATGTATACTGAAGTAAACAGCCAAGTATTCTTTTTTGTAAAAAAAATGTTTCCGAATTGCATTCATACCACGCGGTGTACACTTTATTAAACCCTTTTAATGCAATAATTAATGGATTTCTTTGCATTATACCTGATATTGAAAATATTGAAATACGAATTAGACAGTAAAAGAAATAAAACGAATATAAAATCATATTCTCACTCATAATTTTTTTATATCTGGTTTATCAGCAAGTATTTATAAACACGTGTATGTTTATCACTAACATCGATCATGTGTAACATACATAAATTTTTATCAGAAAGTTTAAAAGATAAAACATTTAAGAGTTAAAAAATATTTACAATTTTACTACAGTTTTATGAACTGGCAGTCTGAAAACATAATCCCATTGTAAACCCAAATTTTATTGTTATAATTTAAAACTATTTAACTTTTGCTGTCAGGCGTATTTATCACAAGATTCCTCTTAAAATAAATACTAAATTCAAAAATAAAATTTGATATTATTCAGAAAGTTAACAACTTTAAATAATACATTTCATTGTTGAATACAAAACGTTCTTTTGTCTTTGACTAGGGCTATATAAAAGTGTCTTGCATAAATTAAACCGAGTTTAAATAAAAATAATCAAAGTAATGAATCTAAATCAGATTTCTTTTCAGATAATTTAATAAAACAAAAGATTATTAAGATTTTAAAATAAAATGAAAGATTAATATCGTATGATTTTAAGTGTAAATAATATCCTGGGTTATTTTAGATCACAATGGAATTAGCTAAAATAATAATTGCTACGGAACGTTCTATTTGCCTATGGTGATACATAGAAATTCGAGTGTTACTAATTAAATGTTTGTTTAAAACGTACTTCATTACAATTCCTCTTGTCAATCACAAAAATTTGAATTAAGGCCTAAATTAAATTTACATTGTTTGAAATGTTGGAATTAAGCAAAGCTTTCAAGAAGCAGCAGGTTCTTGCTATACAAAATGATTCCTAGTCTCTAGTGCTCCTTTATAGGCTACATAGTATAGTGAGCAGTGTATTGGCTAACTAGACCAAAGCTCGAGAGGTGAACTTTAGGTTTGACATCTTAGAAAGAATAATATAAAATAACATCGCATGAAGAAAATTTCTGAAACCTGTTCTTCCGCTTTGACTTGCCACTTTTGGATAAAACTAACACACAAAACTAGATAGTGTTAGAAGCTAGAACGTAATTAGCAATTGGAACGACCAATAATGTAAAGGCTTCCTGATAATCACTTCAAACCCATAGCGAAACTTACCCTGCAGTCTGTCTGGGTCCATATGTCTTTTTGTCAACAGCACTAGTTCAAATGTCTCCAATCTTCCATTTCTGTATCAATATAAAAAATACAGACACAAAAGTGGTGTATATCTAGTGACATTGTCAACAAACAAACAACTAATTGTACACGGTACAATGTCTCTGCTGTTGACATTTAAATGTCATAATAAAAAACAAATTTAAAATTTTTTTTTAAAAACATTATTATTTTTACGCATAAAAAAGTAAAAGATTCTAAGTTTTCTAAGTATTATAAAGCCGGAAAAACTTTTATGCATTTTAAAAGATGAAGGCCTGGAGGTTCCACTTTCTGCAGAAACTTTATTGGGCCAAAACAAAAAAATTGTGGTTAGAAACATTTCACCTGGAAGCTATTGTCACATGGGGATAGAAACGCAATTTAGAAAAATTGGAAGTGTTCTGCAAAATTATGATGATTTGGAGCTTGATATAAAAATTGATGGAATTCCACTTTTTAAAAGTTCTCGAATTCAGTTGTGGCCAATTCTCTGCAGGATCACAAAGGGCTTAGCCTGCCCTGAAGAAATGTTCAAATTTTTTTTGTTAATTAGTTTATTAGTTATCTAAATTTTTGGTTAAATAAACGTATTATTCAAACAATAGTACATACATATATGATCTAATTTATTTGTTTCTAACATTAAAAAAAGTAAAAAAAAAACTAGTGACAATGTCGCTAGTATGACACCACCTATTTACTATTGATATTGCCTACAGGAAAGTTCCATAAGTTATAGAAATATACTAGTAAATTCCTGGTTCTAATGTCACCATATGGATCCATGAGAAGTACCTAGTCAATAGTCATAATGTTACTAGTGGATTTTCAATGACACGGACATGTTAAATGTCTATAGCACTAAGCCTTGTACGGGATATAATTCGACACTAGTACTGTTGACAAAGTCAATAGCGATTCAGCACATTTCTAATATTGGCATTTCCTGCAGGATACTGTCAAAATTGGTTTAACACGATCATATTCGCCGAACGTTGATGTTTTACGGCATGAATTCCCTTTCAGAAAAATGTCATTGAAGCTGTTTCACTATAAAATTGTTTATTTGTAAAGCACCGGAAGAAGCTACGTACTTACAAAATGTGATAAGGAAAACGTGATGTGGGTAGATAATTAATTTTTTTATTACACTTTACATATTTATTACACGCAATGAAAATTATAAAAATTACTCCATTCCAAAAATTATTCTAAGGCCTATAGTTCTACGATTGTTTGCATTTCAATTTAGTTAAAATTTTCCCCACAAGTACAGTATGATTGATTTTTGTTATTTCATATTATCACCAGTTTATACCTGTGCTATAATTGTGCTCATACATGTACAACTAAATGATTGTATTGGTTTGTTTTGATGTGTGGGGGAGTTTGTTTTCGTTCTATTCTGCCATTGTTATTAAAAATCTTTTTCTTTTGGCCACATATTGTTGCAACTTTATGAGATATGGAACAGCCTGCAATTTCGGTAGCTAAATAAATAAAAAGTTTCAAATACAATAGCATATAGAAAGAATAAATATAATTGCTAACAAAGAATTTGTACAGTAAAGACAGGATATCTATCGTTGGGGTTATTATGAAATGCAACACAGATTACATTTTTTCTTTCATCTTATAGAATGTTGGTATTTTGATAAAAAAAAAATATTTCTTACTTGCGTTTTATTTTTAGAAATTACTTCCATTTTCATATATGATAATTAATTTTAAACAAATTAGTTTCTTATTGTCGCGTTTAAGACCAAGTAGAACTGGATATTCTTTCCACTCTTCTTGTCACTTTTTACATTATTTTTGTTTTTTATGCACACAATTTTCCTTAGAAAATAATACACTTTAAATTGTTAAATAATTCATTTACACTTTCATTATTATTTTATAGTTTTATCGTTCACGCTACAGATCTTCGGAATTTAAAACAATAATTTTTATTTTGTTTCAATTGGAAGAAATATTCTGCTAAGTTTTATTCTTTTTCCTTTTGTTTCTACAGTTCTTTATGAGAGCAGAGAGTCTTTTTTCTTTGCCAGTCCACTGTTGTCTGCTTTTCGGCAAACAGACTCGCTGTTGTTGTATTTGGTATGCCAGTGTTGCACTCAGTTACGCATTTATACAAACAACTTGGAGAGCAAAAGAAAAAAAGTAAATAATACTGGAAAATACAACATACAGTTTTGAGTACTATTCTTAAGGGTTGCTGTAGTTGCTTTTTTTGAAGATTTTATTGGGTTCATAAGGCAGTGGGTTGGGCATATAAGAATTTTTAACATTTTGTTACAGGTAAATTGTAAAATCACATTGATTAATGAATAAAAAAATTTATTTGCGTATGGAAATGAAACAACTCATTATAAAAGATAAATTTTAAATTATAAAATAAAAACTATGCTATTTTTATATGCAATTCAACAATTTTTTGACCTAACCAACAGCCCAATGCGATATGAGCTTCATTAGCTATAGAAAATTTTGTACGATGAGCTATTCCTCTAGTATCCAGTCAGGATATATATCTCTCTACGACGGCATTCCTGAAAAAACTGTGGAATCGAAAAATTTATTTGATTGCAATTTTTGTAGTAAGGTTACTAAATAAATACAGAAAATACCTTGTCAGAACAAAGGTTTTGAAGCCTCTAAATGGACAAACCTGATGATACAAGATCAAAATTTTGATTTAGAATATATTTTTAGATTTTTTTGTCAATCTTTTGGAAAAGAATCTCAACAATAATAAAATTTTATTTAAAACTCTTGCATAAATAAAATTAAAATACGTAAAACTGATGTAAAAAAAACATAAAATAAACTAAAAATAAAAATAAGAAAATTTAACTAAAAAAATATGCCGCATGCCCAAATAGAATTTAAAACTTTCTGTGAAATATCGAATACCCACTTTTTTAAAACTCCTAAAGGGTTTTAATTTTTTATGCGTTAAATTAATATTTTATGTCCCCCCACTTTACGGTTTTCATAATGAACTTCAAACATGTGAATGACCTCACTAGGGGCAAAGTTTCATAACATAAATTTCAAAATTGTTTATACTTTAGCCATACCCACAAGGGATTTTTTAATCTTTAAATAATAGAATTTCACTTTTATTTTCATTAAAACAAACCATATGGTGGCATTTTTAACTTTCACTACATATTTCGAAAAGTAAAAGTGAATTTTGTTGTGATTTCACTTTTATTACTGCCCTAGACAATGCAAAATTTTTTTCGTAGCTGGTACCGAATATGCGTGCATAGGTAAATGTCAAAATTAACATACAAAGTTTTTCACGTTTTTCGCTTATTGTTTTCTTTCAAGTTCTTGTAAAAAAAGCAAACTACCCTAGGTCAAAAAAAAAGGAGAGAAAACTACCCCATTTGAAAATATATGTGGGTATAGTAATATGTTATACATAATTTATGCCTGAGACGAAATCCTTAGATTAAGAAAATAAATAAATACAAAATTCCTTAGGTTAATTAAAAAATTATGTTAGTGTTTTAAGATAATGTTATTCCTTCCACACTTACTTTTTTAAAACTGATTCCTTTTCATAAAAATTTTGTAGAAAAACAGGGAAAATTAAACTTTCTTCTTTAAAAAAATTCACGTTGTACGGATTTTTTTCATTAAATTTCTATTTGTAAAGCATTTAAATTAATTTTTTTTATTAATTATTTTTATTTTTTTAATTTAATAACAAAAAACGTGCACTTTTTTATAACTTTGATATTTAAAATATTTTTTTTTTTAATTTGAATTGAATTTTATTTAAAAAAATTTTACTTTTTACAGATTTACAAAAAAATTATTACGTGGACTACGACAATCTGAAAATTTTTACTGTTATTGTGTATAAAAAAACGTCTGAAGTCCTGTCAATTGTTTCCTTCCGTTAACTTGGGAAAGCGCAAGTGCTAATGAAATGTCAGTAAAAAGGAATGGAAGAAGAATGTAATTTTTATGGAATTGCTACGAATTTAAATTTAAGTTTCCGTTAACTTTGGTGGTAAAAGCACAAGCAGTGAGAGTGTTGCCGTTTCTAACCAAAATTGGTTATTTTTTGTTCCGTGTGTAGATTTTTTTATTAATGGCATTAGCAAACACGTTCAACGCAATGCTAAATACAATGAATGTATCTTTTACAAAAGTACTATTTGATGCAAAAAAGTACTTTTTCAGTTTGCAACACTGGTCAAACAGAGTTTTTTTTAGAATATTTTTTCTTTCTGGCAACACTGATGAAAAATTCGTTTTTGTTCGTTCAAAAAAATAAACATCAACAATTCGCACATTCCTTTTCCGTTTCCGGTTTATATAAGTAAAAATTAAGCCCAACGTTTGTTTTATAGGAATTTTTATGGCGGGTGTTGTTGCTTGCTGTGTGTGTGTTGGTTGGTTGGTTGTGTGTGTTTGTTGCTGTTGTTGTTGCTGTGAGAGCGAGCCTTTGGTTGCGAGAGATCACACACACCAGGGAGAGAGAGGGAAGGGAAGGAGAAATGAATGAGCAAAAGTGGAAGTGGGTGGGGAAAGAGAGTTGAGTGTTGTTGTTGTTGAAATTGTTGTGTTGTGTTGCGCTGCACCCGGCTGGCTCTTCGTTCGTTGTTGTTGGGAGTTTTGGGTCCAAGAGAAGATTTTTAAATTTTTGGATGTGTGGTGAATTTTGTTGTTGTGGTGAGTTTACAGTGTGGTGAGTTTACAGTGTGGTGAGTTTTTACAAAGTGTGGTGAATATATCCGCTGTGGTGAATAAAATCGAAACTCACCAAAGTGCCGTTATTCGAAATAGTACTGTATTACCACAGACCAATGTACTGTATATAATGAATTTGGCGGTATATGTCTAGAATAAGTCATTTTCACCTCTGTTAGCGGAGGCATTCACCGACATACATGTCTGGTTACCATTATTGACTGCATTACCAACGATGTGGTTTGTGTTTGCATTAAGGATAATTAATTAATCTCAATTAGTGAAACACTGAATCATGTGATACTACCATTTTGCACTGCATTTCCAACTTTATGTCTTGTGTCTGGAATAAGTAAATTAATTACACCTCGATTAGTATTTATTTATTGTAATAAGCAGGATTTTGTGGACTTTTCGGTTTAAAAATATCTAAATCGATGACAAAACTTGAAAACAATCTAATAACACTTCGTCTAGTAATCAGAAATGACGGCGAAGAAAATGATGTATTGAATGATGAATGTTGGGCGTGACTGTACTTTAACGAACTGTAGGATGTATGTAGAATGTGTAGATAATAGCGTGTTGATTAAGATAAGCCTATTGGTAGTCAATAATGTTTGCAATTTCATAAGATATTAAATTATTATTTTTATGATTGAAGGCTTATGTTGTTACGAGTTATTAGCTTGCAATTCTTTAAAGCATTTTTTTACTAGACAGCGAAACAGTGTAACAATTTTGAAATTTGGTTTAAATGTAGCGTATGTGAGGCCTATTCTGTAATAATAAATTGAAAAACTTGTCATTAACTGTGGGCATAACATCTATTTTCAATTGTACAATTGTCGTAACATGAAATGCTTCTGTAGATGTCTAATAATACGGTAACATATAACGATTTTAATAGATAAGATACAGACACTGGCATGTGTTGGTATAACACAGCTCTATAATTCTAAGGCGAGCTTTGCAACGAGACTGAGTAACAGGAATGGATGGACTAATTTAGAGGTTGCATAGTCGTTTAAGAAAAGGACTATTCTGCAGTATAGCGTTCGATTCCTCAGTGAAATATTCGGTAGCCTTAAAGCGGAAGTTTACCTCTGCTCAATCCAACTTGAATAGGACGTAAAAAGGACGAAACTTAACAATACCATCTGATATTCAGACTGCAATTTTAATTTTCTTATAGCAATGGACTATCTTGGCAAACTGAAGGAAAAATAGGGCCTCAATCTGCATGATTTCTGGTCATATTAGAATTAACAAGCAAGCAGACAAGCGCGAGTGGAAGGGAGCGGAATCTTTCTGTGGTGTGGGAAGAGATGTATGAAAAACTATACTAGACGAAAGAGAAGATGGAGAAGCCAAATGATTCTGAGGCATCTTAAGCTTTTGTTAGGGAATTTTACAATGAGAAGAGACTTGAGTCATTTATCAGACTATATAGGAGGGGCTTGAGGATAATATAACAGGCCATTCGACCGGGCATTATAGATTTAAAGAACTCTTCTTTTGGATTGGGATCGCTTCAAGCTCAATATATTAATGTTCTGACGAGAAAAATGGATCAAGCTTGTCATCTGTGCGGTGTTAATGTTTCTCAAAGTAGAGAAGTAGAGAAGTTTTTCATGTCAAAAGTTTTGGGCAAGATATTGTGACACCATATATTGGATTAAAGGACTGTGACACCTCTACACGACAATAGTAGTGATAATAATAACAGTTGTAAAAAGTGTTGAGATCACAAGCTCAATTGCTACAGCAGAGCAACGTCTTTACGTAATTTATTTTTGATTGATAATTTCGATTACGTCAATAATTATGATTGCTTTACACTCTGAGAATAATTAATTATTACAATAATTAATATTTTTATATACTAAATAAAATGCTTGACAGCCAAACAGAATAACACTTAACAAATAACCCCAAATTATATTTGAATTCATCGTTACAAGTGAGAGCAAAACTATGCAATTACTTAAGAAAACGTGAGCATCACACTACAATTAGAATTTTGAAAAAAAAACGAAAAAAATAATAATTATTGTGATTTACCAACTCAATTAATTGAGAGTTTCGTTTTTCACTATAAATAATCATGTTTTACAACAGTTTTCTTCACAGTTACAAAATGAAATTGAAGGTTTTAATTACGTTTTTAGTTTTCATCGCAGTATGTGCCTATGAAAGTTTTGCACAACGACCGCCAAATTGCTCGGATAATGTTGCTATCTTGTGTGGCGGTGGTACCCCAGTTCAAGCTCGAGTTGGCAATAGCGGTCAATGTGAACGGTATGAAAGCCAATGTTTAGTAGAGCAATTGAATTGTTTACGTTACAAGAGTGGAGAACCATGTGAGTAGAAAACAATTTTGTTTAAACTTTTCATTGTTGAGTTTGAAAAAAATATTATTTTTCTCTTTCTTTCCTTTTTTTTGATTGTTTAGTATTGCAATTGTGTTAAATACGAAGCAACGGATCTACCACAGAGAACTATTGGATATTTTTTGGATATGATGACAAATGAAAAATTGATAAAAATAAAATAAACACTATTTGCAGAAATATTTAATGTATTATTAATGAATTTATTCTAATCTTTCTTTGTGAAACTTAAGCTTGTTTCATTTAATTACAGTGGGATTTTTACTTCTCTTATACTATGTTCAGACAGGCACTTTTATCGAGTCAATATTCGTTTATTTGATTACAGTATTTTAAGTGTTCAGACACATAATATACGCAATATTTATTTGACAGTGGTAAACAAAACAACTGGTTGTTTCAACAACATTGTTTTTATTTTGTTTTGTTTGTTTGTAGTTGTTGACATTTGAGTTGTCATATATCAATTGAAAGTGTTCGGAAAATTGTAATATGCTCACTGAACGTACTTATGACAGTGCTGTATTTTAAGTTTTACTCAATATTATAACAATTTTAGTATTTATTGCGCAATGATTAATTGAAACTTTATATGAAATATTGAGCTCAATAATGGCGTTTATTGAGATTTACGCAATAAAAGTGTCTGTCTGAACATACTAGTATTAAACCGGATATTACAATATTAACAGTTTCTTCCGTTTGCTATTTTAAATTTTCAAAAAGTGTCACAAGTTTAACGTTTGAATGAAACCCTGGTTGCTCAAGTCAAAACAGAATTAACTGTTGTCTTGAAGAGGTGTGAGTACACGGCGACAATACAGAGAGGTTTGAGAAATTATATTAGGTGATAAGGCAAGGTGAAGCGAGGAGAATACTCCTTCTTAAGCTAAATGAATTAAATACAATTTGAACTTTTGTTGCGCATTAACAATTAGAAGAGATTTGCGTCATGCATCAGATTATCCAGGAGCTATCTGAAGATAACATGCCTTTTGACCGGGCACTGTAAACTTCTTCAGAATAGGCATCACCTCAAGTCCGATATGTAGATTTTTTGATGAGGATAAAGAATCATCAAAATATAAAGTTGGAACCTGTATGGTTCTAAAAAGAAATACCTTTGGCGCGCTGTCTTTACAATACTCATTTCCATACATAGTATGTATATGTATGCAAGTATGTATTCTGTTTTTGATAGATTGGCTCGCAGCATTTGGTGCCTGCTATGTGTTTATAGCATAATGCAATAAGTTATCAGTACTGACCAGTGATGCCAGGAGATTTTTTCCAAAAATCCCTACGTCAATGAAAAAAAATACCTTTTTTCCCTACACCCACTTTTAATTTTCCCTACAAAATTCCCTACGCCACTTTTTCCGTTTTTTTTTTAAATAAATATTTATTTTAAATTTGTACATTTTCAATTCAGGTACATACATTTATTATACAAAAATAACATAAAAATAACAAATATTATAAATTAATGAAAAAAAATTATATGTACAATTCTGTATAATTAATTTTTTTTTAAATGACTCGATGTGCATTTAAAATTTTATCAATTAATTAAATTAGCTTGTAAATGAGATCTTATAATGCAAATAGAATTTAATAACTCATGGCTTAATTTGTTCCTTTTTTTCGTACGTACGTCAGTTACAAAAAAAAGAAATTCTTTCAGCGTCAGCGTTGGCATGTGGCAAACTTAATAAAATTTTTATAATTTTTGCAAAATTTGGAAAGATCAAATTGTCATTAAAATTTTTTGATTTGCAGATTTTGGACCAAAATGCTTCAACATCTAATTTAGACAATGTTTGTTTCTCATATTCAGAAAAACTATATTCTAAAATTCATTCCATTCCGTTCATGTGTAAGTAAATTTAAGTCAACTTTATACTTATAACATATCAATTTTAATTGATAGACACATTAGTTACTTTTTCCAATGGCCACTACGGGGTTTAAAAATTCCATTTCTTTGAAAATTGATTTGTCATTAAGTGGCAGTCTTCTTTGCGTTTCTTCAAGTGCAGTTATGTAGAATTGTAGACAATCAGATTTTACCTGATGAGCACTGGCTTTTGGAAATGTTTTCAATAATTCTTCACATTCACTGCCGACATAGACATCATCTATTGGCAATGAAACATGAGGTGACCTTATGACACAATAAATTTTCAAACATTCTTTTTTAATAAAATTTTGGCCAAGTTTATAAAATAATTTTGTTGACTCTGAATGCAAAATATGAACCAACATTTTTTTCGAATGAAAAAGTGCATTTAACGAGTTAAAATAATTTAACACATATCTCAAAAAAAGTAAGTAAGCTTTATTACACTCATTTGTAAGTTCAGTCAGTATAACATCTGCAGATTTCAACTTGTCCTGTTTAATTGCAAATTTAAAATATTCAACTAGAGCTTGCCAATTATCCAATATTCTTTCGATGCATTTTTGATGAGACAGCCACCTGGTTGTTGATGTTCTTAATATTTTCCTTTTTTTTCGTTCATTTCTTGGAACTCCTCCAACTGAGAACATCTTTTAAAACTGCCGGAAATGTACGTTCCTATTTGTCTTACCAAATCCTCTGGGGCTCTTGGCAACATTAGGCAAGATTTGTTTGCTATGATGGCGGCAGTGTTGCAAATACATTTGGTTGTTATTACATCGGGATTATCCAGCAAAAGTCTGGATGCGAACGAATTGTTTTGTCCGACCATAACATTAGCGCCATTGG
Organism: Sarcophaga caerulescens; assembly: GCA_927399465.1. Classification (NCBI taxonomy): domain Eukaryota; kingdom Metazoa; phylum Arthropoda; class Insecta; order Diptera; family Sarcophagidae; genus Sarcophaga; species Sarcophaga caerulescens. The sequence continues at coordinate 32,799,045 of OV656872.1, read as the reverse complement.
AACACAGTCCAATGATGTTATCAAAGGGAATATTGTATGATAAAATACATTTTTTAATTTATATTGGAAGAAAAATAGTTTTTAGAAGCTAAAAATTTGAAATTGAAAAAATTCCCTACAATTCGAAAAAACTAAGAAATCTTTCCCTTTTTCCCTACATGTAAAATTTTTGAAAAAAATCCCTACAAAAAAGGAAAAATCCCTACACTTGGCATCACTGGTACTGACTTACATCCCAAAATTAGTTCAGGCAACAGATTTGGCCTAGACATTAGGGTACCATATATAGATTGAGGGATAATAATAACAATAATGTTTGATAAAATTCAAAATGTTGATATTATAAGTTCAAGTTTAATTTTACATCATAGGCCGACCCCTGTAAAAGAATCTTCAAGTCTTCGGGTAGTTTGGTTTTAATTGATGATTTCGATGACGTCAATAATTACGTTTACTTTACGCCGTGTGAATAATTAATTCAGATATTTAGAATTTTTCCAATGTACTAATTAATATTTATATTTACTAAACAAAACAATTGACAGCCAAATAGTAAACAATAATACACCAAAAAGCCTAAATTATAACTCAACTCATCGCTACAAGTGCGATTTCATTCATCCATTCAATTACATGAGCAATCGTGAATCACATTGAAATTAGAAATTTAAGAAGAATGCAATTAAATATATTAGATTAAGGGCCATTACTACAACTTGCCGTTAACTAAAGGTAGAATTTTAACGGGCAGATAAATTGTTTTTCATTATTATAAGTGGACAATAGTAGAAGTGAGCGTTAAGTTAAAGCAAAGAAAATAAAGTATAAAGAATGTGCATCTTAACATATTTTGGAATATTTTTCAAAAATATTTCATGACGCGGGGGGAAAGATAGGAGGGAAGTAAACAGAAACGAAGAGCGTAACAATGCGTTGCTCTCATTCTTTGCTCTCATTGCGATGAGATCAAAGACTATAAATATATGAAGATGTTGCACTGCCAGTGCCAAATTTGTCGATGGCAGTACGGCTACTGCCACTTATTGTACTCAGAGAACTTATTATACTCAGAGAACGTATTGTTCTCTTCTCTAATTTATTCTCATATGCGATATGTGTATACGTGTGTGCTTGTACATTGCCAAAGAAAATAATAAACAAACTGAAAGATGTCTTGTTTTCACAAAATGTATGTGCAAATAGCCTGTGGAAAACAAATATTACCGTTTGTTTTATTGTAGGGTAAGAATATGTGTTTTATTGTTGTAGAAATGAAACTATATCGATTCGCACCGAAATAAAAAATCCACATTTTGTGTGGACATTTGAAACTGAAAAATTGTTTTATAAAAAGTGTGAATTTAAAAATTGTAGTGCATGCTCAAACAAACCGTTTAATAAATATAATATATAATTAAAATCATAAATCATATTTTTAGAAGATATTGATAGGACTGGAAATATATCAGAAAGTACACATACCCCTGATATAGATGTCGCAGATATTACGATGAAAATAAAGAATATTTTAATGAAGGCACCGATTGTTTTACGTCCAACAATGTGCCAATTGAATTAACATCAAGTCGATATTTTGTTGGTTACATAGCTCAACGAATATCTTGCGTTAAATGTCGTGTGGATATAATCAAACCAGCGCAAATTTTGTCATATCCTTCAGAAATGTTCGTTCATGCAAAAAATTATATAAAAGATTCCGACTTTGGAAGTTTGTGCGCTCCATCTGATTTATTTTTTGAAGTTTGCAAAATTCATATAAGTCTTCGAAAATATTTTTTTAGAAAATAAATCTATAAAAAACAAAAAAACATTTGTAGTTGGCCAAAAAATACAAAAAATGCACAAAAAATACAATTTATTCCTTGGTTTGATGAAAATATCGAATGTTATAAACACAGAATGGAGATGCTTAATTTACTAATTGTTGTTTTACTACGGAAGCATTCCACATGGGAAACATACAAATTCAAATTATCCAGTATGGAAAAAGTTAAAATTTTGAACCATTAAAATGATAAATAAATTTAATAAATACTAAACAAAAAAAGCATTCGTTTTATTACAACTTCATTCTATACAAAAATAGACACATATGGTAAATACATACATACATAATTAATAGTCCAAGAAATAACATTATAATTCGGTGCGAATCGATATAATTTCATTTCTACAACAATAAAACACATATTCTTACCCTACAATAAAACAAACGGTAATATTTGTTTTCCACAGGCTATTTGCACATACATTTTGTGAAAACAAAAAATCTTTCAGTTTGTTTATTATTTTATTTGGCAATGTATGTATACATACATGCACACACGTATACACGTATATGAGAATAAATTGCTTAGAGAAAAGAACAATACGTTCTCTAAGTATAATAAGTTCTCTGAGTACAATAAGTGTACTGAGTCTTTTTTGTTTTCTTTCTCTCAGTTAACATGAGAGTGAGAACAACGATTCAGCTTTCCCTGTTACCTACCCCCCTCATAAGAAAGAATCACAAAATGTTGTCAATTTTAAATACACTGTGTGCAACATCTATACATATTTATAGTCTTTGGTCAAACAATAACAACGATCATACATACATAATCGTACATACGCATATACATACGTACGATGAGAGCAACACATTGTTACGCTCTTTGTTTGTGTTTATTTTTCTCCTGTCTTCCCTCCCTCATCAAGAAATGATTTTTAAAAGAGATTTTGGTGAGAGCGGGTCTTACTGGTACATCCCGCCATAAGAAATTTTACTTCTACATGATGCGCATTCTTTATATCCATATTCTTTGGTTAAAGGCAGGATCATCCTACCGGTAACTTTTAAAGTTAAGTTTATGTTTAAGCTTGCCATATTATATATTATTTTCAATATGGCAACTTTAAATATAAACAAAATGAACATATACAACAAAAAAACGAAGCCCATCGTTGGCAATGCCTTTAAATAAAACTTGTTTAATTGAACAGTGTTATCGACATTGCTACGGCACTACCATATTTTTGACTTTATTTTATCTGTAAAGGCCCCTTCACACGATCACACAAGTAATATGATCTGCCAAAATTTTGTGTAGAAGAGTACGGATGTACGGAGTACGTTTAGACGATACGTACTATGCAATGAAACCATCACACATTGAGAGAAAATACGGATGAAAATTTTGACAGTCGTATGGCTCTCTTCATTTTTTGAAATGATTTAAAAAACAAGCAAGTCGCATTAGATCAGGGATGTATTTTTATGTAAACACATAGAAAAAAAAGTGTAACAGCTGTTTTCATTTTACTTTGTTATTGTCTTATACCGATCATGTAAACACAGAAAAAATAATCATACGACTATTATTCTCTTTTTTGAAATACGGATGGAATTTCATTTTACTTTTTCATCAGACTTTACGTATTACTTGTGTGGTCGTGTGAAGGGGCCTTAGGTTGTAATAACGAAAATGAGTTAAAGGTAACTTTACAGTTCCCTTTAGCTAAAGGTACCTTTAACTAAACCCAAGTTTAACGGCAAGTTGTAATAATGGCCCTAAGAAATATACATTATCAAATGGAAAGTACCAACAAAACGTATTTGGAGTGAGTTTCCAGTATATATAATCACAGTAAAGAACACTTTTCTTCACAGTTGCAAAATGAAATTGAAGGTTTTAATAACGTTCTTAGTTTTCATTGCGTTATGCGTCTATGAAAATTTTGCCCAACCGCGATCGATTTGTCCGAATAATGTTGGTTTCTTGTGTGGCCGCGGTAGTACACCAGTGTACGCCAAAGTTATCAATAGCCGCGTGTGTGAAAGGTATGACAGCCAATGCTTGGTGGATCAAATAAATTGTTATCGTTTCAGAAATGGAGAACCATGTAAGTAAAGAAATAATTTTTTAATTTTTTTTTTTTCTATTTTTTCTTTGTTTATTTAGTACTGGAAATATGTAACTATGTTAAAGGACCATCGGAAATTTATGGTAATGTTGATAAATATTTATGGGGTTAAAATTAAAACAAAAACAAGATACTACAAATAAAAATAAAATTAACATTATTTGCAGAAATACATAGTGTGAATGTGTTGTTAATAAATTTATTTTGATTTTTCTTTGTAACACTTAGGGCCATTATTATAACTTCCCGTTAAAGTTGGGGTTAGTTAAAGGTACCTTTAGCTAAAGTGAACGGCAAAGTTACCTTTAACTTATTTTCGTTATTACAACTTACAGATAAAATAAAATTAAAATATGGCAGTGCCGGAGCAAAGTCGATAAAACTGCTCAATTAAACAAGTTTTTTTTTAACGCAGTGGCAACAGCGGACTTCGTTTTTTTGTTGTATATGCTCATTTTGTTTAAATTTGAAGCTGCCATATCGAAAATAGTATATGATATGGCAAGTTCAAACATAAAGTGACCTTTAAATGTTAAAGGTAGGATGATCTTCCCTTTAGCTTAACGATCACTTCTATCTTATTGGGTACTCATAATAATGAAAAACAATTTATCTGCCCGTTAAAATCCTCCCTTTAGTTAACAGCAAGTTGTAATAATGGCCCTTAACCTGGTTTTACTTAATTATAGTGGTTTTTTATTTCTTTTCAACCGGATATAACCATATTAACGGGTTCCTCTCCCTGCCTATTTTAATTTTCTCAAAGAGTTTTAAAATCAGCGACTTAAGAGAACGAAATCTTAATTTTCTTTGAACAGTTTTTAATTTTGATGAGCGAAGCAGAAAGATCCTGGAATGAAGTATGGTAGTTGTCATCTTAAATGGCATAACACAGTGGATTTTTTATAGGCATTGGATTTTTGGTTACTGTTCTCATATACTGACAAACTTAATTGGTCGTTACAATCATTGGTGTTGTGCTAATTTTTTTTTACCGGAACGCGTATATATAATTATATAGGCAGGGCCGATCCTGGGTAGGCGGCCGCTCTGTACGGTCGAGTTCCGGTTCAGCAGAAAAAAAAGTTCCGGACTCCGGTTCACGGTTCGGAAAAACAAGCCGGTTCGTTCCGGTTTTTGTTCCGGTTCGGGTTCGGTTCAATCCCTTGTTTATAAAAATACATATAAAAATTCGTCAAAAATTAGAAAAAAAAATCAGCAATTCTTTTTAATTTTTTTTTTCAAAACGTCAGCCAATTCTCGTTATCAGAAATCATCTTTAGTTCCGGAACGCGTTCCTGTCCAAAAAGTAAGTACCGAAACGACGTTCCGGAGCGTTCCGGCTCGACAACACCACTGGTTACAATCCTTTAGACAGGAGCTTCTCACATAACTCATGTTGCGTCTGTTAATTTTTACATGAGCGAAGGAACCTACAGTTTAAAGAACGACAGATTTTTTGAGAAACTTTTCATAGCAATTTTATTTACTCTCAGAGTTTTTGCCAGAAATCTGCTGAGAGGAAGTTACCGGAGAAATATTTTTTATATTTCGTTTTTGCTGGAGATGTCTGACATGGGGTTTGAACTGTAACCTCACGTCTAATAAGCCAACAAACTTCCTACTAGACTAAGGCGACTGCAACTCATGTTGTGTGCGTTAAGTTTATCTTTGAGTGGCGGGACCAGCAGTTTAAAGTCGACTCCAAGTGACTTTCAGGGTTTTTAGCAGAACAATTCTAAGAGAAAATAGGCGAAAGAAATATTTTTTTAATATTTCGTTTTGTTGGAGTTCTTTGAGCTCGTGGTTTGAATCATGGGCTATCGTCTAATAAGCTAACGCACACCCTACTATATTGTCCTCATATAGTTTTAAAAAATTTTTCTTTAGATTTTCTCTTTTTGAGAACTTATTGGCTAATAGATCCTGTATCAGGATCTCTCGCCAAATGTTCGATCAGATTTTTCAATTTGATATCCAGTTAGACTTGATGTTAATATAGACTTAAGTGTTTCCAAACTACTTTCGGAAAATGGAGTTTTCTATCCATAGTTCTTCCCTAATCAGAAATTTCTTAAGTTATTATGATGACGACGCATAATACTGGCTTATTCGACGATTGCCCGTGGATCTGCCCCCGACTCAAGTACTCGATTAACCCATTCGTTCCCACTGTACTCGCTTGAGTACACCGACTTTATAGCGCTATATACAGAAAGTTACTGACTTATTAAAAAAAATTGTTTTTCATAACATTAATAGAGAATGTAAAGAATTAATAAATAGTAAAAGAAAGTAAAAAAAAATATAACGTTAAGTTATTAGTCTCTTTTATCTGTAAGTGTTTTTATATTTTGTCATTTTTTGCACTTCTCATCACATGTTGACATATGTATATCTTTTGTATTTTAAACTAAATGCAGTCGAATTTAAGTGAAAAGTAGAGTAAACAGATTAATTAACTATAATTTAATAAAAAAAAATTATTTAAAAAATTTAGAAAAGTGTTGTTTGGTAAGCATAAATATTGGTGTACTCGCTTAGGTACAGCACCAAAAACATATTTTCCAAAAAAAAAATTTTATTTTTTTTTATTTTATTTTAAGGTAGATCCTAATAAAATATATTTTAACACAATAAAGTATTTTTTTGGTTTTAAAGATGATTGGGATCTAATGGGTTAAAATGAAATATTTGTTTGGCTACTTCCTCTCAGTATTCTTCTGCCAAAAACTCTAAGCGTAAATGAAATTACCATGTAAAAGTTTACTTACATTGTGAATTAGTAGATCCTTATCTACTGCGAAAAGTTATCAAAAATTTAATCTGACTTTTGGCAACTGTTTCTAAGAAAGATTCAATTTGTTTCTCTCTCTGTAAACGTTTATGTTCGAAAGCTATGCCAATGCCAAATGATTACTTTCTTAAAAAGATTCCACTTCCAAATACAAATTAACAAACATCACGTCAATAGATAAAAATTTGAAAAACTTTCATTAAAATTTTGATTTCTTCAACAATATTGCTGAATATTGTTGGTTAAAATAAGGAAAAAAAAACATTTTTTTTTAAACTCGTGCAATCCAATTTCGATTCGGTTAAATAAAGAAAATCCAATTTTTAATAAAAAAAATCTAGATTTCATAATAAAAATATTTGAGATGATATAAAAAAAATCAAAATACTTCACCTATAATGATGATAAAAATTTGATTTATTTTAGCATTTAATGTTAATGTTCAAGTCGATATTGTTAAAGCCAAATGTGTAATAAATTTCGTTACTTTTTTTTTTTTAAACAAATTGGTCAACTATTCCAAGTGGCATAAGTGCTCCACATGAAGAGCTCTTTACTTTCGTTTTCGTTTTATTTTATTTGAATTTTTTTTCTTTATTTCCATGGAAGTTGTATAGAAAACTGACATTAAAGTAATGAATTGTTTTAATATGAGTTTATCGTTCATGTATTTCGAGGTAATTGAAAAACTCTGTGAGTAAATAAAATTGCTATTATGAAAAGTGTCTCAAAAGTCTGTTGTTCGAAATCGATTTTAAACTGTAGGTTCCTCAACTCATGTATAAAATTATCACACACAATATAGGTGGGTTGAGAAACTAGGTTGTAATCTTGACTTAAGGGTTGTAATATAATTATGTAAGCAGATAAGTAAATAAAGCGGCCTTAAGGTCCAGAATGTCGTTGTTGTCTAAGAATTTCATTTATGCAACGAGCAGACCGACCTCATATGGGTTTCTGGACAATGTTGCATTGACAACAACAAAGATGAAGGACTTGCAAAAGCATTTGTCTGCTGAGGAGCTAACAAATGTTTATACACAAACTTTCAGTTGCAAATTAAGATGGAATGTACAGAGGCCAGGTATAGCCCGCTATGAATGTATGCAGAACAAAATTTGAGTTAAACTTTAACAGAATAAACCATAGGTCAGCAGTCAGAACGGGACATTGCTTTCTAAGTGCTCTCGTTCAAAGTACAGTAATTCCTCGATTTACGTCGCAGTTGGTTCCAAAAAAAGGCGACGTAAACCGATGCGACGCAAATTGAAGTTAGAGGGAATAAAAAATTTGACGACGTATGTAAATCGAAACAACGTTAATCGAGGCGAAGTAAATCAAAAGATTACTGTATAGTAGTAAGGCAACAACTGACAACAACTTCTGCCGTATCTGTAATGACGTGATGAAGCATTTTTGGGCACACATATTTTATTGACGTATCTGGCTAAAGATGATTTAATCAGAATCCAGAGCTTTATAAAACTATCGAGATGACTGAGAGATAAGAGCCAAGAGTATGACAGTTGCATGATTGAGTAGGAACCCATGGTATTACAACGTGACTTTTTAGGCTCTCAGTCTGTTATGCTCTTGGACGCAGTTGCTAATTTAAGCTAAACTTTTGAATTTCGCCGTATAATTTATAGTAATTTTATCTTTTGGTTTTATGCTTTTAATTTAGAGTTTTAACTAAAACTTGTACAGAAGTCTTTGTTTTTCAATAAATTTTCACAGAAGAAGTTCTTCCTTTACAACTATAGATGGTAACCCTGTTATTCTAGAACTTGCTACAATAGAACAATAGTCTGCAATGCTGATAATTGAGTAAATGAGACTTAAAAGAGGTAACGAAGAATATGATAAACGAAAGCCAACATATGGATACAAATACCTTTGGACTTGAAAATGATTCTGATTTTGTATCTGTCGTTAGCCTTTTTAACTTGGCTTTTCTTATACCAATATGCGCAGAACTTATTCACGACGCCATTAGTATTTGATAGGGATGTCGATTTTATAAAAAAAACACATTAAATTTGCCGAAATTGAATTCAATATTCTGTCGAATGCAAGGTGGCTTAAATTTCAAAACTCTTACACGCCATCATTAGATTATCGTTCAGTAATATGTCCCTGATAGATCAGGGTCTGTAATTATTTAAAAAAAACATCATTAAATCTTAATATTTTTTTTTTATTTATCTTTTAAAACGACTTTGATATTTAAACGAGTTATTTTGGCTTCTTTCTATGCACACAAGTTTTCCTCATTTCCATTTAAATTTTTTTCAATTTCGAATTTAAAAAAAATGATTTTTTTTGGAAGAAAAAAAAAATTAAAATAAATAAATTGAAGTGAAGTGAAATAATGCACTCATAAATCTTGTAAATAACCATTCAGTAAAATAATTTGGTTTTTGTTTTTTTATTTTTTTATTTTTTATTTTTCTGTGTGTGGAGTGTGTCATTCAGAGTCTATCATTGCGAAGACATCTGGCCAAAATAAGGAGGCAACTGTCGCTAAATAAAAATCTAAAAAAAGGTTTCTTTTCAAACGCATACACATTAATCACGTAAATTTTAAAAAGCAAAAATAATTTTTTTGAAAAACGCACCAAATATTACTACAACTAAAAATAGCCACATTCAGACGTACAAGTACTTGACTTGGTCTCAGTAACAAACTTCTTTTGACCATTGGTTAGACCACTTTTTAAACATGTGGTTTGGTTTTTTGTTTTTTGTTTTTCAATTTAAAATATTTACTTTTGTTTTCATTTTTCAAGTAAATTAATGTTGTATACGTAAAATATTTAAAGCAAAACAACTTTGCCGTTTATTTTATTTTTTTTGTCTTGAGGCCAGTTAGATTCATTTAATGTTGATATTTTTTATTTTATTTGAAAAAAAAATATTTTTTTTCTCCAGCTTTTAATTATAAAAAATTGTTGTTTAATTGAGAACAAATTAGAATTTAAGAAAACCATCAGAGTTTATATATTCAAATCATTTTTCATATTTTAAATCATATTCGCTTTAAAGAATATTAAATTCCAATAAATCTGTTAATTTTCTTGTTTAACCTTTAATGCATTGAATAAAGAAATTCCAATAAAATCTATTGATCGAGTACAGGCCCGTATGCCCATACATAATTGATTATTACAACCATTCAGTCAGGATTACGAGCTAGCTCCTCACGCCACTTATGTTGTGTTCGTTAATTTTATCCATAAATGGCGGGACCTACTGTTTAAAGTCCACTCCGAACGATAGATTTTTTTTAGGAAACTTCTTATGGCAATTTTTTTTATTCTCAGCGTTGCCGAATAAATATTTTGTTTTTTCATATTTTCGTTTTGATATCTGACCTGGGGTTTGAACCGAGGCCTTACGTCAAATAAATAAACACGCTACCTTCTAGACTACGGCGACTCCGTACACTAAACTTCAATAAGTAAATGTTTTTAGAGAAAGAAAAGTTCTCGACCTAGCCATCTCTGCTATAAGGATTTAATGGAAAAAAACGTTGCACTTTGTGTGTGCACGTGTGCACACATGTCAACAATCATTATGTCTACGATAGGGAGCACTGGCGAGGATGATGCCAAATATTGGAGGACCAGGTCCATTCAAGAGGAGGATAATTTCGGCAGTAGTAACGTCGATAATGCTATATGCTTGCCCAATATGGTTGGAGGCACTCTCCGTGGGAACGACAAGGAGAATACTGTCTTCGGTGTATCGTCTAAGCGTGATTAGACGGATAAGTGGCTTCAGGACAGTGTCTGATGAAGCGGTATTGGTATTGGCAAAGACAAAGCCGGACAGCGGCTATAAGAGCGGAGGAAAGAAGAACTTCCATGCACAAATGGCAGTCACGATGGGAGAGCAGTTTAAAGGGAAGATGGACATTTCACCTTGTCCCTTCTATAACCCCTTGGATGGAGAACAAACATTGCGAGCTAAATTACTACGTGACCCAGTCCCTAACTGGTCATGGATGTTTTAGGAAGTACCTGCACAGATTTGAACATGATACTTCCCCTATATGCCCAAACTGTGTATATGAAGAGGAATATGCGGAGCATATTCTAACATGCTGCCCCAGATTTAGATGGCCCGGAGAAACTAGATTAGGACCAAACCGGCTCATGGAGGAGCTGCTGAATTCTAGAACGCTATGGAGCCAATACAGCCAGAAAATGGCTGAAGTAATGCTAGAACTCCGAAGACTGGACGTAGGCGAAATTTGAATTAATGTGATAAAGCTTTCGAGCTAACCAGCCCTCCGCGAAGTAATACCTTACGGCAGTCCCGCGGAGGGAGAGTGTTTGAAGAGTGTAGGGGGTGGGTTTAGTACGTAGGCACCAGTGATGGTGAATCGTGCATGCTTTTGTTGGAACAAAAGTATCTTTCGAAGATTACCACCTCCAGCTCAAGACAAAAAAAAAAAATTATGTCTACGATATCCAACAAGGACTTTCGAACTTTGACAATTGATAACGACCATCTTGTTAAAGCTACATCCGCCCAATTAGTTGCCACTTATTCTGTCCTCATAGACGATCACAGTCAACAACGTTTGTACACTGAATTGACTCTAGAGCAGTTGACAACTGTCCCGAATTTTCGCCATAAAAAATTATCTTTAGCGATAAGATACATTTCTGGATGAATGGTTAAGTAAAAAGGGGGTGGGTTTAGTACGTAGGCACCAGTGATGGTGAATCGTGCATGCTTTTGTTGGAACAAAAGTATCTTTCGAAGATTACCACCTCCAGCTCAAGACAAAAAAAAAAAATTATGTCTACGATATCCAACAAGGACTTTCGAACTTTGACAATTGATAACGACCATCTTGTTAAAGCTACATCCGCCCAATTAGTTGCCACTTATTCTGTCCTCATAGACGATCACAGTCAACAACGTTTGTACACTGAATTGACTCTAGAGCAGTTGACAACTGTCCCGAATTTTCGCCATAAAAAATTATCTTTAGCGATAAGATACATTTCTGGATGAATGGTTAAGTAAAAAAACCAAACCACATGACATCCAACAGCGTACAAAGCATATCGAAAAGGTTACTTTTCCATGTGGATTCATTTGTCCATATTCCTTTGAGAAAGTCGATGATTAACAACTTCTTTTAGCCTGAATTGGATTATCTGCAGCCCAAGGGTATGTGGTTTCAATTGAACGCCGTTAGGTGCCACAATTATCTAATGGTACAATGATCTAATGATACAGGATTTTCAAACGAATAAAAATTTTTGATGTGCCTCACACACACTACTTATCGTGGCGTTGTACTGATGGAACATAATTTCTTTTTTATCGACAGGAAATAGCCGCCTTTATCCTTCCGATACATGCAAACATAATTGGTCATTACAACCTTTAAGTCAAGATTACGATCGAACTACTCACACTACTCATGTTGCAAGTATTAATTTTATACCTGAGTGTCGGAACCTACAGTTTAAAGTCGACTCCGAACAACTGATTTTTTAAAAACTATTCACAGAGTTTATGCCAGAAATCTTCTGAGAGGAAGTTGTCGAAGAAATATTTTTGGCAAATTTCGCAAATTTTACAATGAAGTCATCGTTGTCTAGTAGGTAGTGTGTGGGCTTATTAGACGAAAGGCCCGGATTCAAGCTCCAGGTCAGACATCATAACGAAAATATGAAAAAATATTTTTTTGGCGACTTCCTCTCACCAGATTTTTGGCAAGAACTCTGAGACTTTAATAAAATTGCCACGAAAAGTTTCTCAAAAATCTGTCGTTCGGAGTCGGCTTCAAACTGTATGTTCCGCCATTCATGTATAAAAATAACACACACAACATGAGTGGTGTGAAAAGCTAGGTCGTAATCCTGACTGAAGGGTTGTAATGACCAATTAAATATGTATGTATTATGTATGTTAAGCAATACTGAGACGAGTAATAATAGAATTGCCCAAGAAATTCTTAGACTATCTTAGTCCTATTTCTGAGCTCTTTTACTTTGTAATGAAGATAAGCCATGCCAATCTGTAGTTCATTTCCTACATATAGTTTTCCACATCGAGCCCTTTTAACCCAACATAATGTTATCCAATCGTGTTTCTTTAGCCTATCTTGGAACTTATTTTTGTTTCTGTTATTTTTTTTTCATTATAAATAAAATTTTTTTTAATTAAAATAAAAATTAACAATCAATGAAGAGTACTTGAATGTTTTATTATGCTTATTTAATAAACTTTATTTAATCTTTTTAATTATGCAATATGTACCATATGTAGCATGGTTTGACCCACATAAAACTAATCACGAATTACGATTACTACTCTTTAACAAAGGCTTTATGAGAGTAATTTATTTGTTTATTTTAAACAATTTTTTAAAATATTTTTTATTGTTTATAACTTTAGGCAAATGGCTCTAAAACTTTAATTAGACCGAACATATAAAAGTAATGATACGGCTGCTGTTTTCTTAATGTTTTTATTTTATGATTTTGAAACAATAATTTATTAAAAGGCGTTCAATTTTTCTGTAACCCTAATAAAGTAACTTCGATTCGCATCTTAAAACGCACGATCTTTTAAGTGACCAAACACTTGTGAGGCATACGAGAGGGATCCCAATATTTTTTTGTTTTGTATGGACGATTTGATGAGACGTCAAAGTTGTCAGTGAATTTGTTTGAAGATGCTCTCACAAAGCCTCCCCAGCTGTTTATTTGGTTTCAGTTTTATTTTTTGATGTGTTTCAGCCTCATTAATGAAGTTTTTTTACAGTCTTACGATTTGTTCGAGCTCGATAAAGTTACCATCTAACGTTATCTAAAAACAACGGTTTCTATAAAATAGTTTGGTTGAGTTCTCTGGCAGCGTTTATGCGAGCTGCCCTAATTTATCGTAATGGTCGATCAATTGGAGTTTTCATTCTGGACATGGTGAAGGAAATTTAAAACAACTATCGTTCTGCAAACAAATGAGCTGGGCTAACTTTAATAGGACGCTAGGCTTTTATTTAGCTGAAGAAAGGTAAAGTTAAATCATTAAATTATCTATAATTTGTTATTCGATAAATATTTTTATCGATAAATATTATTCATGGATTTAATATCATAGAGCGTAAAACTCAACAATTTTTACAGGAAAAAGTTTACCGCTTTCGTCTTTCACAATAATGCCTACCATGTTCTCTAGACCTAATTAAGCCATGTTCAATTGAACTTGAACAGAAGATACGGATGGTAATCACAATACTAACCCAGCACTTAGTTCTTATGGCATTGACTGGAAATTAAAGTAGCATGGGACTGTCTAGGGAAGCTAAATCGGCTATGGAGGGAAAATATGGTTACATTATACTGGAACCCAGATCGATCAGGACAATGAGCTGATAGATAAGCTTATCAGGAGAGAAGTTTCCACATTGCTAATATAGTCAGAGCCTTTCTGTGGGGTGGCAAGGGTATACTTGCCAGTCGCCGTAGTCTAGTAGGTAGTGTGTTGGCTTATTAGAGTAAAGCCCGGGTTCGTATCCCAGGTTAGGCATCAAACCGAAAAATGAAAAAAGTATTTCTTCGGCGACTGCCTCTCAGCAGATTTCTTGCAAAAACTCTGAGAGTAAATAAAATTGCCATGAAGAGCTTCTCAAAAATCTGCCGTTCGAAGTCGACTTTAAACTGTAGGTTCCGCCACTCATGTATAAAATTAACACACACAACATAAGTGGTGTGAGAAGCTAGGTCGAAATCCTGACTGAAGGGTTGTAATGTCCAATTATGTATGCATGTATGTATACTTGGCAAAATCTTCTTAATCCAGACACGGTGGTGATAATTTAAACAATTGTTTGGCAAACATGATGCAACATTTGAGTTTGGCATCAGACCTACCAGAAGTAGCTCGAGATTAGTCTCCTGCCTACTTACTGGGCATTGTAGACTTAAAGAACATTTGTACGGGATATTAATCACTTCAAGCTCAATATGCAAACTATACTTCCCAATCGATACTGCATTCTGTGTGCAAAACAGACTAGGGTTCAAAAATTGATGATTTCGTTGTGATTCCACACGACAATTGCCTCCGAGCGAATGGAAACTCGGTCGTATCTCGCGCGTTTATGTAGAATCGGATTCGAAAGTACGAGTGGCTGACGTTCGAACTGCCAATAGCGATCTAACACGGCCTATTGTTAAGCTCATATTACTCCCTAACCCTAGTCAGAACTAATTCGTTCTTTCTTTTTCCATGTTTGTTTTGTCCTTTTGTTTATAGATGTCCGAAGGAGCACCCAGAAAATTCACTGTGGAACGTCCGGAAAGTCAAAGTCTCGACGAAGTCGTTAAACGCACCGTTTTGAAGTGCATTTTGTGTAAAGGCCAACACTCCCTCCAAAAATGTCCGGCATTCTGCCGCTTAAACCCCTACAGAAGACTGGGTGCAGTAAAGAAATTCAAATACTGCACTAACTGTTTGGCCCAGTCTCATTTTGCTAAGAATTGTCGCAGTAGGGAGCGGTGTATGGAATGTCTCGGCAAACACCACACAATGCTGCACTTTCACCGTCCTTTAAGCCCTTTATTTTTGTACAAAAATAATGGATTTCTTCTTACTACCTCTCAACTTAATTATTCCTCTAATTTAATGGCTATTTCTCTGTTCTATTATTTTTGATTGCAGCTTTACAATTTCTTAAATTTTTTATACTTCACTACTATACCACGACCCTCGTACTTTTAAATGAAATAAATTTTAATCGAAAATTTTTAAATAAACAAAAAAAAAATAAACATTACTTATGCACATTTTGCTTAGAGGCATTAAAATAATAAAAAAAATTAAAAATAACAAACCCTGGACCATTAGTCCATAGTCATTCGTTTTGAAACACACTCTCGCATTTCTTACACTTACTTACGTCCCAGGCGTGAGTGAATGAATCAAAAGGCACTTAAAAAAACCCATATTTTTAATCAAATAAATAAATAAATGAACAGAAAAAAAAACAGTCCGTTAAATAATAAATAAAAAAATTTATTATTGTTTTACTTTTGCTTGCTTGCTGGCATTTCTTTGTTGGCCATGTTAAAAATGGCCAAAATGTTTGGCTATTTAGCAAATTTTTTTCTCTCATTTTTTTTATTGGAATTTTTTCTTTTTAACAAATTCGTTTCAGTTGTTATTTTAATGTTTATTGTTATCGTAGTCTTAATGTTGTAAAAAAAAATTAATAATAATAACTGGTAAAAAAACATTTCAACCATTATTTTGCCCAATTGGCAAAAAAGGAAATGAAATAATTTTTCTTTGTTTTTTTCTTTTTTGCAAATAAAACTCAACATCTGCATGATTTGGATCAAGATTTTAAACACTTTTGTTTGAAGTGAAGGTTAAATTTGATTTATTTTACGGTTATAGTTTTCGATCACTTTGATGTGGGCGTTTATAAGGGTTTATAAATGTAATCGAAAGTCAAGAGGAATATGAAATGTAATAAAAATGTTGAAAACATTTTAAATTTTATTGCATATATGTACATACATATGTATGGTACACTCTTATGGGTGGTGATAGGATATATACGCGTTTGTATTCATGTATGTACTTACATACATACATAATTGGTCATTACAACCCTTCAGTCAGGATTACGACCTAGCTTCTCACACCACTTATGTTGTGTGCGTTAATTTTATACATGAATGGTGGGACCTACAGTTTAAAGTCGACTCCGAACGACAGTTTTTTGAGAAGCTTTTCATGGCAATTTTATTTACTCTTAGAGTTTTTGCCAGAAATCTGCTGAGAGGAAGTCGCCGAAGAAATATTTTTTCTCATATTTCGTTTTGATGTCTGACCTGGGATTCGAACGTTTAATAAGCCAACACACTACCTACTAGACTACGGCGACTTCATGTATGTAATACTTTTAAATAATATCGATTAAGTTGGAATTATTTATCGAATGAATAACACCTTTACGTACGTGTTTTTTTTTTTTTTTTTTTTCTGTCGTTCGGAGTCGACTTTAAACTGTAGGTCCCGCCACTCATGTATAAAAATTAACGCACACAACACGAGTGGTGTGAGAAGCTAGGACGTTGTACAATGGGTCAGTTCGACCTCCGGGTACTGTACTTGTCACAGTTGACAAGTACACGTCCTCTAACCTAACCTAACCTACGTACGTGTTTTCCGTATCACATGTTAAAACTTTGAACGGGTGAATATTGCGATTTATCACGTACATACATATCTTCCTTATATTTTGTTACCTTTTGACATCCTTAGGGTAGTAATTCTTCTATGGCGAGAGCAAATTTAAGGCGTCTTGAATCTGCTCTGTGAGTCTCAAATGGATCCATAGAAGACACCACAAGGTGTCTTTGCTATGGAACCTCAACCTTGATATTCTATTGAATACCATCGAAAGCGCATGCTGCATGGCTATCGCCTATGCAGATGACGTGGAAGTAGTAAGTATACATACATATATACAAATTATTGCTCATTACCATGCTTCAGTCAGGATTACGACCTAGCTTCTCACACCACTTACATATGTTCTGTGTGCATTGTTGCTGTGCTTTATTGCTGCAAAAGAGCAAGATATGTATTAATGAACTGAGTCATTAACCATAAAAAAAGTATACTGGCCATACAACTCTGTAATCAAACCAAATCTACGACACCGTGGTTGTCACGACTTGAATGGATTATGAAAATGGTAGCGATCATAATAACAGGTGACCTTAAGTCTACATCATCCCGACATGTTGGCACAATAAGTGGCTACGAACTTGGCAAAGAGACAAAACACTATAAGAGCAAAGAAGTGCAGAAGCTAAGGTCTTGCTAAAATTTTGAGTATGATTGGTTTGGGTATACCTATCGATTACACGATACCTGAACCCACTTGCGTATCTACCAGATACTGGACTTTAAACTGTAGGTCCCACCAATCATGTATGAAATTAACACACACAACATAAGCGGTGTGAGTAGATGGGTCGTAATCCTGACCAAAGGGTTGTAATGGCTAATTATGTAGGTATGTATGATATACACATATTTACCAATAGTAAAGCGGCCATTATATCGCTAAAGAATGTGTCACCACACCTAAGGTTGTTTCAGAATGTACATTTGTAGAGGCACCAGACAAATCTGACCGGACGTGGATATATGTAAAACAGAATATGCATTGAACCTATCAAGAATCCATTTAAGGAATCTGATAGCAGTGATAATGGGATATTGGACTCTGGGTGTTCGCACCAGGAGACTGGAAATACCTTATAACGACTTCTGCAGATGCTGCAATGACAAGGAAGAAGAGTAGACCAACGAACATCTTTTCGGCCATTGTCTGGCGCTTAGGAACCTGAGAAGAACAATACTTCTAGAATTTAGTCTAGCCAAAGGCAATTTAAGAAAAATTCACTCCCTCATTAGACTCTCAAGATGGTTGAAAAAATGCCAACCAGCAGCTACAATTATATGACGGAATAGTGTTAAAACGGCACCTTATAGGACCTAAATAAGCTGTGCCCATTGAGGCTGCTGCCAGTTAAACGTAATCTAACCTATCATTCCAGGCTCTGCTATAGTCTTAATCATCTGTTACGATGGAAAAATTATGATTGAAAAAACAAGATTGTGACCACGCAATGGGTCTTAAAGGAACAATTCTTAATTCTCATTGTCATATATATAGGTTATTTGGCTCTCCAAACCTTGTTAGCTTGACGGAGCTATCGTCCATTGACGTCAAGGACATAGCCTCGTTTATAAAACTTTCTGGCTGGTTTTCCAGCATGGGGTAGTCGTGCTTTAAATGTGCAGCCCTTGCGCTGACCGATTTCCCCCTCATTGGCTCGGAGGAACTTGGTCAGTACAGGGACTGCGTTCGCCTGTGGTGCCACAACGGGCCGCTATGCGTGCTCAAGTGAGTTTTTGGTATAAAGCTACCACATTAACCTAACCTAACCATTGTCATATACATACATAATTGCTCATTACAACCCTTCAGTCAGGATTATGGACCTAGTTTCTCACACCACTTATGTTGTGTGTGTTAATTTTATACATAAGTGGCGGGACCTACAGTTTAAAGTCGATTCCGATCAACAGATTTTTTGAGAAACTGTTCATGGCAATTTTATTTACTCTGAGCTTTTACCAGAAATCTGCTGAGAGGAAGTCACCGAAGAAATATTTTTTGTATATTTTCGTTTTGATGTCTGACCTGGGGTTTGAACCGTGACCTTACGTCTAATAAGCCAACACACTACCTACTAGACTACGGCGACTTCAATTGAAATTTTCTCAAAATGTATTCCACTGAATATATTTTCTTCTAGACTTGGGCAGTTCTGCAGTAGCCATTCAATAGAAACAGGAGTCTCTTAGCATGGGTACTTATAGGAGACCACTTCAGGAAAGAGGTAAAAAAATTAAACATTTCTAAAAAACTGTTTAAGAAACCTTTGTTTAATTCGTTATAAACCAGACATGCTAGTGTAAATTAGTTTAAAGCATACCAAAGAATTAAACTGAATTCGTTAACGAATTGGCCTTTAAAACAATTTCACTTTTAAATCATTAAAAATCATTATTTAACAGAATTTTATGTGAATGTTTTTATGAGAAATTTAAATTAAATGCTAAAATTAGAGAGGATTGAGAGAAACTTAAAAGTTTAGCGATTTTAAAGCTTAACATTACTTTTAACGATTTAATTTTCCTTAAATATGTGAGAGTACTTAACAAACCGACTTTAAGCGTCTATTAGTCTAACTCTAAGCAGGTTTAAAAATAATGGCAACTGTTCAATTCGAATGTTATTTAATTCAATTATTTAATTTTTTTTAACCACAATTTAATGATGGTCACAGGGTAATTGCTTCAAAGGCATTGTCTGCATAGATGATTGCAAGTGATTGCGGTTTATAGTTTTGTTCAATTTGATTTGAAACAATTTCAAAAATCATGTTGACAAAAACATTTGAAAACAAAAGTTAATGATGACTGTTTAATAGTTTTTGTTTTGTTTTTTTTTCTGTGTGTGTAACATTTTTGTAAGCAAATTTGAAAATTGTACGTGACTTTAACGTTTTAATGACACATACTCTACGCGCCCCCATTTTTATGTTGACAGACAGCATTTGCTGCAGTAGCAGCCAACAACCAGCACCTGATATTGCGCTCGTTGTAAAGTGTGTAGGTGGGTGTTCGTATGTACAACTTTTTGATGTCAATTCGATTTGTCTTCGATTTTTTGTCTTTTTCACTCTCACATTTGAATTTGGTTTTGTGATAATTTTTCCGCTCTAGGGAATGAATTAGTTTTGGAGACAAATGTAATTCTTTACTAATAAAATAAGTGTTTAGCTTGGGTTTAGGCTTGAGATTAAGGCGGTGAAAGAAAAGCTTACCAGAAATAATTTGTATGCCTTGCAATTGATAATAAACATTCGAGGTTTACATGGTCATTAAGATTAACCAGTACTTTGTATCACAAACTTCAATATTTTTTTATTGCACCCGATGAAAGCTGGTTCCAATTCATATGTTTTATCTAAGTTTTGTTAATGAATACTTCAAAGAAAGCATTTTCAATCCCATTTCCATTGGTTTGAAGTTTGAAATCACTTCTATTATCACAACGAATGATTTTTAAATCGTTTAGGCTTGGTTTAAATCGTTGATGTACTTTCAATTAATTTATACTAGCATGTCTGGTTTATAAGGAGTTAAACAAAGGTTTCATAAAACACTTTTTAAAGAATTTTTAATTTTTTTACATCTTTCCTGAAGTGGTCTATAAGTACTCACGCTAAGAGACTTGTATTCCTATTGAATGACTACTGTAGTATTCGTCAGAGTCAAGAAGATTATATATTCCGTGGAATACATTCTGCGAAAATATATTATAATCAAGAATTCGCGCATTAGATATACTTTTTGTTCCTTTAAGACACAAAGTAAATTCATTTGCGGTTTTCGCATATCATTGCCTTATTTTTCAAAATTTTCCATAGCATCAGATAATTACTACCGTAGCAGGTCTAAAGATGATAGGATAGATTAGGTTTAACTGGTAGCCGCCTCAATGGGCACAGATTACTTGGGTCCTATAACGTCTCGTTGTAACACCGATGTTACTTATTGTGTCATTTGATTATAGCTGCTGATTAATATCTCACAAACATCCATCTCGAGAGTCTTATGAAGGTGTGAAGTTGTCGCAAATCGCCTTTGGCTAGACATGTTTTGTCACTAACTTCTAGATGTTCAAGTATTATTCTTCTCATGTTCCCAAGCGCCGGATGATATTGTGTGGCCGAGAAGATGTTCTGTGGTTGCTCGGCATTGCAGGTTCTGCAGAAGTCGTTAAGAGGTATTCCCAGTCTCCTAGCGTGTGAACACCCAGTGTTCAGAGTCCCGTTATCATTGCTATGAGATTAATTAAATCTTTTCAGAACAACTGAACATTAGATCGTCTCTTGTCCTATCAGATTATTGTAGTACTTTTCACACTCAAATAATGGCTATTAAAATTGCCGCCGTGCGGCTTGTCGTATGGTGATATACGCATATAAGTCGTCATATTCTGGCTTATTAGACGTGAGACCACGATTCAAACTCCCAGGTCAGACATCTCCAATGAAACGAAATACGAAAAAATATTTCTTCCACGACTTCCTCTCAGCATATTTCTGGTCGACTTTAAAATGTAGGTTCCGCCACTCATGTATAAAATTAACACACAACATAAGTGGTGTGAGAAGCTACAACTGAAGGGTTGTAATGACCCATTACATATGTATGCAAGTAAAATTTGCAAGCTTTGAAATGGCAAGCGGTTTTTGGTCACTTGCCAAAATTTTATTTTTTAATAGAAAAGTTTTGAATTGAAAAACTAAATACATACCAAGAAAATCACTTAATTTTCCGATTTAAGGTGTTTTAATAATGGGACCTGTTTGCGAATTATGCTTAAAGAGAGACGATTTTTTTGTTTTAATTGTAAGAAAAATTATTTAAAGTTTTATTTAATACTTCATTTACTGAAACTGATTCTTATTGGTCCCAAGATCTTTGTTAATAATAAACTTAAAAAATCAAATTCTGATCAGAAAAAGGAAAAAACTTTAAGTTGTGGTCAACAATTATTTTTAATTTAAGACTCGTACTATTCAAATAAATGAAAATTAATATCTTCAATCAAAAATAAATTTTAAAATAATATCGTATCAATTAAACCATAAAAATGCATATGAATTGGAAAATAAGTGGATAATAATGCAACGATTAATCATAAATCGTAAATTTGCCATTCGATACAATAAGAAAAAGAATTTAATAAATAAAAGAGAAATAAACTAAAATCAAATAAAAAATAATTAAAGCAACAAACGAATTTAGTAAGTAATAAACGAATCTAAAGCACCCTAGATTGTTATATTCTAAATACATATATTATACTAGCGATGCCATGCTATGCTAATGAGCACTCCTAGACCATTTTCTTTGCATTGTTTACGTAACTATTGGAATGGATTTTGACAGCTGTAGTAGCTCATTTGTTATCAAATTTGACCAGAAAATGTGAAGGACTTGTCTCAAGCGTTGATTAACAAAGGCCTGAAATTTGAGGTCTGATTGACTAATTTTACTTTATGTACTGTAGCCATACGCAAGAACCCACTTAGTTTAACATTAAAAATCGGCAGTTTTTCTGTTTGCCAGTCATTGCCGGAATACCATATCCTGTTCAATGCTTGGAAATATGTTTGTGGCTTATTGATACTCAAATTTATGTCTTATTCTGTACTGCCACTCTTCGACGCCTTACTTGATAAATAGTAGAACTTCTCCACATCTTCAATTTATCTATCATCTGTCCTCAAAAAAAAAAAATGCATTTTAATTAATTTTAAACAAAAATTCCTAATAAACATTTGTTATGCTTAAATTCAATTTGTTAAAGTGTGGATTAGCTAATGTATACATTAAACTTATAGTTATAATTTTTTTGAATAGCGCTATTGGCTCTGTTTAAACCTTAATTCTAAATAAGTTTCAGCGTTATTGTATCATTTACGGCTCGATTATTTATATATTTCTTTATTATTTAGAAGTAATTACAAATTATTTTATTATTATTACGAGCTGAGAAACTTCGACTTAATGTTTACTGTGGTGTAACAGAACAGGTTTTATGATGAAAATCGAATCCACAAACTTTACATTAATAGCACACTTTTAATAGCACGCATTAGGCTATCAGGGCATCTTTTTATCTGTGTTTTTTTTTCAATTTTTAATGCGATTCTTCGAAACCTTTTTTCTGATCGAAGTTCTGAATAGAAATAGAGAAATATTTTTCAATTGATTTCACGCTTTGAGGCGGTCCATTCATGTGTAAATCAGAGATCAGCAACGAGTATTCAAAACGATGAGTAGATTCGAGTCATACTTATAATTTCAGCTACTTATACGCATTCATACTTATTTTAATATCATACTCATACTACTCATATTCAAAGTTAGAAATACTTATCGTACTCATACTTAACAATACGCATGATGTTGTTGATTTCGACTCTCCATGATTCAACATATACACGAAGCACAAAATAAGTATGGTTCGAGTACGAACACCACAATACTCGCTAGAAGGTTGTGCGTGTGCTTTGCTTGTTGTCTTTGTCTTTTCTTTTCTCTTCTTTTGTAAATGCAACAATAACTACTACTGTAAATTTTGATGAATGATTCGAGTGACTCGAATCATTCGTAAGTATTATAAGTATTTTTCTAAATTTATGAATCTGAATGAGTAGGCGTATGAATCAAACAATGAATCGAATGTTGTGAGTTTGATGTCAACGTTGTACTCATACTCATTGCAACCTATACTTATAAATCAATGTTGTAGCGAGTACGAATGAATCAGAGTAGTTGAATTTTAATACTCTTGACTCACTCATACTCAAAATTTCATAAGTACCTATGAGTAGCGAAAATACGATTCATTGCTGATCTCTGGTGTAAACCCACTAGACTATTTTTTATGGGGATACGTTAAAGGTACAAGCCAGACGAATCCTGGAAGGAAGAGACATGCCGAAAAATTTAGTCTATGAAAGGACCACATGTGACAGTCAACATTTACATGAAATAATCTTTAAAAACTAAATGACAAACATTTATTCATTGCCTTAAATAAATTTAAAATTTTATTCAACTTTAAAAATCAAAACAATAAAGGGAATTCAAAAAGTACCAATTTAATCAAAAAGTGTTTGCTTTGCCTTAAAACAGTTTCAAAAGGTTTCGTTGGAAATATTAGGATTTGATGAACACGAATGAATTTAATTGCGAAGAAATTACTCTCTAATGCAATAATATTTTAAAACAAAGCAAGTCAGTATGATAAAGTATCATTATAATAGTACTTAAAATTCGTACTAAAAGTACCAAAAACAATACATATATATTGTTGTATTGTAGGAGCAGAGGCAACTTTCAATTCTGTCATGTATTTTTCGTTTATATTTTCCCTTGTTACACTAAATCGTTTAAATATTAAAAAAGTACCAAACACACGGGCGCTCATTTCTCAAGTGGATTTCAATATATTTAAAATTTTAGTACTTTCTGTATTAGTTTTGCCCCTTATTATAACACCTTTACAAGATCTTTACACCATAAAATTGTTGTTTTTACACATTTGTACAGTGCGTTAATGAAACTGACAGTCAGTCAGTAATGCAGACATTTGAAATCTGTAGATGACATTACAAACAATTCAAGCACAGCTGTAATAGTGCAAGTCATATGCATACCATACGTGCTATACGAGTACATTGTATGTGGTTATGTACGTTGTTTCCTTTTTACTCCAAGAAATAAACAAAATAAAATTAAAAAAAAATTCTTTTAAAGAAATATTAAAAAAACGAATCAAATGTAACCAGTATGAGATACGAAACCAGAAATAAGAAAAATTGTTGTTAATAAAACAACGAACCCATGGGTGTCAAAATCATTACAAGGCTTTACCAAACACATTAAAGTGTCCGTACCCATTAACACTGCTAAAATATCCAGTTCTATTCGATATTTTTTTTTTTAGCCAAATGGACAAAATTTAGAAAGTCATTTTTTAAAATTAAAATAATTATAATTTTTTTTTTATTTTATTTTTTATTTTATTTTTTTTTTTTAGATTTCTTGTCGAATTTATTGTAAACGTATGTATATGCATGATCTATTGACACAGTTGTTTTGTAGCGATTCCATATGTATTTGTTGATTGGTTGGTTTATCAATAATGATATACACCCGCTCCATGCATTCTTTTTTTACTTTTGTATTGTATTGTGCTTTTGAATTTTAAACAATTTAAAATTATTAAAAATAAATTTGTAAATAACGAATTAGTTATTGTGAAATACATTTTTACGTGAATGAACATTCAAAACAATTTGTTAATTGTCTGGTAAAGAAAATTTAAAAAAAAAGGTTTAAAAAGGAGAAAAATTCATTCCTTTTATGTTTTGTTTCTAGCAATCCAAAATGGAAAGTAAATCGGCGGTGGTTATAAATCTGGCGAATATGTACATAATTGGTTATTATAACCTTTTAGTTGGGATTCCGACCTAGCTTAAAGTCGATTCTGAACGACAAATTCATGGCAATTTTATTTAGTCTCAGAGTTCTTGCCAGAAATCTGCTATGATGCAGTCGTCGAACAAATACTTGTTCATATTTCGTTTTGTTGAAGATGTATGACCTGGGGTTTGAACCGTGGCCTCACGTCTAATAAGCCAACACACTACAGGTAGTCCCCGACTTACGACCGTTCGACTTACGACTATTCGCACTTACGAGCATTTTTTTTTTCTAATTCTTTTCGTAGAAAATACTTAAAGAAGACAAATATGTAGTTGCGGGGAATTCCTAAAATATAAATTTTATATATGGGCAATTTCGTGTCGAGTGACCCAATTTTTAAAATCGATGTCTTTCGATTTGGATGAAATTTGCATCAAGGTTAGTACTATTGGATAGTAGGCCAGACGAAAATTTTCAGCTCTATCAGTCAAGAACTGCTGGACTTAGAGGGGGTAAAGTTGGACATTTTGGTCATACAGGGTTTTTTTAAATGTGTGTAACTTTTCACCTATTGATCCTAGCAAAAATTTTCCAAAGGATATTAGATAGATATTTCTTCAATCTTTCCAAAAATAATTTTTTTAATTTAAAAAAAAAATTTTTTTTTATTTTTTTTTAAAATTAATTTTTTTTTAAATTTTTTTTCAATTTGGGCCCTTTTTTTTGGCTTAAAAGAAAGCTTATAAAATTTCCTTTAAGGCCTTCATAATCGCTTAATGGGATGCGAGTGGGATATCTATCAAAAAAATTATTTTTTAACTCAAGAATAAGATTTTTCAATATTTGGCACATGTACCATTTTCATTTTCTCACATTTTTTTTCGAAATGGATTTTTTTTTATTTTTAAAAGGGCCCAAATTGAAAAAAAATTTAAAAAAAAAAAATTAATTTTTAAAAAAAAATAAAAAAAATTATTTTTTAAAATTAAAAAAATTATTTTTGGAAAGACTGAAGAAATATCTATCTAATATCCTTTGGAAAATTTTTGCTAGGACCAATAGGTGAAAAGTTACACACATTTAATTAAACCCTGTATGATATATACAATAGTACTAACGTTTCATCCAAATCGAAAGACATCGATTTTAAAAATTGGGTGACTTGACACGAAATTGCCCATATATAAGTAAATATAAATTTTTGGTAGTTTCATTTCTCCTGACCCTCAAAGTTAGTAGTACAGTATGTAATTTTTTTCTTAAATTTTTTTTATATGAAATTCGACTTACGAATTAATCGACTTACGACCGATGACCAGGAACCTATCTCGGTCGTAAGTCGGGTAATACATGTACCTATTAGACTACGACGACTGGCGAATTTTTTTGGCCATAACAATGGTGAATGTGTGACCTGTTCTTGATGGAACAATCCTGCTTTTTCACCTTATGAGGTCTTTTTTTTTTCTTAATTTCTTTGCTAAATGTTATCCTACAGCTTATCCTACAGCTTAGTTCCAGTATTACATTTCCGTCTTGCGCATAGCGTTCTCATCTATAAGTTTTCGATCAAATTGCAATCCATAGCACTTTTTGAAATGCTTACCATTTCAACTGGCTCAGCCACAAGTCGTTTAATATAATTTTTAGAATTTTCTTAACAATTTCTGTCTGTGACAACGTTGTGCTTGAGACTTAAAATAAATTCTTTGTAAACTACTGCCACTAGCTAGAAGTTAGACCAGCTCATTTTTAGACTGTTAAAACGGGGTTTAATACGTAGATCAAGCAGTCAGAACAAATTCTACTATACTTTTGCCAATCGAAGACGAATGACACATGGTAACACCAACAACGAACATCATAGCTTACTTGCGAAAGAGTAATTTAAGGAGCTTACCACTACACAACCGAATAGTTTTCCATTGAGAGTGTGGCTTCTAAGTATCGGATATCATCAACGAAAAATCATCATATTGGGATGACAGTAATACAGTACTTTTTACTTCATCGTGCTTTTTGTTATACAATGTTCAGACATGCACTTTTATTGAGTCAATATTCGGTTTATTGATTACAATATTTTAAGTGTTTAGACATAACAATATACGCAGTTCAGCTGCTTATTCAGTATTCATTTGACAGCTGGTAAAAAAACAGTTGGTTGTTTCAAAAACATTGTTTTTGTTTTGTTCGTTGTTTTTTTGTTTTTTTTTTTTTTTTTTTTTTGTCGTTGTTGATATTTGAGTTGTCAAACATCAATAGAAAGTGTTCGGAAAATTGTAAAATGGTCACTGAACGTACAGTGCTGTATTTTAAGTTTTAATCAATATTATAACAATTTATGAATTTATTGAGCAATAATTAATTGACATTTTATATGAAATATTGAGTTCAATAATGTCGTTTATTGCGATTTACTCAATATAAGTGCATGTCTGAACATAGTATGCATTACTGCTGACTGGCAGTGTTACTTTTCGTTCTATATACCCTACATCGTATTTGCGTATCTGTTGATTTGTTATTGTTATTAATTTCTTTGTATATATCGTGTTCTTTCTAGGTAGTCTTGTAATTTTTTTGTTTTGCTAACGTTTGCTAAAAGATTAAGCCCTTCACTTAAAAAATCCGACACTATTAAAGGCAAATTATTATTTGTCCTATTGTTTGCAGCGCACAGCAGATACTCTGTCGCAGGTTCAAAAGCGGTAAAGGTGAGAAGTGTATGGAAATAGTTTCATAGTACATCCCTTAAAACTTAGGTAATTAACTTTTTAATTTTAATTTAATTTAATATTAAAACCATTTTAAATAGCTACCTACCAAACACTCTATTAAAATGTATTCCTTTTGAGATTGTAATTAAAAACAGCATCTGACAATATATCAGTACAACATGAAACATAGTGTACCTTATGCAGCACCTTAATAATTAAAGAAAAGCGTGAGTGGCTGCAACAGCAAATCAAAACAACAAAAGTAATTGTATGCCACTACAAAAATTCGTTACACTGTGCTTGTACACCATATAGTGCGTGGCGTGTGTGTATAATTTTGTTTTATATTTAATTGAGACAAACTACCAACTTATTTGCAATCCGTAGTTATTTTATTTTCTGGTTTTTAGAGCTAGAAAGGATCTGATCACATAAACACATTCACCAACCAACGCGTGACACACAGCTCACTACACTCATTCTGTTTTGTTGTTTCGATTTTTGTATGAGACTGCGTATGATAGGGTACGTATGTATGTATGTTATATAGTTGTTGTTGTTACTATTGGTGCTATTGTCTATATTGTTTTGTTGTTATTAACAACTTGTTAAAGTCTATGATAAAAGAAAAATATTTTATTTTTTTTATGTTTAAATAAATGATATACAAAAATCACAAAAACAAAGAAAAAAAAACAAAAAACTAAATAAATTGCACAACATTCCACAATGAATCGACACATACGTAAAACTTTAAGACGGCATTACCGACATTTACGTACTCGTAATTCGCATTAATCTTCCAGCTTTAATAGTATCCAACGTTTAATTCTTTTTTAGGGTCGATAAAAGCCACAATATCAGCGAAGGGTGTGAGGCACAGTGCTACCGATTACAGATTATTTTGCCCAACATATAAGACTGGGAATTGGTTGACGTGTGGTTACAACAAGAAGCGTGATGTGCAATAAATTTGAACCCATTAGAATATTTTTTGAGGGAACACATGACGTCTTGTGTGAAGTCGCCGTAGTCTAGTAGGTAGTGTGTTGGCTTATTAGATGTAAAGCCAGGGTTCGAGCATCAAGCCAGACATCAAAACAAAATACAAAAAGTATTACTTCGACGATTTCCTCTCAGCAAATTTCTGGCAAAAACTCTGAGTAAATAAAATTGCCATGAAAAGTTTCTCAAAATATCTGTCGTTCGGAGCCGACTTTAAACTGTAGGTCCCGCCACTTATGTATAAAATTAACGCACACAACATAAGTGGTGTGAGAAGCTAGGTCATAATCCTGACTGAAGGGTTGTAATGACCAATTATGTATGTAATATTTGTCTCTCTGCGGAAGCACTTCCGTTCGTTGTTGATTCCACACACTTCCATACTTCCCGTTGGAAGTTTCTTCTGCTGCAGCATAAACTGACAACATTAGTGGTGTGAGAAACTAGGTCAATAATCCTGACTGAAGGGTTGTAATGACCAATTATGTATGTATGTATGACGTCTTGTGTACTGGAAAAAGTCCTAAGATATCGGCCGAATAGTATGTTAAAATTGAAGCTCTCGAATGGATTATCTACAGCGTAGCCGTATGTAACATTTCTATGGAAATAATCTTTAAAGTTTTTTCCAATTTTCAAAACCCAAAAATCTACTTTGGGGCACGTCTTAGGCGATTAAATTGTGTTTGGAGGGAATTAAAGTCTCTTAATTTTTATGATACAAAAATTGTGACAAATTAAATTGCAAGCTTTGGACCTGAAGCGTTAAATCACTATAGCACATTACCTTTCTGATAAAAAAGAATGTAAACGGAAGTTGTAACCCATCACTGTAGAAGCTCTTGATAGTTATGTTCTGAACAGAAACGCAAAAAAGGACTTTAACCATCATGACAGGGCATAAGTTACAATAGGTTATTGTATCGGGTCCGCCATTTAACGTTTTTTTTTTCAACTAGTGCTTATTTCGTGAATGGTAACACTTAGCTCATGTCTGATTTGACAGATAATTAGTTTTATCCTTCCGCTGAACGAATATGGTTGTGTATACGCGTTTTCGCTTCGCTAAGTGGGCCTGCGATCGACTTACAGAAGATGCCGATTTTGGCAAAAAAAAATCATCTTTTCAGATGAAGCTCATTTTGATCTTGGCGGGTATGTAAACAAGCAAAATTGTCGCATTTGGGGCACAGAAAACCCGCACTCATACATTGAAAAGCTGACGCATCCAAAACGAGTCACTGTTTGGTGCGGATTTTGGACCAGAGGCATAATTGGGCCATTTTTCGTCGAAAATGAGCAAGGAGTGGCCGTTACAGTCAATGGCGATCGTTATCGGACCATGTTGAACGAATTTTTGTTCACAAAAATTGAAGAGGAGCATATTGGCAACATTTGGTTTCAACAGGACGGCGCTACGTGCCACACAGCCGAAGCTACACTCGATGGTTTGCGCCCTG
Source organism: Sarcophaga caerulescens (assembly GCA_927399465.1). Classification (NCBI taxonomy): domain Eukaryota; kingdom Metazoa; phylum Arthropoda; class Insecta; order Diptera; family Sarcophagidae; genus Sarcophaga; species Sarcophaga caerulescens. Next base: position 32,768,503 of record OV656872.1, on the reverse strand, counting down.
TTTTTGAAGATCGCATTATCAACTGCAGAGCTGATGTCGTTTGGTCACCTCGGAGCTGCGATTTGACACCGTTGGACTATTATTTGTGGGGTGCCGTCGAAGATAAGTGTTACACCGACAAGCCAGAGACAATTGGCGCTTTAAAGGACAATATTCGTGAAGCCATTGGTGTAATACAGCTGCACACTACCTATAATGTGCTTAAAAATTGAACCGATCGTGTAGGCTACTGCATGGCCAGCCGAGGCAGCCATTTGAATGAAATTATTTTCCATTATTAACCGGAAGGATTGTACTTTCAAATAAAAAAAGATATTTGAGAAAATATTCAGCAGTTTTTTTTTAAAGCATTTTCAAAAAAAAAAAGTTATTTGGCGGACCCTTTATAATCGAACGTATGACAAAATGCATTGAACTTCCAGGCAACAATATGTGTATTCAGGACTCTATAAAATATCTTATGCTAAAGCAGCAGATACTTTGAATATTATTTTTCGAAGAATTTTTATTGCAACGCGAATAAAGCCTTATCAGAATTACTAGTTGATTTAATTCTCAGTGCTTGAGAGTATTTCTTTTTTTCTCAGAACATCACAAAAAGCCCTGTGGTCATCGAGTGAACTCACTTAACTTTCTCATTTGAAAATGAATAATCGTGGTGTCGTTTAATCTTAACCAACAAGTATTAGGTGCAGTAAATAGAACAATTACATCAAGGGAAAATACGTATCTGTTATATTGGATATATATATCTCTGGCATTTTGAAAATAACTCAAACTTGGCTCTGCCATAGAAACTCTCGGTTCTGCAGGTAATATTGATATCAGGCATATGCGGATTCAGAATGAAGTGTGTCTTAGAGTATCAGTAGCATACCAAGCACTCAGGTTCAGAGCCACCAGTTAGCCATTTATTCAACGCCGAAACTGTAAAACCTGTAAAATTTGGAGAATTTTCTCTTTGCTAGTAGCTCTTATTTTGTCACGCTCAATCGAAGTTGAGTCATGCAGTCGTCAAGATAGTAGTTGTTTTAAAAAGTGAGTGATCCTATCGAACTTTTTTTTTTGTTATAAAAGTAAGAATCCTGGTTCATAAAACAGTATCTTTTCTCCATCTTTTTGATTATTGTATCCATAAGTTTCTAAATTTTCTTGGGAAATTATTTCATCTTAATCTCTTTTAAGATTTAAATCAGTACCGCATTTTGTAAATCTATTCGATTTCAAAGTCATAAAGTTTTTTCCTTTCGACTAAAGTAGGGTGTCTTACTAAGCTCTAACTACCCTCTCACTAGCTCTTACACAAATTCATTTCACTGAAAGTCTGGTAAGTTAAATGCGTTATTTGTGTCCGTGCCTGTTTCCAATGTGATTTTGTTTAATGACTGCAAATGTTTCCAGCCGAAATGTAAAACCTCGCCCGCAACTTATTTAGCAAACATTTTTACAGATAAGACACGTTTACACTGATACACCCTCACATACCTACATATACGATAAGAGGGTAAAATTTTATGGCATATTATGCATATCATAGTGAATTTAAGCGAGTTAGTAAAAGTTTAACAATTTTATTGAATCGCAAAAAAACAGCACATATTTGTATTCAATTAAATGGTAACGGGTTTGCATACTTGTATCTGAAAACTTTTAAACTTTTTCTTTAAAAATTATTCCATTGAACTCATTCATTATGATTATTAAAACGCAGTCATCAATTATTTATAAACATTTAAAAGAGATAAGATGGGAAGAATAGGGGCCGGGAAGTCAGTTTTCTATGATGCGTGATTTTTTCGTATCCTTGAAGTATACGTTTTTGCAAATGATATACAAATAATAGTTGCTGGAAATATGTGTGAATAAACGAACTAGGCCTCCTTTCTATTTAATGCTGATTCACAAAAAAAAAAATGTTTTTTTTTTTTTATAAATAAACATATAATTTCGCAACCAAACCTTAAGGCCTAATCAATCGAATTTCAGTTCGATTGCAAAGACTACTAACGGAAATTCTGGTGGCAAGAAAAAATGTAAAACTAACATTGGGCCTAATACCATGAACTTTAAGAGTCTTGCTTTTTAATATTTAGTTTATGCGAAGATGCTGTTGCGCAGACAGAATTCTTAGAGTGAAAATCATAAATCGAAAAGGCTACAGACAACAGAATAACTCTGACACAGCATAATTGTGGTATTGAGGTAGGAAACCCTAAATAGAATCCATAAAAAATCATATTTGACGACTGAATTATTTGTCGACGTTTACGCCTACGTCCTGAAGAGAAAACATTACAGACTGGCCGTCGTGGAGGTCTATTCGATTGTTTGTTGCCATAGACAAGGGAATGGTGTCGTTTTTGGTACTACTTGATCACAGCAAGGCATTCGACACAGTAGACCACCAAATATTGACGAAAAAACTAGGGAAACTATTTTATTTTTCTCCAACAGCCTGTAATCTCATTCGCACGTATCTTACAGGACGATCTCAAACAGTTTTATACAATGACAAATATTCAGGGACTCTTAATATAGACCGTGGTGTTCCGCAGGGATCGATTCTTGGACCTCTTCTTTTTTGTATCTATATAAATGATTTACCGAATGTGATTGAGCATTGTGGAGTTCAAATGTATGCTGACGATGTGCAGATTTATAGTAGTTGTGAATTTAATATGGTTTCTCAGTGTGTTGACAACATCAACTCTGACTTAGCTAGGATTAACGAGTGGGCAATTAACAACGGGCTGCGTATCAATCCTACTAAATCGAAGTGCATTTTTCTCAATAGAAATAATAGGATTCTTAATAATGATATTGTGGTGAAAATAAATGATGATATTATTCAGTTTGTTAGCTCTTGCAAAAATTTAGGCGTCATATTTGATGATAAACTCTCCTGGTCTGGCCATATAACGGCCGTTGTTGGTCGTGTTTACGGAATGCTAAGGAATCTTTGGGCTGTAAAATATTCAACTCCACTGGAAATTCGTTCTTTGCTTGCCAAAACGTACCTAATTTCAGTCCTATTATATGGTTGTGAGATTTTTGCGTTTTGTACAAGATCCGACTTTAATAAGCTAAGAGTTGCATATAATAATATTGCGAGATATATTTATGATAGAGGTCGGCGCGACTCAATTTCTTGCATCTCGTATAGGATATATCATATGACCTTTGAGAACCTATTAAAGTTTCGTAGCCTAATTTTATTACATAAGAGATTTGGTAGATCAACACGAGGTAGGAAACTAATACAGCAAAGATATAGGAGCACTTTTTCACAGCGACAATTTTTCATTTATTGTACCATTCTTTGGAACGAATTACCGAATCGGTTTAAACTTGATCTTCGTGATCTTATCTCGATAATGTAAATGAATATATTTTTTTTTATTGTTTTATATATATCTAAATTTCTTCTTTTCTTCTTACTTTATAATTATATAATTCATTTCTACTTATGTTGTTTTTCTTCAATCTTCTTCGATCTACATTGTATTTTAATTTGATAATTCTCTGTAATTTATTTTTTTTTCTCTTTCTTAAATTATAATTATAATCTATTAAATTTTATAACTTTAAATTTGTAATCTCACTAGCACTTTAAATTATAAGATTTTTAGTCTTGTTGTGCTAGATTCAATATAATTAAATAAATAAATAAAATAAATAAATTAATTGATAAATTTCTTCAGATTACTGACGATTACTTTAAAGGTAGAAGGAGGAAGGCTGTTGAGAATATGGTTAAAAGGACGGTTGTGAATTGTGTAGTATAATTACGTGTAGTATCAGGTAAACGTGATCATGTGTACCGAATCCAACTACTACTGAGTCAGATATTATTACTGCCGGAGGCCAACATGATAAGTTCTGTGTGATATGTTTGATACCACCAAAAAAGGTAATCGTCATGGGATTAGACGACAAAGTTGCGGTGTTTTTCTTTTTATTGCAACCAACATCCAAGGGATAGCCCCAACTTATGCATTGTGTTGGATCTAGGAACATATTTTCGATACAGGGAGTAGTGTTCATGGACGTTAGATTTAAATCTTTTTATGTCGTATGCGACAGCAAAATTTTCTACGAGTAAAGCGTTCCACATGCGAATAGTGCGTTTGTGGAATGAATTTTCCCTATAATGCATTGCTCTTTTTACTGGCCAATCGACCACAAATGGATGTGCCCTACTAGAAAGACGCGTACTGCGTATGAAAGTATGATTTTCAAGGAGCATTTTCAATACTTTCAGAAACAAATTCATTTATTTCGTTTCGGCGTTGTTGTACCGATAGAATAGTGAAACACAAGACACATTGCGATGGTGCTCCAATGAATTAATAGAGTTGATATTCCAACCTTCATTAATGAGAAACTTGGCCCTTTCCTGTACGCGGTCGAGAGAAGCCTTAAAACCGATTTTGAGCAACCGGTCCATACATAAAAGTTGTATTCCATTGTCTGTCGGATGTACATACATAAATACATACATAATTGAATGGATTATAGTTTCGATATAGTTTCTCACACCACTCATGCTGTGTGTCTTAATTTTATACATGAACAGCGGGAACTCCAGTTTAAAGTCGACTCCAAAGAACAACAGATTTTTGAGAAACTTTTTCATTGCAATTTTTATTTACTCTCAGAGTTCTTGTCAGAAATCTGGTGAGAGGAGAAGAAATATTTTTCCGCATTTTGTTTTGTTGGATATGTCTAACCGGTGGGTTTAAACCCCGGGGCCTCACGTCTAATTAGCCAACACACTAACTACTAGACTACGGCGACTTCATAATTTACACCAAGCATAATTACAAGATGATATAAGATAAAGTGAAATAATATGCCAGGCACACCGTTAGTTTTAGTACTTTTACTCAAACTGAAAAAAAACGTTGAGTTATGTTCATAAATTGATAAGAGAGAAACGCTATTACCATTAATTTTTAGTAACATTGTAAAAAACTTTTAATTTTTAAAAAAATTCCTTAAACATCTTCATTTTATTGTTTTTAAATGATAAACTTAACATTCAAAAATGTATTTTAATTCGATTTTTTTAGTGCTGCATTTCAATTTTTTTAACGATATTTTAAAATTTAATTACGTTTTGTAATCCTTCCGCATTCAATGGAATCTTTAGGACAACGGCCTCTTATTGCTGTCCATTCTATAAGAGAAAGAGAAAATAAATTTGTTTTATTTAAATTCAAAAATAAATAAATAAAAAAACCATTGTATGAGACTTACTTTCTTTAGTTAAACATCTGCGTACATTCAGTAGACACTGGTTGGCAAAAGTACAACGTATAGCTCTGCCACCGCGACGTAATAACGTACCACAGACAGGATTATATTCCCGGGTACAGGCTCTATTACAACGTGATTTGTCTTTTTGAGCGGAGCTGTAACTGCAGTGGATTATAACCACAAAAAGAATAACGAAAGCCAATCCAAAGTTCATTTTGAGCCGAAATTTTATTGCCAAGTGAAAGTCAATGAAGAACTGTATCGTTAACTATGCTTTAAGGGATATTTATATTAAAAAAATTCTTTAATAAATTTAAATAAATTCTTATTTAAATACAGTAATTTACTTCTTATACAATAATAGGAAAAGATATTAAGAAATTTTAAAACAGTTGTGCCTATAATATCCAATTGTTGTAGAACAATAAAAACGACGATGAATTTTTTTGTGTGAAATTATTTCATAAAAATTACAACAAAAGATTACTTATAATAAAATCATTCAGTTTTTGTTGCATTATTTAGGAAGTCGTTTAAGTCAAATAAAAAAAACAAAAACAAATTTGTGGTTCGATCACCCTTCTACATGAGAAGGTAAATTTTTAAAATTTGATTGCCAGACATGAATATCGGAAGATTGTTGAAATATTCAAGAAAAAATAATTGCAAGCAGCAGAGTTCATCCAAAGGAAAACCAAAGAAATCAGAAATCACAACGATGACCCCGGTAGATATTAGAATTACCGCCAAGGTAATGCATAAGACGCCGTAGTCTAGTAGGTAGGGAGTTAGCTTATTAGGCGAGAAGCCTCGTTTCAAATCCCCAACCAGACATCTCTCGAACAAGAAACGAAATACGAAAAAATATTTCTTCGGCAACTTTCTCTCATCAGATTTCTGGCAAAAACTCTAAGAATAAATAAAGTTGCCATGAGAATATTTTTCAAAAATCTTTCGTACGTAGTCGACTTTAAACTGTAGGTCACGTCATTCATGTATAAAATTAATACACACAGCATAAGTGGTGTGAGAGGATAGGTCGTAATCCTTACTGAAGGGTTGTAATGACCAATTATGTATATATGTATGTACGTATGTATGTATGTATGTAATGCTGTATGTATGTATGGACCAAAAGGGTACCATTTGCGTCAACTGTTGAAATCGGACGATAAGCAGTCATTGGTCCATGATATATAATCAGAAGAGAATCCTCAATATTACATCATAACAACGGTTAGCTACATGCAGGAAGTCTACCCATTTTATATTCCAGACGTTGTTCCATCCAACTATCGTTTGTTTAAAAAGATTTATGTTTTTATGTGACAGGAAACATTTCTGCAGGAAAAACGCTTCACATACGGTTAGTGAGGCTAAAATATAAATTTCTTCTGCAAAGCATCGTGGAATCCACTGTTCAATTGATCATGAACAGATATGCTTTATTAGAAACACGAATGCTACGGGAACAAGTCCTTTTATTTCATTAGAACACAATCCATTGTAGGAACTATGTATAGAACACTACACAGAAGCCACATTGCAATGGTCCATCAATAGATTAACTCTACTGAGACAACGGCGTCATTAATGAGCACCTTTATCTTCCTTCTCCAGTACGAGATCAAAAAGACCTTGAAAACCACCCCAAATAAGAGACTATTTTGCACCATCTTACGAAAGGCAAACATTGTTACATACATGATTGGGCATTACAAGCCTTCAGTCAGGATTACTACCTAGCTTCTCTCTAGCACTTATATATGTATGTTGTGTGTGTTTGAGAAACTTTTTCATTGTAATTTTTCTCAGAGTTTTTGTCAGAAATCTTCTGAGAAGAAGTCACCGAAGAAATATTTTTTCATATTTCGTTTTGTTGGAAATGTCTGAACTGCGGTTTGAACCGTGGTCTCACGTCGAATAAGCCAACACACTATCTACTAGACTCCGGCGACTACTCATGGTTACGAATGACATATTGTTAATGGAGCGCTAATAAGCCAGTAAAAATATTGGGTTTCATGATTTAAGGTCAAACATAACAGCACAACTAGCTAGCGTATACTAGCTATTCTGTGAATTTCAAACACCTAAGGAGTCATTTTCCTGTCCGTAGTCTCTGTCCTATCTGTAGTCACTATCCTGTATGTAGTCACTGCCCTGTCTGCAGTCACTATCCTATCTGTAGTCACTGCCCTGTCTGTAGTCACTGTTCTGTCTGCAGTCACTATCCTATCTGTAGTCACTATCCTGTCTGTAGTCACTGTCCTGTCTGTAGTCACTGTTCTGTCTGCAGTCACTATCCTATTTGTAGTCACTGTCCTGTGTGTAGTCACTATCCTGTCTGTAGTCACTGTTCTGTCTGCAGTCACTATCCTATCTGTAGCCACTGTCCTGTGTGTAGTCACTATCCTATCTGTAGTCACTGTCCTGTGTGTAGTCACTATCCTGTCTGTAGTCACTATCCTGTCTGTAGTCACTGTTCTGTCTGCAGTCCCTATCCTATCTGTAGCCACTGTCCTGTGTGTAGTCACTATCCTGTCTGTAGTCACTATCCTGTCTGCAGTCACTGTCCTGTTTGTAGTCACTGTTCTGCCTGCAGTCACTGTCCTGTCTGTAGTCACTATACTGTCAGGTATTCTTTATTAACCATACATAACATAATTTTTTTTACATAATTGGTCATTACAACCCTTCAGTCAGGATTACGACCTAGCTTCTCACACCACTTATGTTGTGTGCGTTAATTTTATACATGAGTGGCGGGACCTACAGTTTAAAGTCGACTCCGAACGACAGTTTTTTTGAGAAGCTTTTCATGGCAATTTTATTTAGTCTCAGAGTTTTTGCCAGAATTCTGCTGAGTGGAAGTCGCCGAAGAAATATATTCATATTTTCGTTTTGATGTCTGACCTGGGATTCGAACTCGGGCCTTCAGTCTAATAAGCCAACACACTACCTACTAGACTACGGCGACTTCTTCCTCGATAGTATTCTTTATTAACCGATTACTTTAATCAGCGATCGATTTCTTTAATCAATACACACATATTCATTAATGAGATTAAGGAACTCCTATACTATCTGCAGGAAGAGTGTTCAATTATTTTAAAGCCTTTTAAAATTGTTTTTGCTCTGTTGACATTTTACTACAAAATTTTGTATTAAATTCCTGAAACATTTATTTTCCATGATGACTTTATTTTCAAAAAATATTTTTCGTATACAAAACTATTTAAAAAAATTATTTACGAAAAATGTTTGTCATTTAAACGTGTATGATTAAATATCGTTTTTAAACTGTGTTGTTTGATTGCTTGCTTATGTATTGTTTTTTGTTGGGTTTTTTTCAAATAATATTGTTTTTAATCTCAAGAAATCTAAATTAGATCGAAACATTAGAAACATTTGAAAAAAAAAAACAAAAAAATTGTAAAAATAGCAACAATTTAAGCTGGAAACAAAATTCCATCAAATATTTATGATGTTGTTGCAGCATAACTCTGCTCCCCAAGCTGTTGCAGACACATTGTTTGTCGAACAGAGACACATGTGCTGCATATAAAATTACAGTAGCATGTTGTGGCATGTTGTCCGTAGTAACAAGTGCAACATAAGCAATCTTGGAAATATTATTGCTGCTGTTGCATGTTGAGATCAAGTGTTTTAGGAAATATTTTTCATAAAATTATTCGAAGCGGCAGTAGTGGCGGCATTTTTAACTTTGATAAATTCTATGACATGACATGCAACAAGAAATTCCTGTCTTGTTTTCCGTTGTTTGCCCAATAAACAATATCGAGTGGAATGTAACAATAATTGTGCATCATGGAAATGTGAATTTTGCCATCATATTCATTCATTGCTTGCCAAGCAACAAGCAACATTAATTAAAATTTTTTGTCATAAATTCCTTAAGAATACAAAATATTTCCAAACAAAATAAATATGATTGTCTACATACATACATACATATGTATGTACATATGTGTTGTACTTTGACTATGCTAAACAACACAAAAACATGTTTCAGTTTGAAAATTCTGTTGCGTTGCGTTGTTATCTTTGTTGAGTTGGTAAGTGAACTTGGTAGGTGTGATCATTACAAGATCATGTGATAAACCGATCAACCTCGTTTATATGGCCATTCGATTATTAATAACAAGTGCAGATTTCAATTTGTTCCAATCATTTGTCATAAAAAAAAAATTATGTTCAAATTTAACCGCATGTGACATGAAGCAAATAACACTCTTTTTTTTCGCAATATGTAGATCGATAATACAGTCAAGGACATAAATATAAATGCACATGTATGCTTGTCTATATGTCAGTGCAAATGAAAAGAAATATTTATAAGCCACACCTTAACATCAATTCTTGCGTAAAGGATATCATTTGTTGGTTCAATTTGTAATAAAAAGTGTATTGTAACCATTAATCATCCATCAGAGGTCAAAGTTTAAATTTTTGTCAACATAAATCATTAGAAACAAAAAGGTGTACTTCCTGTAGTGTTGCTTTAGTTTGTTGTTAGATAACTTTTAAACCTATGGAAAGATACGATTTCTTTTGCTTTGGTTTAAATTTCTCTAAAAATTACGAAAAATGTCAAAACTTTAGTGAATAATGATTTCAAACTTTCAATTCAATTAAAGATTTGTGAGGGTATACCCGAAATAACAGAACATTATTGACAATGAAAAAATACAACGAATAACTTAAGGTCAATAAAGCTGTTGTCCTTCTTATGCAGCTAGCTGTGGTAATCTATTGCAGCTGAAAGATGTTTAAACCAAGAATCGAACTATCTTCTCTGCTGTATTCGGCTCAGCTATGCGTACATCATGTTAAACTGATAAGGAGTGGAGATCATTGGGCAACACCAGGAATTGAATCTTACTCAGCAGGGCATATTGGCGACGTTGTCGAACTTTGTCGATGGATGGGCATTAAAGAAGATAGAACACTGATGGTCTAATATAACCACTAGCAGAATACTTTGGCCTTTTCTACCAATGGATACACGGTTCAAACCCCAGATCCGATATCTCGAACAAAAAGAAATATGAAAAAATATTTCTTCGGCGGCTTCCTCTTAGCAGATTTGTGGCAAAAAATCTGAGAGTAAATAAAATTGGCATGAAAAGCTTTAAACTGTAGGTCTCGCCACTCATGATAAATTTAACACACACAACGTAAGTCGTGTGAGAAGCTATGTCGTAATCCTGACTGAAAGGCTTGTAATGACCAATTATGTATGTATGTTTCTACCAATGGGAAGAACAATGACGGATTACGCGTCTAACGTGCATAATTAGTAGATATTTCCTGTTGGAACGTATGGGTTACTCATATCATGGTGATTGTAAAGTAGATGGTTTGGTGTTGCCATATTTTCTGTTAACCAACTAGGACGAATATTTTTAAAACAGTTTTTCAATGTTTTTTTTTTTAATCCAACTGGGCAATTATTTTTGTAAATCGGCTAGGGCAACCGATTGGCCAACATATTTTCATATTTTGATTATCCATGGAAAGTATGCTTTACCCATATTGTAGAGTTGCCAGTATAAAAAAGAAGATAAATCATTGTGATTGAGCCGATCTACGCGATCTCAAATTTAAGCACCTAAAATCGTGTGTCTATTGTAAGATGTGGACAGCCTCACGAATGTGTCACTGACAAATTTGGTCAGTTTTGTCAAGAGTACTTGTTGCTTCTCGCAGAGACTATGCACGTTACACTGTGCGAACGAGGTGAGAACGGAACGCAGGTGGTGGGATGCTGCCATATTTTCTGTTTAACAAACAGGATGAGTGTTTTTAAAACAGTATAGCAGCAACCTTTTGTAAATGTAGGAAGTTATGCGTTTTCATTTGCTTACTTGAAATTCCCGTCAATTACCTTAGAAGATTGGAGATGCGACTTCATTTGCTGTTTGTATTTGGAATGCGTGTTGATGTTTTGATTGAAGCTTTGCCTATAGCAGAGTCAAATTAGTTGTTGGGTATTTAACACAAATTTTAGATTTAGATTTTGTTTAAACTTCAAATTTATTTCATTGACATTGTATTTATAAGGTGTATGCAAATTTTTATCCTTGACTGTATGAACAATATTCAAAGGCTACAATTAGAACGACAGGCTACATGAAAATGCAAATTAAAATAAAATTTTTTTGAAAGAATTTTTTTTAAAAACAACATGTACATTAGTTTAATAAAGCTTGACGCTTTGTCGCCTCAATTATGATTCAATGAATCAGTTGTTGCTTTCTCATTGACACTCTAGTTAAGGCTATTATGTATGAGGGCAACACTAGATGCAGATTGTCCATTGTCATTTTTGTCGTTGTTGTTGTTGTTGTATTCATGTTAAAAGTTACCATATTTCAAATTCATTTTCATTTCATTCATTTACGATTTTTACCATACGAACACATTGCATATGATAAAGAAAAATAATAAATTAAAATGCATTTGGAGCAAAAATTTACTTGCAAATATTCAATGACAAAAAAATTTTGCAAAACATAAAAAAACAACAAAAAATAAACAGATTTTTATTATAAGAAAATAACAAAAAAAATAAAGCAGAAATTAAAACGCAATGCATTTGCAAGTTGAATGATTTGCATGTACTACTGCTACTACTACGAGTACTACTAGGTTTACTCATGAGTAGATTATCAATAGAAAAATTGTGGAATTTGTTTTTTATGATTATTTTTTTTTTTTTTTGGTATTATTTTGCAATAAAATAATACAAACAGAAAAAAACAAACAAATCGAAATCGAAAAATTTTGATATTATTTGCATATTTGATAGGTGGCTTAAACAACAAATTGTGGTTAATTAATAACATTCAATTTGATTGCAAACCATTTACAAATCTTGCAAATGTTCAATATTTTGTTCTTAAGAACTTAAAACTGCCATAAAAAAATAAACAAATAAGATAAGTTTATAATTAATGAAAAGATTTAACGAATTGTGCGTTTTGTAATTTGTTATTATTATTCCACCAACAATAATTCTAATTTAATTATTGCTTCAAAACACTGGAAAAAAAAGAATGGCTTAATAAATATTAGATTAAAAATAAAAATAAACATTTTGCCGTTTATGGTTCAACGTATCGTATTTGTAAACATCGAAGACTTAAGTTGCATTGACCATGATTTCAATTCATTAAAGCTGTTATCAATGACATAATTAGCCCAATCATGAATAAAAATTCCGCATGAAATTTCTCTCTTTTCCCTTCTCTCCTATTATGAATAAAAATTGCGCGTGAAATTTTTTCTTTTCCTTTTTCTCTGTTTTAATCCCATTTTTATTAACCGTGTGAAGGGAGAAATATTAAAAAGGGACAAAAGTAGGTATTCTCAATGTATTTTAGTTTGTATTTTCCCCAAAAAAAATTCACTTATAAAACACAAGGGAGTTTGATTAAAAATGTAAGTATATTTTTGTACAACCAAATTTAAATAAATAAAAAATATTTAAATATTCCTGTAGGTCTAAAACAACTAATAAAACTCAAGTTCAAAATTTGGTTACATTAATGGAGGCCAATCTGTAAGCACTTTGCTCAAAGTCGACTGGCTTAAAGACACATTGAAGTCTTTTCCTACACCAGTCTGGTACCCACTTTCTGCGAAAAAACGTAAGCTCACACTTAGCTTTACAATTGGTGAAACTCCAAATTGCTTTTTTGTTGGTTGACTGTGAGTTGGTAAAATGTAGTACTTTTAAAACCTGTTGCAAAATAAAATTTAAACCAAACACTTTCATTTTTATTTATTTACTTACAAAGACAGCGGCAACTCAAGAAGATTAGATCCATCCCTTAATTACATAAGACTGAAAGTTTCTAAATAATAAGCACATTCAGAAAGAATAATTTTTGTACATCAAGTTACGCGAACATCCCGACGGTACTCTTCCAGTTACCACATGCTTTTCGATTTAAATTGCTTCCTTGTCGATTGCTCTAATAAACATATCTCATAGAAGCTTCTTTTCTTTTGTATGCTGAATTCTTATCGACTAAAACCAGCTCATCTTTAACACCACACTCTGAGGAACTAACATACAGTATCACTTAACTTCTAACGTTTCCTTCAGACTTTTGTAAGCTATTTCGTTAGTCTCCGTTTCCTACCGTTAGCTTCTGGTAGATTACTGACTCCACCTTAATTCGATGTTTACACGTCCTCTAATCTAACCTAACCTTTGTACAAAGGGTCAATTCGACCTCCGAGCACTGTACTTATCCATTAACAAGTACACGTCCTCTAACCTAATTCGATGTTTGACAAATCTCAGATGTTCGAATACAACATGTTCGCAATGTTATATTCTATCCTCTATAACCACCAAGTTCCGTCAGGAAATATGTTGGATTATAGTTGACGTCTACATACATAACTTTTTATTCATCATTTAATATCTGGAATTAATTTGGAGTCTCAACGACTGTTTAGACTATTTTCCTGCCTTCATTAATTAATTTCTAAGGATATCATCTGATTTCTGCTGTACATATAATTTGTCCTACTACTTTCGGATAGGTACTGAGTAAAGACCGGAGATATAGGCGGCGAAGCCAATTGATTTCTTCAAACGAGTAAAAAACAGGTGCTCTACATAAATCGGGCAAAATCGGATAGACCTGGGTGAAATGGGACTAATGGATTAGTTAGCCATACCCTCAAGGACTCTAAAACAGATTTCCTTACGGTCGGGCTTTACTTAAGACCGGAGATATAGGCGACGAAGCCAATTGTTTTCTTCAAATGAGCAAAACAAAGGTGCTGTACATAAATCGGTCAAAATCGGATAGACCTGGGTGAAATAGACCTAATTGACTAGATAGCCGTACTCTCAAGGACTTTAAACAGGTTTCCTTACAGTCGGTCGTTACCTGAGGACGGATGCATAAGCGTCGAAGCTAATTGTTTTCTTCAAATAAGCAAAAAAGATTTCTATATAAATAGGGAAAAATTATCGGTATCTCAAGTTTTTTGTTGATGACCTATACTTTTTGTCGATGGCTTCCAAATTTTTTGGGCAAAGAGTTGCATTTTTTTTGGAGATAACTTCCATTTTTTGATTGATGACTTGCACTTTCTTTGATAGATGATTTGCATTTTTTTGGGCGATGACCGGCATTTTTCTGGGCAATGACTTGCATTATTTGGTCGATGACTTGCATTTTTTGATAGATGACTTCCATTTTTCTGTTCGACGACTTCCACTTTTTGGTCGATGATAACTTCAGCGCCTATATTAATTTCGTCAGTAATGCCCGACCGTAACAAAAACTGATACCAAGGCTATTCGGGGCACTAGCTCCATTTGCCCCACTATTTAATTTTTTATTTGATTTTTACCGGTTTATTTACAGCAATTTTTTGTTCATATAAAAAAAGCTCGTTTCGCCGGATATATGCATATATCTGGTCCCAAAAGCTTACAACAAATTGAATTTTCAGCATTTTCTTTATGGTAGAAATATAGGTTAGAGGACGTGTACTTGTCAACTCAGACAAGCACAGTACCCGGAGGTCGAATTGACCCATTGTATTATAACAGTATGGAATATAACATCGTTCAAATGTTCAATGGCACCTTTTACAAGTCTTCTTCTGCCAATACGTAGCCAATTATCATTTTAAAAATTTTTGATATTCGTTCAGGCATCCAATACAATGTTTAGGGCCTTTACTCTCTAATAATCACAACGTTATTCAATTTACATTCTAATGCACAGAAATTCGAAATAAAACAAGATTCAATAAAATAATCACTGATCACTCTCTATCTATCTATCGATCTGTGGCCAGGTCTCAATCGTTACCATTTTGGCTGTGTTATTAATTACTTTCAATTTTTTCAATTGCAGATTACAAGTCGACATAACCGAAATGACCTTGATCTGCTTAAAATCATTAAAATAAAATTTGTTAATAAACAACAAAAACAAGAAAAATAAATTGACTCTTGTACATGATTTTTTTTATTTCTTTCTTTATAATTAAATAAAATTGGTTTTTATGTTTTTTTTTTATTTTTTTTTTGTGCATTTTGCAAACAATTGATAACCAGAAATTGTCGCAAATTAACAGCAAAAAAACGAAACTAAAATTAAAATTCACTATGAAGCATATAAAATACTGAAAAAGGATTTTGTTTATCTGCTCGTAAGCGTTTTTAACAAGTGATTTCATAGTGTAATACTCGTATTATACAATATAATAGCGAGTGAATGAATGAATAATGAATGTATGAACGTATAGAAACGTATTAACGCAACAGCAACTCAAAATTTTAATTTAATTTTTAACAACAAAACGCATTTGCATTAGAAAAACGTGCAAGTTTCTTAAGAAAACAGGGGCGTTTTTTAATAAAAAAAATTGCCTTTTTTTTTCTTTTTGCGTTGTTCGGATAATTCATACACGCTTTTGTATACGGGTAATGGGTGTCAATAATAAATACCTGCTGCTGCTACCGCTGCTGCTGCTGCTGTAGTTAAATACAAAAACTGTGTCAATTAAATGCCATAAAAAAAGAGTATTTTTCGAAAGGAATTCTATACGGTTTAATAATCAGTTAGAGGGACAGACGGACTTTTTTCAAACAATTTTTATTTTTATGCTGTTCATACAACCTAAAATTGTTGGAAAAAAAAAATAGCAATTAAACGCATACATGCAGTTTACAATTCATACAAAATGTTGTAATTACAGACAGAAGCTGTAATAACCACTTCAATTATTACGAATTAATTAATATGCGAACAACAACAATAATAACAGCAACAACAATACGGAAAAATATATAAAACGTTTAATATTTAGAATAGAATAGGCCTTATAAAAGGTGAAACACAATAAACGCGTTGAACTGTTTAGGCGAAAAAATATTCCTATATGTTGGCGTTATTCAATTGGTAAATTTAGACTATACTGTTAATATTTGTCTACTCGTACCTTATTATTCGTCCTTATTCAAATTTTATCCGACAGACTATATAGAGGTCGATCTCGAACTGCATTTTAATACCGGAAAATAAATGTTAAAAGAACGAACGATATCGAATGGAAAGGTACTCGAAGACATACAAAAGGTGTGGAAATCACTTTAAATAAATTTTAAAATTAAGTTCAGATTTTTCTCTTGCAATATCGTTTGATTTTTTTAGGCTCCTGGAAAGTAGGGGCTTTAGGGTTGTGGCATATGCCGACGATGTGGCTATTCTTGTGGGTGGAAAATTTTTGCCGACGCTGGGGGAACTGATGGAGTCTGCTCTTGGAATTTTATCCTCTTGGGCAACGAACTGTGGCCTGGGGATAAATCCAAATAAGACGGACCTCGTTCTGTTCTCGCGTAGGTACAAAATTGAAACCTTCAGGCTGCCAAGATTAGCTGGTAGGGAGCTGCCGTTGTCTTCTGAGGTCAAGTACTTGTGTGTTGTCCTGGACAGTAAGCTGAACTGGAAACGAAACACCGAGGAAAGAATGAAGAAGGGACTGAATGCTTTCTACCAGTGTAGGAACTCCATAGGTAAGAACTGGGGTCTTCCGCCTAGGGCCATTCGCTGGATATATCTGGCGATTGTTAGACCGGTAATTACTTATGGTTGTGTTGTCTGGTGGTGTGCCTTAGACAAGAGTTTTCAACGGAAAATCTTGGATAAGGTTCAGCGGATTGCCTCTTTGAGTATCACTGGAGGGAGGAAGAGTTGCCCTCAGGCTGCTCTTGATACTATGCTCTGTCTGACTCCGCTTGACTTATATGTCAAGAGGTGTGCAGCGCGTAGTGCCATACGCCTGAGGGAATCGGGTTGCTGGAAGCAGCGCTCGATAGGTCACTCCAGAGTTCTGAGTATCGTCTTTCCTGACGGAAGGTATGGACTTTCGGAAAAAGCCACTGATTACATTGTGCCCGAGGCTATATTCCTACCTGGTTTAAGGACACTTATACCGGATAGGGCACAATGGAATGGTGGGGTACTCCGGGGGCAGAGTGGTATACCCATTTTCACAGATGGGTCTAAGTTAGGTGGATGTACAGGTGCTGGGGTTTTCTGTAGGGAACTCGGTCTTGAACTCCACTTCAGGTTGAATGATGACTGCAGCGTTTTTCAGGCGGAGATTTTCGCAATACTGAAGGCTATTGAGGCCATAGCTGGTGGCCCATCTTCGGATTCGGAATCTTACATGATCTTCGTTGACAGTCAGGCTGCCCTTAAGGCCATTGCGTCGGTCTGGTGCAAATCACGACTGGTTCGCGAGTGCAAAGAGTCGTTGAGGTCTTTTGGACCGGACCGTATCCGTCTATGCTGGGTTCCGGGTCATAGCCGAATACTGGGCAATGAGACGGCGGATGCCCTCGCTAGGTTAGGTTCCCTTTCGGGGGGCGATTTAATAGTTGGTCCTGAACCCCCAGTCTGCCACCTCTATGGCCTCATCGACGGATGGGTCAGGGAGGAAGAGCAGAGGCGTTGGAGGAACGGATCAGGTTGTTCTGTCTCTAGACGTCTATGGCCTGCTGTGGACAGTAAGAGAACAGATTGGCTGCTGGGCTTGGTTAAGGCCAGCGTAAGGTTGGTTGTCGGTTTTATCACAGGGCACTGCGAGATTAGGTCGCTGACGGGGATCTGGAACAGATCCCAGCCGGACTATTGCAGGGTATGTTGCGATGAGTAGGAGTTAGAGACTATCGAACACCTCCTCTGTAACTGCCCAGCCCTTGGTAGGTTGAGGTTGAGGACCCTTGGCAGAGCCTGAGTTCTGTGTCGAAAGCCGACATCAAGGCTCTCCACAGATTCATTAGCAGTTTGAGCTGGTTGAGAGGTGCTATGGCTTCATAAGTGTAGTCGCGCGCTCAAAACTTGTTTTGTGTCTGTTTCTTTCTGTGTGATTCCCATCCTCCCCTTACCCTTATGCCCTCCTTTCATCCTAATCCCTCTATTTCCTTCCCTCTCCAAGGACGTTGTATAATGGGTCAATTTCGAACTCCGGGTATTGTACTTGTCTTAACGGACAAGTACACGTCCTCTAACCTAACCTAATCGTTTGATTTCTGGAATTATACTGCAACTGTCAAAAACAGCAAACATTTATGAATTAAAGTTTTGTGCAGAACATTACACACATTCCTGTCGCATATAATTGCCAACAGAAACTCAAGGCAAAGGACGAGCGTAACAGTAATCGACAATGAAAATATGAAAAGTATATGGAGTCGGTTGGGCTATGTTTTAATGATAAGATATCCAAGATGTCGTTTCTTGTAATTCAAACGGTATGCTTTATATCATGGTTGCTGTCCATTTTGTTACATTGACTCTAAGTAGCACATGCCATACTGATTAGGTAGCAGGCTACATGTAGACCAAGAACTTTCAAAATAAACCTGTTTTTCAAGTTAAGAAATGCTGTCTCAGGTTCAATATTCTGTGTTTTTTGGAGTTATATGAAAAATGCTGAGGATTACAGCCAGGAATTCGGTATAAAAGCCAATATAATGACGATGTACTAGGTGAACTTATTCCAAACTTTACAGTTTCTTTGTTTACTACGGTCAATCATAAAGTTCAAAAGAGTTTTTGCTGTAGTTGGAAATTTTCTTCAATTCTTGATATTTTACTTGAATTTACCGTATAGTTGGAGCAGACATCTCAGACAAAACAAAATATGAAAAAAAAATATTTCTTCGGCGACTGCCTCTCAACAGACATCTGGCAAAAACTCTGACAGGTAATAGAAAATTGCCATGAAAAATTTTCTTAAGAATCTGTTGTTCGGAGTCGACTTTAATCTGTTGGTCCAACCACTCATATATGCATGTATTAATGTACTCCAACACAATGCACTGCATGAAGAGATCATAACCTGACTCTGTAACTATAAAAAATTTGCTGGGAGGCATCTCATTTTTATTCCTATCAATAAAGCTGTTATCTGGATGTGGTGGGTGAATTCTGTTAGTTAGTTAGAAGTTTTACTTGTTGTTTATGATTTTATTAATACCAAGAGTAGTTCGAGATCTAGCCCGTTTACCCATAGATCGAAAATACATTGTTTTCAGTGGGTTGAACAAGATCTATAAAATCATTTTGGCTTCACCGTGATAGTGGAATAACAATATTTTACTGCTTCAAGTGTAGGCATGTTGCCGTAATGATAAACGAGACAACTGTGGCTGCAATTTATGAAAAGGTCATAAAATTAAACCTGCAAAACTCGGTTTTGACGCCAACTTAGGTAAGGTTTTCATTATAATTATCGAAAGACGTATGACATGTGAATTGCGGAGAAAAGGAATTTTGTAAAACGAATACAGTAGTCACAGTCTATCGAAGAACTATAGTACAAAATAATATTGTTACGAAAATGGAAATGGTGTTGTTAAAATAATAAACAAAAGTTCCAAAAACAACACAATGGACTAGATCACGCATAAAATGATAAACAAAAGCTCCAAAAACAAAACAATGCAGTTGTTTACGTGATGAAAGAATAAACAAAAAAATAGCAACAACATCAGCATAAAAAAATATAAGAGATAAAAGATGTAAATAGCCAACAACAAAGTATAGCGATCAAAGAAGTAAACAAGCAAAAACAAAATGCATATAAGACATACAAACAACAAAAATAGAAACAAGTTGTTTACATTTTTGGATTGTTCCCGAAGGCCGTCATCATCCTTCAAGGGCATTCATCACACTGTTGATCCAGTGATATAAAAGGCAACATAAAGCGAGCAACGAGGATTCAGTTAGAATTCAGTCAGTCGTGTATGTAGACACGTGATTCTCGGAGTTCGAGTTAAGTTAGTCGTGTGACGACGTAACAATATTGTGCCAAACTTGCAAGTTCACCCCGACACCTAATACTAAGGAGTTCACGACTCCAAGTTAAATACATACATACATAATTGATCGTTACAACCCCTCAGTCAGGATTACGACTTAGCTTCTCGCACCACTTTAGTTGTGTGCGTTAATTTTATACATGAATGACGGGACCTACGTTCGACTCCGAAAAGTAGATTTTTGAGAAATTTTTCATGGCAATTTTATTTACTGTCAGAATTATTGCCAGCAATCTGTTGAGAGCAAGTCAACTAAGAAATATTTTTTTATATTTCGTTTTTGTTGAAGATGTCTGACCTGGAATTTGAACCCTAACCTCATGTCTAATAAGCCAACAGACTACCTACTAGACTACGGCGACTTCGAAAAGTCAAATAGTTAATAGTTTATTCACCTACTGAAACGATGAACTTTTATTTCTGATAAAACAAAATTAAAAAAGAAATCTCATCAATATTCTTTAGTTATTAAATCATTATTACAACATACAATATTTCATACTCGTAACAATTTTAATTAAGCACTGCTAAAGTACTACCAAAAATATGGTGTGACAAATTTTTAATTTTTTTCCAAATTGACTAACCGCCTTTCTTAAGTTTTTAAAAAATCGTTTCTAAAGTACCCGTAAACATTTTTTTAATTGTTAAGAAATATAGCAGTTTGTTTTGTGGTAGTGATTGTTGTTGTTGTTGTTGTTGTTAAATATTAAATTAATTATAACTTGTTAAAAAAATTATAACAATTCCTGTGAAAAATTAAAAAAAAAACAACAAAAAAACGTTAAATGATTAATAATATGTAGTACGATTATGAAAAAGAATAAAAAAAGAAACAAGCCACAGAATTATTATTAATAACGAGTATTAGAAAATATTTTTTATATTAAATAACTTCATTAGCGCAAACCTTAGAAGGTAAATGCAACATTTCAGGTATTTGCCGTACTGGACTTGCTTCCAACCAACATGCATTCATTCGTGGCAAGTTTACTAAACTTCAAGAAATATTTTTTTTTTCATTTTCTATTTCGATTTTGATTTCAGTTTCAATACAATATTTGCAAGACTTAAACCAGATCTGAACTATAAAAACTACAGAAAATAATAGAATTTGGTGGTGATCTTGCGACATATGTACATACATATGTGTGTACAGTGTAAGTGTGCACAGGCAATGGTCACCTTAACTCGAACGTTTTTACGGATATTGGTTGAAATGTTTTAAATTTTTATATTGTTTTTAACGAATGATTAAATCTTTTATTTTGTAATTTTTCTTCGTTGTTAATTTTTTTCGGTTTCATCTTCACATATTCCTTTGATCATAAAGCATGACCTTTGCAGATGACGGCTCAAAGGCTAAATGTGGATAACCCCTTCACACCTAAGCTATGATCTGTGAATGGTATCAGACGAAGAGAGAAGAATTTCATGTTCACAACACCTCAATTGTGTGTTGACACATAAGCTGTACATATATCTTTTAATATTCTTCCTTCTCTATAAAGAAAGGGTCATTTTGACCTCCAAGTATTGTATTTGTTGACATTGAGAAGTTGTTAACATTGTTCTTGCTCTTGATATTCAATATGTAAAAAAATGGGTAAAAGGCATCACTCAAGTGCTACGGCTTCTTAAGGCGGTACAATAAATATTTCACTGCATCTTTTTTTTTTCTTTTTTTTGAAACCAGCACTCAGGGGATGGCCCCTACTCATGCAGTGCATTGTGCAGGTTTTTTAGGAAAGGTGGAAAGGGGGAAGATGCGAACGGCAAGGAAACGAGTTGCTGCTAGGTGACTATAAAATGGCCAGTGCTATAAATTCACCATTAGACAGTCTACAGGCAATCGTCCCCAAGAAGCCCGCAGTTTCTCACACCACTTATGTTGTGTGTGTTAATTTTATACATAAGTGGCGGAACCTACAGTTTAAAGTCGACTCCGAATGACAGATTTTTTGAGAAACTGAGAAGAAATCGCCGAAAAAATACTTTTTGTATTTTTTTATTTTTTGATGTCTGGCCTGGGACTCGAACCCTGGCTTTTACGTCTAATTCGCCAGCACACTACCTACTAGACCAACGCGACCTTAAACTCCGGTAACGACGACCGGTAACTCAAAGTTAATTTTCAGGCTTCTCGACTACGTAAAGGAAAAGGCGAAGCTACACATTAAAAATAGTAGGGACGACGTCGCAATGTGAATTGTGTTTTATTGCTTTATTAATACTTCATCAGAATATAGGGACTTGTTCTCCGAAATCGTATATTTCTAAACAGTATTTGTCACTTTGAAATCGCCGTAGTCAAATAGGTAGAGTGTTGGCTTATTAGACGTGAGGCGATGATTCAAACCTAGGACAGTTAACTCGAACAAAAACGAAAAAATTTGTTTTTCGTCAACTTCCTCTCAGTAGATTTCTAGCAAAAACTCTGAGAATAAATAAAATTGCCATGAAAAAGTTTCTAAACAATCTGTCGTTCGGAGTTGACTTTAAATCTGTAGGTCCAGCTACTCATGTATAAAATAACGTACACAACATAAGTGGTGTGAGAAACTAGGTTGTAATCCTGACTAAAGGGTTGTAAAGATCAATTATGTACGTTTGTATATATGTAACCATGAGTGGTAAATTTGCCATGAAAAATTTATCAAATATCTGTCGTTCGGAGTCGACTTTAAACTGTAGGTCCCGCCACTTATGGAAAAAATTGACACAAACAACATAAGTGGTGTGAGAAACTAGGTTGTAATCCTGACTAAAGGGTTGTAATGAACAATTTAATAGTAGTAGTAGTGTCTGTCTTCGGAAGCACTTCCGTCAGTTGTTGATTCCACACACTTCCACACTTCCCGTTGGAAGTTTCTTCTGCTGCAACATAAACTGACTCAAATCCCCTGACCCCTGAATTTTGATCTTAAAAATATGAAATTTTTTCAGTGAATCTTCGCTGGTATAATAACCTCTTAATAGAGAAAATAAAAGCGCTATTAAGAAACCTTCCTCGGTCCTGGTTTATTTGCCCATAACCTTTATTTATGCCTACTATTGTCCGTCTAGCAGTCAAGTCTTAGATTGTTTGTCTAGTGTTTTTGGTATTGACTCGTATTTTGAAGTGTTTTTTGTACTTGTCTTTTGCACCTTTAAATTATTGTCAATTTATTGTACAACAATAAAATATAAAAAGCAACAACAACAACCCAAAGAAATATTTGTTATATATTTCCTATCATTTCTGCAATTTATTTCAATTTTTTCTGTTGTGGCTGGTCTATTTAAAACGCATTTTTATTTTTGGTATGCGACGTCCGCCTCTAACATGCGGCAAAACTTGCTGTTGAACAGCAATGCAATGCAACGCAATGCAACGCAACGTCGTTATCAAGTGCACCTAATGGCAGTCGAATTGTGACAATTTTCAAAGATCATAAGGTTTTTAAAAACCATTTTTTGTTTTCTGTTTTGGCGTTTCTGGATATGCGTTTCTGTTTTATTTTTATTTTTGTTTTTTTTTCCTCTTTTGTTTTTTTACAAATTAAAAGTAATTTTTCCTGTTTTTCTAAATGAAAACTCCTTTCATTCTCTTTCAGTGGAAATATTTATTGCCATTATTTTTTCATGTGATTTTATTGTGTGCGATGCGATTTAAATCAGAGTTCCAATTGAAGTATTATTGATCGTAAATGTTATTTGTATTGTTTTTTAAAACATTTCAAAACTAAATTGGGAAAAAAGAAATACAATTGCCAATCTACCAGATTGAGATTTATTGATTTCATTTTACAAAATTCAGGAAATTTTATGATATTTTTATAGGAAATTATTAAGAAAACTATCCCGTACCGTTGTAGTATGGTATCTTGTAAATTGTATTTGCTTGAGATTAATCAAAATTAGAGCATAATTTGTGTCTGCATTGTTTGTTAATATTTTTATGATTTTTTTTGAAATCATTTTCAAAATATTCATTGTATTAGCATAATGAATATAATTTTATGTGATAAAATTCATGAATTCATACATTACATACCATACATAATTGGTCATTAAAACGCTTTCGTTACGATTACGATTTAGTTTATCATGCCACCTATTTTGTGTGTGTTAATTTCATCGATGAATGGTGAAATCAACAGTTTCACGTCTACAACGAACAACAGATTTAAGAAACTTTTGCATGGAATAATATTTTTTTTAATTTTACTTTTATTCAAGACATCAGAACTGGGGATTGATTTGAACCTCTCGTCTTTTAAATCGACATATTACCACTTTTATTACGGCGACCATACAATTCCTTGAATTCGCAAAATGAAAAATGAATATAAGCCGTGAAGTCGCTGTAGTCTTCGTAGTTTTTCGGCGACTTCCTTTCAGCAGATTTTCTGGCAAAACTCTGAGAGTAAATAAAATTACCATTGCAAAGTTTCTTGAAAATCTGTCGTTCGGAGTAGGCTTTAAACTGTAGGTTCCGTTACTCATGTATAAAATTAGCAAACACAACATAAGTGGTGTGAGAAGCTAGGTCGTAATTCTGACTAAAGGGTTATAATGACCAAATATGTATGTATGAGCTGTGCCTACTTATTAACCGGGAGTATCTTTATATACAATATCTTAGTGCAAAACGCGCAGTGAAAAAAATTCATAACTTTTGCAATGCATTGGATTTTTTTTTTCAAGGCAATTTTCTCTCATGTAAAAAAAAAAAACTCGTCAAACTCTCGCTTGGAACTAAAACTAGTCGATTAGAATAAATATTGAAGACTTATTGTGGACTTAAAGTTGGCATTCTGTTTAGCATTTAAGAGACGATGTTTAGTTCGCTATAAATACTGACACGGGAAATACCATTCGTCCTACAAACATTGGAATTTTATTTCAAATTCTATTCAAATTCTATTAGAATCAAGTTATTCCCTTTACGAAATTTACCTGCAACGAAGCCATTGTTTCGAAATCTTAATCCGTTAATCTCATTTTAAAGCCTAATATTAAATGCAAATTGACTATTGACACCATCAGACCAAATGAAAACAAAATTGTGAAAAAAAAAGATGGCGATAAAAGTAACAGTTTCTCTATACACTGTTTTCGGTTTTTCTATGTCAAAATGCCGGAATTTTGTTTGTTAACCTAAAGATTTTAATGTTTATGAGATTTGCCAGAAAAAATCATAAGCAAAACAATTTGGCTCTTCCTTTATGAAATAGGTAGGAATCGAGTATGTATTCTATTTTCATATTCGCAGCCTAAAAAACTACTCACTAGACTACCATGGTACTCCGATCTGATCTGGCTCTAATGCTGGAATGAAGGCGAGAGTGTAGAACACGTTGTGTTCAATTGCTAGAATAGAAATGAAATCCAATATTCGCCAATGTACTAAAATTGATGCTAATATCCGATGATATCTAAGTACAGACAAAACTAATTGCTGTAAAAGTGATAAATTATGATCATCTCAAAGGCTTTTCTTTACAGTCAAGATTCAAGTATTCTGTGATGTTGACAGTAACAGCCGAAAATACTAAAAATATTCGAATATTGATAATAGATTTAAACTATTTCTTAAGTGACATTGAAGTGATTTTCAAGACTGTTTACTTCTTACTGTACACCTGTTAAAAACTCTATTGAAAAATAACCTCGGACTCTCAAAAGAGTATGCGATGTGAATTATAGCTCTCAGATTGTAGACCTTATTACTAAATTTTGAGTATTTCTACACAGGACTCATCATTCTCATAGAGCACATCTATTAGTGGTAAATTATAAATTGTAACGAGTTTAGTATGTAGTGTGTTGGTTTATTACACGTGAGGCCTCGCTCCAAATGACAGGTCAGACGTCTATAACTAACATGAAAAGTTTCTCAAAAATCTGTCGTTTGGAGTCGACTTTAAACTATAGGTCCCGCCACTTATAGGTGGGAATTTAGGGACTTCGCATTTCCTTGTGAGTAGTACTGACTCTGTTTTGGTTAGGTTTACTACCAGTGTAGGCGCCGTGGTCTAGTAGGGAGTGTGTTGGCTTATTCGACGTGAGGCCAAGGTTTAAGTCCCAGGTCAGACATCTCCAACAAAACGAAATATGACCAATCCTCTCAGCAGATTTCTGGCAAAAAATTTGAGAGTAAATAAAAATTGCCAAAGAAAAAGTTTCTCAAAAATAATCTGTCGCTCAGAGTCGACTTTAAACTGTAGGTCCTACCACTCATGTATAAAATTAACACACAACATAAGTGGTATGAAAAGCTAGGATGTAATAGGTGACTAAAGGCTTGTAATGACCAGTTATGTACATATGTATGTTTTGTATGTACATATGTAACGAGTATTTTTGGCAGAGAAATTTTCGTTTGAGATAAAACATTTCCTGTTCATTTCAACATAACCTTGTCTCCTTATCAAAATAAGTTTTGGAACATAAAAATCAATATTTTGCCTGATTTGTGGTGGCCTATTGACTACTGGTCTAATAAAGAAATTAAAATAAGTCGGCTAAATGATAAAATAAAAACTTAATTTAAAACAATAACTAAAAAAGAACACTTAACACAATGGTTGCAAGTAGCTGAAAGTGTTTTAAAAATTTCTAATATTTTTTATTTCTTTAATTTTAGTTCCCTACACCACTTATATTTAATAAACATTCACCAAATCCCCTTTTCATATTAACCCAAAACACGTTTGCATGCTCCAGTTCTCCACTTTGAAATTTCTATTAAAATAATAAACGGAACACACAAATAAATTAGAGAAGATATTCCATGTCTATGCTTAAATATTTCTCGTATAATTACCGAAACTTTTTTTGCAAAGTGCAAATTCTAATTGACATTGATTGTTCAGTTCAGCTACGGTGCCATTTTTATAGACAACACACACAGGATCATACTCTTCTGTGCAAATGTCAGCACAATAATAAGTATTGACACGTAGTTGTGCGCTAATAAAACTTAAAGTCACCAGGACTAGTGTCCAGCAGAATAGCGTTCGAGGCAATGACATCTTGACTATCACAACGGAATGCAAGATGGTATTAAAGTGAAGCCAATATTTTATAGAGAAAATTAACGCGAATGACGTCAGTTGTTTGCTTAAGTGTTAGAAAAATTTTCCATTTACTATTCAATACCAATCATTTGATAGGTAAATAATAATGGAATGATTGTTATTATTATTGGAGCTATTGTTTGTAAAAAAACAACAGGGATACCAAGGAATTAAAAGTTTAGATTGTAGAATTCCGTCGAAAAGAGTAATAAGTAATAGGGATCTAACTCCTGCCATATGATGTCCTGTTTTATAATGATGTTTCACACTTACTTACAGCTGAGGACAATTGTAAAGCAGTAAAATTAAAGGCAAGAATAAAATTTAAAATAAAATAATTGAAAGAAAATTGCTTGATGTCTTCTTGTGTTATAAAAACATAGGTTATATGCGAAGTCGTCGTAGTCTAGTAGGTAGTGTGTTGGCTTATTAGACGTAAAGCCAGGGTTCAAGCCCCAGGCCAGACATCAAAACAAAATACAAAAAGTATTTCTTCGACGATTTCCTCTCAGCAGATTTCTGGCAAAAACTCTGAGAGTAAATAAAATTGCCATGAATCTGTCCTTCGGAGTCGACTTTAAACTGTAGGTCCCGCCACTTATGTATAAAATTAACACACACAACATAAGTGGTGTGAGCAACTGGGTCAATAATCCTGACTGAAGGGTTGTAATGACCAATTATGTATGTATGTATATGCGATGCACTGTCACCATAGCTTGCTTATTTCAAAGTTTTATTTTTCCCACATAAAAGTGTTTTCGGATCGATTTTCTCCTAACATATCTCATCAACTGCTAAGTTGATCAAAATAATACTCAAAATAAATACTCGGCATATGTACGGCTTAAACAGAAAATTTTTAAATTTTTAAAATTTTTGGGTCAGTAAATGATTGCTTGTCATTGAGTTTCTAAAGATTATTTCATGTAAGTATTGCTGCTTTGTATGAAGTCCATCGTGACCTTAAATTTTTATATTTAGGCCGGTATTTCACCCACCAATGGCTGCTATAAAATTGGCTTCAGAGCTGAATTAGTAGATAGTTTGTGTCAGTACTCGACAGGCATCACGTATCACCACAAAAAAAAATAGTCTGTAGCGGTCAATTATATGATCCTAATGGCTGGTGAAAGTCGCCGTAGGCTTATAAGTAGTGTGTTGTCTTATTAGGCGTCAGGCCACGGTTCAAACCACAGGTCAGACTTCTCCAACAAAACCAAATATGAACAAGTATTTCTTCAGCGACTTCCGCTCAACAGATTTTTGGCAAAAATTCTGAGAGTTAATAAAAATTGCCATGAAAAAGTTTCTCAAAGTTCTGTCGTTCGGAATCGACTTTAAACAGTAGGCTCCGACACTCATGTATAAAATTAACACACACTGCATAATTGGTGTGTGAAGCTAGGGCGTAATCTTAACTGAAGGGTTGTAATGACCAATTATGTATGTAAGTTCTATTGAATAGCCAACAGAATTATATCCCTTTGTTTGTGGTCAGTGAACATTCAAAATATTCACACTTTGAAGTAAAAAACTAAGCTGTGGTACGATATTGAATAAATTTAATAAAAAGGTAAATCGAAATTGCAATCAGAAAGGCGCCTGACACTTAACATTTTTTCTATTCAATTAGCGTAGAGTGTTAAATGATTTGAATTTTTATATTGTACATAAGTATAACAGATAATTTTAAATAGAATTTATTTTTAAATGTTTATTTAAAAAATTATTAATCACTTGTCAATTTGTGGATTTTTCTTTACCCACAGACGATGTATGATACCTACTCGTCATACAAAACAGTAGGGGTATTCACGGACGATCACAGATAAAATGGGAACTTTAAAAACAAAAAATTAAACTGAAAGAAGTTTAAAGGTAAAGAGTGGAAATAAATTGAAAGAAATGTTTTATCAGAATTACTGTATCATTACAAATAAAGCCTCTTTAAGTGAATACCAGTTGTTAGAGTTAATTGCTTAAGTAAAAAACCTAATAACTTTTCAAAATTTATTATTTATTTCGTGTGTTTAAAACTGATTTAAAAATTAAAGTTTTGTTAGGTTAGGCTAGGTTTGAGGACGTGTGCTTGCCATTGGAACAAGTACAATACTCAGAGGTCAAAATGAACCATTGTAAATATATCCCAGAGAGAGAGAGAGAGGATGGTGAAGGAAAGAGGGAAATGACAAAAGGAGAAGAGTTAGGAAAGGCCGGATATAGGAAATTTATAGTTCTCGATTCGCCATAGTCTTGCAAGTAGTGTGTTGACTTATTAGACTTGACGCCACGGTTCAAGTCCCAAGTCAGACATCTTCAACAAAATGAAATACGAAAAAATAATTCTTAGGCGACTTCCTTTCAACAGATTTCAGGAAAAAATAATTTTGAAAAATTACTCAAAAATCTGTCATTCGGAATCGACTTTAAACATGTGTAGAATTAACACACACGATATAAGTGGGGTGAGAAACTAGATCGTAATCCTGACTGAAGGGCTGTAATGACCAGTTACGTATGTATGCATGTATGTATGTTTGTACATATGTATGTAGGTTAGGTTTAAGGACGTGTTCTTGCCATTGGAACAAGTACAATACTCAGAGGTCAAAATAAACCATTGTAAATATATCCTAGAAGAGAGCGAGAGAGAGAGGATAGTGAAGGAAAGAGGGAAATGGGAAAAGGAGAAGAGGTAGGAAAGGGCGGATATAGGAAATGGATAGTTCTTGATTCGCCGTAGTCTAGCAGGTAGTGTGTGGGCTTATTAGATTTGAGTCAGACATCTCCAACAAAATGAAATCAGAAAAAATATTTCTTAGGCGACTTCCTCTCAGCAGATTTTAGGCAAAAACTCTGAGAGTAAATAAAATTGCCAAGAAAAAGATTTCAAAAATCTGTTGTTCGGAATCGACTTTAAACATGTATAGAATTAATACACATAACATAAGTGGGGTGAGAAACTAGATCGTAATCCTGACTGAAGGGTTGCAATGACCAGTTATGTATGTATGCATGTATGTATGTATGTTTAAGGTTTAAGGACGTGTTCTTGCCATTGGGACAAGTACAATACCAAGAGGTCAAAACGACCCATTCTAGAAGAGAGAGAGAGAGGATAGTGAAAGATATAGGGAAATGGGGAAAAGTAGAAGAGGTAGAAAAGGGATGATAAAGGAAACGGATAGTTATCGATTTATCCACAATTTAGGGATGGGAGGATAAATCTTGCCTGTGCTTAATTGTGAACCGCAAAATTTTTGTTAATGGAGCGTAAAATATTGATACTCCTTGCTTAGAGGTGTTCGTAATAGAAAAAATATTTATGCCATTATTGTTTTTATTTTTATTTCCGATGAGTTTGAATGCCCTGCATATTAAAATGAAATTAATTGTTTAACACAACAAAGATCGAATTGTTTATTTAAAGAAAATAAATAAAAAAACAAAATGAGATAACATATATGAAAACAACAACAAAATTAAAACACGTACAGATGAAACTAGTTTGACTTTTTTTTTTCTCTCTCTCTCTCTCCATTATAATAAATATTTATTTAAAGAAAAAAAAAAAAAAGAAAAATATTTAAAAATTCTAACAAAACAAAGCAAGGCAGACAGACAAATAAATAAATTAATGAAAAAATCCCCGTATTTTATTAATACAAACTAAAGCACCACAGCAGTACGGAAAAAAGGGTATTTTTTATGAGAAAAAAAACAAAATAAAAACAAAACAAAAACAAAATTGTTAAATTGATTATGGCAAAACGTTAAAGCGTTTAGTTGTCACAGCGTTTCTATAGTAAACAGACTGATTTTAAATTCATTTAAACGGCACAAATCATGTTTCATTTAAAATTTATTGCCTCTTTAGTTGTCTTAATGACCTGTTTCTATGGCTGGTCAAATGCAACCGATGATGACAATAAGGAAATTGACTGTAACATCACGCGTAAATGTTCTACCAATGAAGATATTGTCTGGGCTGTGGATAACGAACAGTGTTATTTATATCGGAACCCATGTATTTATGCAACCGAAATGTGTCATCGTAGGGAAAAGAACAAGACTGGTAATGAAAATGCTTTTAAATACGTAGAAATGATTTAATTTTTAATCACTTTTTTTCTTGTGAATATTTTTTAGAAATGCAAATAGTTACGCAAGAGGAATGCAAAAAGTATTGTAAAAGAGCCTGCACCGATGAATATGCTCCAGTTTGTGGTGAATATGATAATGCTTCGAAAACTTTCCCCAATGAATGTGATTTTCTGAGGCACAGTTGTCAAAAGAATGAATGTAAGTAGAGAACGAATTTCAGTTTCACTTCTTCTTGTACAACTTATTTTCCGGTAAATCAGCGCATGCCTCTTATGAGTAAGGGAAACTGATGAGGGCTGGTGTCTATTTAAAAAAAAAACTAAAAATATTTTAACACGATTAAACAGGAACACAGATAAATACTATTGAATCAATTGTGTGCAATTTTAGTTGGGAAGTGTTAGGTATAAGAGACAATAGCACTATTCCACTAAGATGCCCATGTAAGATGAAACAAAATTCTCAACCATGGCGGAGATGAGCGGAAAATAACACTTTAGGTGAACAATTGTCCTTTTTCCCAATCTAAACGATTTATACAGATTTATACAGAAGCAATTGCATTCTCTGCATATACATACGTCTTAACAGGCAAAGATAACAAGCAGGTCGTGATGGTTCTTTGGATTGCTGGTGGAATTCAAATTTTTGTACATATAAGGAGGCCAGTTTTGCAGATATAATGTTTTGCACCAAGCGTATAGTGGTCCGCAGAGTATAGTGGGTTAGGTTAGGTTTAGGTTAGGTTGGAGCACGTGTGTTTGTCATTTTGACAAGTACAATACTCAGATTTCGAAATGAGCCATTGTAAATTCGTCTCACAAGAGAGAGAAAGAGAGAGAGGATAGTGAAGGAGATAGGGAAATTGGAAACGGAGAACAGATAGGAAAGAAAGGGATTCTAGTCTGTAGTCTTAGTACAAGACTCTAAGCCTAAAGTTCAGAGAGAAACTTCTTAAATCTTTAAATATTTCTTAAATCTGTCCTACTCAAATGACATTAAACTGTTTGTTTTAGCGTAGCGTAGGTAGCCTAATCCTCAAAGAACGCCTATATCTACTATCCACAGGAGTCAACCCATCAAGTTTCGAAATGACTTGATATCAGCCAAAGACTGTGTCGTCATCTATCTGTCTTAAATAATAATTTTATTAGCATCGTCTAGTCGTCGTAGTCTAGTAGGTAGTGTGTGTGGCTTACTACACGTGAGGCCACGGTTCAAGCCACAAGTCAGACAATCTCCAGCAGAACGAAATATGAACCTCTCAGCAGATTTCTGCCAAAAACTCTAAGAATAAAATACTCTTGCATGAAAAATTTCTCAAAAATCTGTAATTCCGGGTCAACTGTAAACTGTATGTCCCGCTACTTATGTATAAAATTAACGCACACAACATAAGTGGTGTGAGAAAGTAAGTCATAATCCTGACTGAAGAGTTGTAATGGCCAATTATGTACGCATGTATGTATATGAATCGTTTATTCCGTACGTTTTACTCGATGTTTCAGCCTGTACTAATTATTTAGCCCGCTTAGAAATATCTTCCTGAGCCTAAACACCATCTCACCACTATTAGTTGATTAGGTGGATGTTTCCGAATATACCTGCAATCAATCCAACTCGTTGAGGATAACATTGGTGATTCTGAAGGTAAACCTTCTAGCACAAGAGGTATAGTTCAGCAGAGATTGTAAATACCCAGAAATAGTCCATTATCAGAGAGTTGTGATCAAATTATTATTTGTGTAGGTAGGTTGGAAGTTTGAAAGGTTGGAGTGGTAGCTTTGATACCAAAGCACGCATAGCGGCCCAAGTCATTTGGGAGTAATTTTAAAAGTATCGCTCGTAGGTTTTGTAAAGTTTTGCCTGTTTTTCTTATTTGTTTTTCTATTCCAATTGAAAAATTATGTATAAATAGATTATATTCTTAGTTAACAATATATTCTTTCTTTAATTTAAGAACTAATCTAATATATATATTTCCCTTGTTTACAGCCTATATTTTCCTGCATTTAGGTGAATGTTCTCAAGCAGTTGCTGAATAATAATATTTTGAAACTTGCCTTTGCTGTCAATTAAAACGGGTCACATGTAATGTAAAATATTTCAAAGTATTAAAACTAATTGTTGTTATTGTTTAATAAATTTATGGTACTTAAATACTTATCTTCCTGATGAAAAAATAAATTTTAATTTTTTTTATAAAATTCATACATACATACATGTATACTGTATATAATATTTTTATTGGCTTTTCTTTAAATTTATGGATAAAATGGTTTGAAGAACAACAATCAATCGATGTTTCGCAGACATCGTCAATTTATCTTAAAGATATTCAAAGATTTCCTATCGAAAATTCTAGCACTTTTTCAAATTTTTTTTTGCCAATTATTGCCGATCTGGAAAGTGTACTTGGAACTTTTAATAAGTAAATTTAGTGTAAGAATTTCCACAATATAAAATGCAATTTTAAATGCTTGATTTGAAGTGACTGAAATTGTTTTAGTATTTATGGATGATACACAGTGCAGGCACTATTTAGCCGACTGAGCTTATAATTATTTCCAACATTGGATGATGCAAAAATAAAATCATACTGCGAACAACTTCAAAACAACTTTTACCACAGATTTAGTTAATAATGTTAAATGAATGACAAGCAAACAAATTATTTCGATTAAATAATCACCACCCGGGATGATGTGTATTGTTATTTGCTTTATTTTCGTTTATTCAGATGCTATTTGCCCCGAAGATTTTTTAAAAACATTATTATTTACAAAAGAGGTGAGTTTCTTTAATAAATTATTTTCCAAAAATATTTTTGTTAAACAAACCAATCTTAATAAATTAACAATTTGGATTCCAGGAGGCAAAAAGAATCAGATGGACGGTATTCTGCATTTGATCGGCTCTTTCTTGGTTTCAAACGAGACGAATAGTGGAATTATGATACTGTAGCAAATAGCCATCATGTTTTAAATTTTAATAAATTTTCATCTTCAAGATTGTTTAACAAACTGTCATTTATCCGTGCTCATGTCATTCTAAAGTTTAGAATCTAAACAGAACATTACAAAACTTTACTGGACACCACAACCATTTAGTTTATATAATGGCCTAACTTTTTTCTTATTTCGAGCTCTCATCTAATTTATAATATTAAGTAAGGAGTGCGCACGAAAAAAACTGGACTTACACTTTTCGTTATAGAAATAAAACTAAGTGGCGGATTTTTTTCGTTTTATATTTCAACTAGCTGTACCCTGCGCGCGTTGCTGCTCCACCAACTAAAATAAATTTGAAGGAAATACATTACACAAATATCCAATTAATTTTGAATCATTTTATTGAATTTGTTTCCCGTTGTCCAGATGATTCAGACGAACGGGCCTGAGTAATACGCATTCGTTCATTTTCTAATCTCACTTCTCTCGAACGGGTCTCAGCGGCATGTACTCGAAGATTTTCCAGTCTCAATGCTCGTTGCTAGTGTGATTCTGAGGCTCGTAATGCTCTTTTCTTCCGTGCTTGAGGTGTAGGTCGACCAATTACTTGTCATTCATTTTGAATAATTTTCAGTGGCGCCATCTATCGGAAATTAATCGCACCAACTTAGAAATCCCGTCGACTCATCCGCAACAACTTTGCTAAAGATCATATCATGATCAAATACACAGTTTACGATTTAATTCATATTTTGTAATTTTCAGTGGCGCCACCTGTCGGATATTGGTCATACCAACTTAGAAACCTTCGTCGGCTCATGCGCAACAACTTTGCTAAAGATCATATCATGATCAAATGCATAGTTTACGATTTAATTCATTTTTAGTAACTTTCAGTGGCGCCACCTGTCGGATATTAGTCATACCAACTTAGAAACCTTCGTCGGCTCATGCACAACAACATTGCTAAATATCATAACATGATCAAATGCATAGTTTACGATTTAAATCATTTTTAGTAATTTTCAGTGGCGCCACCTGTCGGAAATTGGTCATACCAACTTAGAAACCTTCCCCGGCAGATAACCTGCACCGACAAAAGCTCGATCTATATCCCAAATTTCAAGAAAATCGGTCCAGGCGTTCAGGCGTGATTGGCTATGCACTCAATTTGCCCGTTTTTGGCCCCTTTCCCCCTTTTTGGACCCCTTTTGGTTCAACTTTAGAAACGGAACACCTCCAATAGCTATTTGGGAAACTTAACCAAGCTAAATCGTAAAAAATTACCTATAAAACAGATAAAATAAAGCATTTATGCATAAAAGTACTAATTTTTGCCCATTTTTTCCCCCTTTGACCCATTTTTTGTCCCCTTTTGGTCAAAAATTTGAAAAGATTTATAGCCTATAACCTGCACCGACAAAAGCTCGATCTATATCCCAAATTTCAAGAAAATCGGTCCAGGCGTTTAGACGTGATTGACTAACAAACAAACCAACAAACAAACAAACAAACAAAAAAACAGACTTACAGAAAGATTTATAATATATATTAGGATTAAAGTAAATAATATTTGAATTCTTTTGTGTATAAAATTTTTTTCTGACAAAGGTCTCAGAGCATCTAACTTTTTGAGCCACTTTTCTTCCAGACATGTTAGGGTGTTTTTTGAAAAATACGTATTATTTTACTTGCTTTGTTTTGGTCGGCAAATCCTTTTTGTCTTCCACTTCCACGCTTTCTCGCAATACTTAAAGACTTCTTATATTGTTTTATTCTTACCTTACAACTGTTTTTTGGTTAACACCTGCGAGCCTAGCAATCGTTTTTTGTAATTCAATTTCAATTTTTCAATTATTTCAATTATTTTTTTACGACATTCTTGTTGGGTGCCCATTTTCAAAAAACTAATTTTGCTATTGCAATGAGATTTAGCACGTGGATTTTGAAACAGATGACTATCAAAAACAATGTAACGGTATTCATTTTTTTCAATTATTATAAAAGTTATAAGCTTAAAAGTAGGCCCATTTTTTTTTTGTGCGCACTCCTTACTTTACGACATACATACATAATTGGTCATTACAAGCCTTCAGTCAGTATTACGATATATGTAGCTTCTCACACTGCTTATGTTGTATGTGTTAATTTTATACATAAATGGCGGGGCCTACAGTATAAAGTCAACTCGGAACGACAGATTTTTGAGAAATTTTTAATGGCAATCTTATTTATTCTCAGACCGTTTGCCAGATGACTGTCGAGAGGAACTTGCAGAATATTTTTAGTATTTTGCTCTGTTGGAAATGTATAATCTGGGGTTGAATCGTGGCTTGACGTCTAATAAGCCAACACGCTACTTGATAGACTATGGTGACTTCGATCACTAGACGATAGTGAGCACAATTTATAACATTCATATTATCGTAGGCTGTAGAAAATATGTTGGACAGATCAAGACTCATATGTGTAAGCTTTTAGTAGACTTTCGTTAAAGGCCTTTCTACGTTGCACATGTTATTCGAAATGATGCAATTTAAAGTGAAAAATCGCAAGAGGTTGCATTCAAACTACCCATTAGGCTCCAAGGTAAAACTAATTTTAAGTTTGTATCGAATATCTTAAGTTTAACGCGACAGAAAAGAGTTGGTGGACCAAATAGATTGAAAATGATGAATAATTGGACTCGTCTACGAGACTTGATTTCCTCCTGAGACCCATATTAAAAAGCTACCTAAATAACAGCAGTAGTGTGCATATTACAGGTTGTGGTTGACAATACAGATTTCTTTCTGCCCTGCTTCATTTAAAGTTGGTATTTAGTTGATCGCCATCAAATGCGTTGTTTAGATTCGACTTTAAGCAGTTGATCAAGCAGTTGACCCTGGCTTGTCTCTTAAATTTAGTAACTGTTGCAGTTTAACTGACACTTCCTGGAAGATGTGCGCCATAATTCAGATATCGTCTACACTATCAAAATTGCTTTGATTTCCAAGCAAAATAGACCTTATCTTACCTATGCAATCCTGCATAGCTCTAGTTATAATGGTTTCAAGAACATTCCGTACAGAGTGTATAACCATTATTACGAGTATATTGCTTTTACCACACCCGGTTAAGCGTTAGCATAATATAATTTAGCCTTCTGCTTATGGCTAATTAATCTGGAAATTATACGTGGCGTTATTAGGAAATTTTTTTTTGACATGCTCAGAACTTAATTTCCTGGTAGCAACATGCGAAATATCGCAAGTTAATACAAATTTCGTTACAAAAAAAAAAAAAACAACATCTGCAAATGAAAATTAAACAATACAAGTTAATTACATAATAAAATAAATATTTTATTATAATAAATCAATGACTCTTCCTAGCAACTGAATAAATATTTAAATTTTGTTTTCAGATCATTGACTGAATTGAAAAATATTTAAAAAAATATTTAAAAAATTATTTTAAAAAATATATAAAAAGATATTTTATTCGCAATTATCTGTCATTTGCAGAAAATGTTTTTAAAATCAATTATTCTTCTTTTAATTGTGACTGTCTGTGCGGCCAGTTGTAAAAAATGTCCTGACATGTGTTTAATGATTTATAAACCTGTCTGTGCACGCTTAAAAGTTTTTAATGTTCAATGTACCTTTGGAAACTCTTGTCAGCTGGATATACTCATATGCCGAAGACCACATGATGGTAAGTGAAGTGATTAAACCATAAAAATATTTCTAAAATTGTGTTCTTCTTTACATACTTTAGGTTGGAGAAAAGTTTACGATGGTCCATGTCGCAAAGATTCTAGAGAATGTAAGGAATTACTAAAACATAAATAAAAAATATTTATTATTTATTATATGATAACATAGGAGTAAGAAAAATTTATACAAAAATATTTGAAATAAATACAATAATATCTACAAAAAATTATTTAAATTAAACAGTTCGAAGTTTGTATTAAATGGGCTCAAGAAAACATAATTTGCAGCTCAAATTTAATACGTTTGAAGTTAGCTACAAAAGTTATATTACATTTTTTACAGTGAATGTTAACTTAACATAATTGAAATATTTAGAAAAGTTGACAAAGAAAATCGTTTAAAAATCGCAAAAGCTGTAATAATAAATGAAAAGAAGACGAAGCTAAACCATTGAATTAAAAATAAATATGAAGATAAAAATTTGCTTATAAGAGATAATAAAGTTGAAAAATCAAGTATTTTTATCAAATCGGGCAAAATTCGTTAAAATTGAAAAAAGTGTTTTTTTCGGACCTAATGGGTTGTACAGCTATTGGGTCAAGAATTCCAAAACAAGTGTCCTTATGGTCGGGCTTTACCTGGGACTGGAGATATAACCGTCGAGGCTAATAGCTTTCTTCAAAGGGGCACAAAAAGCTTTCTATATAAATTGGGCAAAATGCTCGCATTGGGTTTTTTTGTTCAATGATTTGCATCTATTTTGTCGATGGTTTGCTTTTTTTTGGTCGAAGATTTGAATTTTTTTTGGTTGAGGACTTGCATTTTTTTTGGTCAATGACTTTCATTTTTTTGGTCGGTCACTTGCATTTTTTTGGTTGATGACTTTAATTTTTTTTTGGTCGATGACTTGCAGTTATTAATCGACGACTAGAATTTTTTTGGTCCATTATTTGAATTTTTTGGTCAATGACTTTTATTTATGTTTGTTGATTTGCATTTTTTGTCGATAACTTGCATTTTTTGTGTCAATGACATACAGTAGGACCTTGATTATTCGTGATTCGATTATCCGGGAACATCAATTATCCGGGATGGAAAAAGAAAATTTTTTGCATCGACTTAATTTTATTTTGAATCGACTTAAATTTTTCTGCACCGTTTAACCGTGATTACCTCTATTATCCGTGATTATAAGCAAAAATTTTTTTCTACTATTTTGGACAAACAAGCGAAAAAGTGGAATTCTCTCTTTAGTATACGAAATCCTTATAAACTGTTCACTGTTTTCTGACAAAATTATTTTTTTTTTTATATTTTTGAAACATGTATGTATATAAAATCCTTGAATTATTTAGTTTTTATATAAAAACTAGCCAAAATTGGTACTCGATTAATCGATTATCCGGAATGTTTCCGGTCGCGACCATCACGGATAATCAAGGTCCTACTGTATATTTTTTGGTCAATGATTAAGATATTAGTTTTAGTGCCTATATTAGCTTCGTCACCGATATCTCCGGGCCTAAGCAATGCCCGACCGCAACAAAAACTCTTTTTGAATCCTTGATACCAGAGCTATCCCGTTCCCCATTATTTAATTTTTTGCCCTATTTATCCCGATTTATGAAGGGTATATTTCGTTTGTTTTATTGTAACATTCAACATTTTTTTTTTCATCTTATCTTTGATGGCATAGGTTACAAAAATTCCTTTTTTTTGCTGTCAATAACACTTTGACTCTCATTTAAATATCAATTACAAGTGGCACGCGATTTAAAAGGTACCAGCATATATTTTATGCAAAAAAAAAACACAACAACAGGAAAATCTATGAAATAAATTCGTTAATTAATTAATTTGCAAATTTTAATACAATCGTTAAAACAACAACGGCAAAAACTATAAAGACTACCACCGTCATACATACATATGAAAACAAAGTGTCTGAATTCGGGGTGAAAAACAAACAAAATGTTTGCTTTTTGAAACACAAGCTAAACAAAAACAGTGTATTTAATGGAATTAAAAATTAAAACAAAAAATATTGTTAAGAATACAAAAAAATAAAATTTTTATATCGTATACAAGTATTTTCTATATGAATTTAATTTCGTTTGTATTTGTTTGTTTGTTTTTCAATTAATAGACAAACTACTGAAATATTTAGTTCATAATAATTCTGTAAATGTCACGTGAATTTTTATGTAGATAAAAAATTACAAAAAAAATAAATAAATAGATAAACAGGTAAAAGATATGTTTGGTGCAACCTGTATATATGATACCCTATACTTTAATAAGATAAATTGCTGATATCCTTATTGTTTGAGGAAAAGCAGATCCTATCTTTAGTACTTCGGGCACTTTGCCATTCGAGAGGGCACCGTGCAAAAGTTAATGATTGATGGATCTGACATATGATTGATAGATATGCAGGATGAACAGACCAACATAGACTACTTATAGAGACAACACTTTGATTATCCCACTTATGGCGCTCTTTTTGACCTTCCTTTTGCTGATAGCTTTAACCAGGTATTAGACATCATTCAAGCGTTAAGATACTGATTTTTAGAACTGTTTCTATCACCTGCTCTTCGTTTCTTAGACGACTACAGCTTACAAAAATGCAGAATATGGTCGAGTAATACACATTCATACACACAATTGGTCATTGCGACCCAGCTTCTCACACCACTTATGTTGTGTGTGTAAATTTTTATGTATGAGTGGCGGGACCTACAGTTTAAAGTTGGCTTTGAACGACAGTTTTTGGAGAAAATTTTTCACGACAATTTTATTTTCTCTCAGAGTTTTTGCCAGAACTCTGTTTGCCTCTATGAATGACGATTGTTCGGTCAACCCTTTCCCTTGGTCGAATAATACACGATTAATTGATTTGAAAAACTCAAACAGTACTCCAGTACATTTTTCATTTGTCGAAATCAGCATTTCATCTAACCTTTTTACTTTTTACCATAGTACCACTACTGTCACCTTAAAGCAATCGAAAAATGAATTCAACACTTATGTATGAGCCAATGAGTAAATTTATTCTGAAGGATTTACAACTCCAAGCTAGAGCGGTCAATTGATTATGGCCTCTTGGCGGTAACCGTAAATACAGCGTAACGATAAAGATGGACGTTGTTTTATGTGGGATTAAAACGCACTTCAATTATTTTCATATAATATCACTCGTCTATTTGTTGTAAATAGGTATTAAGGCTTCGACAGATTGTTCTGAGTTATTTCTGTTTATAATATTCAAAATATCTTCACAAGAAGTTATTCACATGTTTGTTAAGGCATGTTTTTTCTAGAATTCGAGTTCGTTAAGAGTTTGTGTGGATTTGATATCTGAACATCTTACTAATGGCAAGTGCAAAGTGCGCTACAAGGGCAAGAAAGTCAATTCTTTGAGTGCAAGTATAAAGCTAGGCTACATTCTGCCTTCCGGACTCTTTCTACTGCTACCGTATTGTGTGATTCAGTTGACAAAACACGAGGTACTATGCGGTATTCGTTGAAACGCCAATGTGTTACTTTATAGTGTCGCCTATGCAGATGATCCGTAACTATTTGCAGATCTATACAGAGCATAAGCTTTAATTTTAATGTTAATAAAATTGACATCAATATCAATGTAAGGAATGTCAAACTAATGCTATAAACACAATAAACGCAATAAACGCAACGCGGCAAAGACAGTAATCTCACAAAAATAGAACACATATGGTAATGGTTGTTTTAAAGGCAATGCGACAACAAAATTGCTGTGTTTGCTGCATTGCGTCTAATGTGTTTATAGCAAGATAGAGATTGGTAATAGAAATACGGTGATATTAATGCTTTAGGGACATTTATTTGTGAACGTCAAATCCTTCTGATATATCAACAGTACGATGAAGGTTGTCATGCCAACTTCAAGGACTTTATCAGCCAAGCCTTGATTGCATTCTATTTTCTACACAGACTAAAAATTAAAAAAAAAAACTTATGACCAAAACTGTTTCATCCGAGAAATGTAACAATTGGCGTACAACAGCGATTGATAAGTAATTTTATTAAAGAGCCAAACATGACTTTTTAAAAAATAAAATTGCAAATGGTGTCTAATCGTACCATGCCCTCAGGTAGAGTAAATACGACTAAAAAATAACCTTAGAAATTTCAAATAAACTGTAAAGAAAAAACAAAATCAATAATTTATTTAAAGACTTGAATTTATTATTTGATTTATAAACAGATTTATTAATATAAAACATAAAAAAAAGAATTTGCCACAGTTTCGTTTCATTCTTTGAAAAGTAATTGAAC
The DNA here is from genome assembly GCA_927399465.1 of Sarcophaga caerulescens. NCBI lineage: Eukaryota > Metazoa > Arthropoda > Insecta > Diptera > Sarcophagidae > Sarcophaga > Sarcophaga caerulescens. Next base: position 32,726,205 of record OV656872.1, on the reverse strand, counting down.
AAGTTTTTATTTCTTTTGGGTTAAATTTTTTTTTGTTTTTTTTTCTTGAATTACAATATAAAACTGAAGTTATTTAAACTACAATAGAAACCAATGACAGCGCAGCAAAAAGAAACGGTGAAAAAAACGCTCTGCTAAAACCGCAAGCGGTATTATATTTGGCAGACTGTTTTTTTACTTCTTCTTAAAAGAGCGGTTTGGTATTATTTGTACAAAGTAACGCATTTCATAGACAAATGAAAACAAAAATTAAAAAAAAGAAAAAAAATCAAATGATTCAACATTATTTTAACATTAAAGAATGAACCACCTTGCCAATCAATAGGCCAAACTGTGTTGTATTGGAAAAAACCAAAAAAAAAAAAAACCGTATGAAAACAAGAAAAAAAAAAACAGAATTGAACTGCAAAAAGAATAAAGAAACTAAAGTAAAGCGAAATACTACACTAAACACTAATTGACACAAATTCTTCACAATTTCCAAAAAAATGAAATTTAAAACTCAAGTCGCCATTCAATTTTTACTTTTCGAATCACATTTGAAATTCCGTTATGCCACTTGTATTAACAATCATCTTGAACGGTTTATTTTTCTTTCCTTCCATTAACTGGCTTTAAATTATTGGCCAGAAGTTTTATAGCCTTTAATTTCTATGGTAAACAGTGTAATCTGGTAGCTGTTGATTTGATGCTACTGTTACTATAGCCCCCCATTCATTGCTACGGTTCATGGCTTATAGTGTTTTTTTTTTGTATTTTTTTTTCTCTATTTTTTGCATTTGATTTTATTGTTCATTTGGTTTTTCTTTAGAAGAACTTTAAAAATTAAATACAAAATAACAGTAACATTTAATTAAGATGAAATTGTGAAATAACCTTCAGAACTATTGTTTAGATTTTCAAAAACATACAACAAAAGTAACAAGAAAAAGAAGAGAAAAAAGAAAAAAAAAAAACAAATTTAAATCAATCATAGTAAGTACCCTACGTTAAAAGAATCATTTGCAGACATATTTTAGGAAATGAATAAAAATAAACCATGTTATGGCTTTCATGTTAGTTTATTAGACGTGAAGCCACGGTTCAAACCATAGGTCAGACATCTCTAACAAAATGATGAAGGAATAAATATTTCATCGGCGACTTCCTGTCTGCAGATTTCTAGCAAAAGCTCTGAGAGTAAAATGAATTATCAATGAAAAGTTTCTCAAAAATCTGTCGTTCGCAATCGACTTTAAACTGTAGATCCCGTCACTCATCTATAAAATGAATACACACAACCTAAGTTGTGTGAGAAACTAGGTCGAAATTTTGCCTGGAATCCTTTAAGGATTATAGTCACCTATTATGTATGTATGTATGGTTTTAAATACAGAAAAACACTGCAAAAATATGTAGAAATGATACACATGAACGTCGGACTTTGGAGTAGTTTCTTCTATTCTTTTACGAAAATTTCGACATCAAGGATTTACCGCACTCTGGTTGACTAGTCATCAAAAAATCAATGAAATTACTCAACATGCAAGTTGAAAGGGAGCCAAGCACTTAGCGATAACCACTTAAAAGTTTTTAATAATTTTAATAATCCCAGCTACTAGCCCCCTATATGCATGTCAAAGAAATTTGATAAAGGAATTAGTGAGTTACTGTCTCTACATCGACTTTTTTTTGGGGTTCTACATTGCGGATTATATTTCAGGATTTTAAATTTACATTATCCGGTTTGCCATTCTGCCGTTATGGTATGTTGTTCTCATACTATGAATATGGGATAAATATGGAATTACGAGAAAAATCGTAGCCTATGGTTAAAGTCTGGATAAGTTACTAAGGAGTATTTAAAAGGATCGAACGGAAAGTATTCATTATAAGATGATCAAATGAATATACATACATAATTGGTCATTACAACCTTTCAGTCATGATTTCGACCTAGCTTCTCACACCACTTATGTTGTGTGCGTTAATATTATACATGAGTGGCGGGACCTACAGCTTAAAGTCAACTCCGAACGACAGATTTTTGAGAAGCTCTTGATGGCAATTTTATTTACTCTCAGAATTTTTGCCAGTAATCTCCTAAGAGGCAGTCGCTGAAGAAATATTTTTTTTTCATATTTTCGTTTTGATACCTGACCTGGGATACGAACCCGGGCCTAATAAGCCAACACACTACCTACTAGACTACGGCGACTACCAAATGAATACACTGATCTTTATTGCCCACAACATTTGAACGAAGAAATCACAAAAGTTCGGCTAGAATTGATCACAAGAAAAGTGTTCCATTCCATTATAATGAACTTCGTAGAGTTTTGCCAAGAAAGTTTTAATGCATCCTCCGCTTAGTCAAAATCCTGCACCGTATAAGTAACACTTACTTCGATGTCTGCAACTGAGTATTGTTAGCAAAATAATTTATTTATCGAAGAAGTCGTTGAACCGTCAAGCCACGAATAATGTTGATAGCTCATAGACAGTAATGACAAATATGTAAGAACGTTTAAACCTTCAACAAGGTTACACGGGTAGCCCTTTATTATTGGGTTCACCTCTTTTAATTTCTATAGGTACGATATCTAAGAGTTGATATGTAGTTCTTTTTATGATTTTTTGTTTGTAATCTATGTCCGTATGGGCTGAAGTAATCTTCTTAGTATCGTTCTGGTGCACGACAACAAGCTTAAAAAGTATTTAATTGCCTTAAAAACACCAAAACTTTTCAGGACAATTTTAAATACTCTCAGAGTTTTGCTAGAAATCTGCTGGAGATGTCTGACTTGAGATTTGAACTGTGGCCTCACGTCTAATAAGCTAGCTCACTACCTACTGGACAACGACGATAGTGTTGGATACTGAATGTTCTATTTGCTCAGACATACTTTCATTCATGCATTGTCTTGTAGTGAGTAGTGCCATATCTTGTTTGACAAAGTAGTAAATTATTTTTCCTTTTTTTGCAGTGGGGGTTTGCTATAAAAATTCTGCTTAGTTTTTAGGGTTGTCAATAACCTGGGCAAATTGAACAAATATATTTGAAATTTCTATCAGAATGAAACTAGCCGCCATATTCACTCTATTACCTATTTATGAAGTGGACCTATTTCTTTAATTTAGTATTCAGTTTCTATAGATTAACCCTAAAGACCATCACACAAGACATGGTGTAGTATGCTATTACCAATCATAAAAGCTTTAGTGGGTTAACGTTCATGTTTGTCTTTAAGGTGTCTGGGTAGCAAAGATTTTTAGTGATTGATTTTCGCGTTTTTATTTTGTTTCTTTGTTGCTTTTGGTTTCTATGAGATTTTCGTTTATTATGTGAATAATTGCTTTTATGACACCTTAAATACGTTGCTTTGATTTTCGATTCGATTTTTTTTTATTGTTTTGGGGCGCATTCAATTGATACAATTTTAATTGAATTGGAATTTAAGCGTTTGGCAAAAATCAATTTCGCTTAAACTGATTAATTGTTAAAATGTCTAACGTAATGAACCGTAGAAAAAGAGCGTGGAATAAAATAATTTTATTTATTTTAAATAAAATACAAGAAAAAAAAAATTTTTTATAAACTTTCAAAAAATCTCAAGTAAATCAACATGAAATTTAATCACTTGAGCTACCAAATTAAACCTTTTATTTTTTTTAACTTTCAATTAATTTTGCTTTACCTCAACAAACAAACTCCCAAGTAGATAAAGTTTAAAATATTATTACTTAGAAATCAAAGTTTTTAAAGACCAACGGAAATTCTAATGATTGTTTATGACTCGCATTTGCGGGCTTTTTCGAAAGACTTACATCTATGCACACATTAATCTGACAATTAAAATAAAATCAAAATATGAACACAAGGTAATTATTTGTCTAATGATTACAAATTTATTTTAAGATTTTTGTTTATGCTTAAAATTATGGAGATTTCCTGTATTAAAGCTGAAAAAATTTTTTTTTTGAATATACAGTCGTTAATGTTGTTCAAAACAAAAGACTTAAGAAACAAACTTGTTAATGTACAGGCGCTTGCACTTAATACTCGACGCTTAACGGATATGTTTGTATTGTTTATTTGTTTTTTATTTATTTTTATTAATTTCAAACAAATCTAACAAATTAATAAATAATTAGTATTAAACATTAAGTTATTTGCCATATAAATAATACGAATATTTTGTAATTACTTATACAATTATTCGTAATCAAATAATGTAAACACGGATATGGCGTGATTTTAATTCAGTTTCTTTAAATTCAATGCAAGTTTTATACTCTACTTTTTTGGTAATTGATTGGTGGTGCCATGTTAGATTTGTGCTGATGTTTGTTGTAATTTAAAAAAGTTTTATTATAAGAAAGGTTACATCTTAATTATGAATTTTACTTTTCAATCTTTAATAATTTGAAATTATATTCAATGCCTGTTATGTTATTCGATTATGGATAACAGGCACATAAAAAAAATCGCACATAAAAAAAATCATAGACAAAGCGTCGTTGTACATAAAAAAAAACGAATATAAAATAAGACCCAGATATGCTCTCGGAGTCGTCGTAGCCTAGTAGGTAATGTGTTGGCTTATTAGACGTGAGGCTACGTCTGACAGATAAAGTGATAATTCAAGTAATAGGCAGATGAGATCTTCAAAAGGGAGTCTTCCACAATGTTGATAAAGCTAGAATATATTTGTGAGTAAGAGGAAATGCTTAGAAGTTTATACTTGGCAAAAGGAAAGATGGAGAGAGGCGGAATTTTTCTTAATCCAAATTGCTTTGAGACAATCTAAACTTGTGTTCTGTAATTGTAATGAAAAACGATTTAAGTCCTGTATCAGATTATCCAGAAGTTGCCGTAATCTAGTACGTAGTGTGTTGGCTTATTAGTTATGAGACCACGGTTCAAAACCAAGGGCAGACATCTCCAATGAAGTATCAAAAATATTTCTTCGTCGACTTCCTCTCAGCAGATTTCTGGAAAAAAAATACTGAGAGTATATAAAATTACCATGAGGAGTTTCTCAAAAATTTTGTCGTTCAGAGTCGACTTTAAAACTGTAGGTTCAGCCACTCATGTATAACAATTAAACATAAGTGCTGTGAATCCTGATTAAAGGGTTGTAATTACCAAATTATATTATGTATGTAATACGCTCTCGGCCAAAGCCTGTCTCTGTCTTCCATTCTAAAATATACTTAAGAAAGGAGAATGACACTACAGTGTCATGTCAATCCAAGTTATCGTATATACATATTTTTAAACCTAAATAACTACGAAATTTAGGTGTTGAAAGGTTTGTTAACATTTGATCCAGTCGCTTTTAACACCTCTACGGTGTCCGCTGTCGTACTTGACGGGAAGGAAGTTCTCAGAAATATATCGATTCATTCAAAAATGATTTTTAAATCGGTCAGATCATAAGTGGTACACAGGTCCCAATTACCAATATATTATAAAAGAGAGAAAGAGTGAATAGTATGGCTGCAATCTTTTGCTTTAAATCGGTTACGATTATAAGATCAAAATGAGTTTTGCAGGAAGTGTTCTATTCTCTCTGTAGTGCTTAGGACTATACAATGATCAATACTTTAAAAAGAGAAGAGAGCACAAGCAAATTGAGTTTTTTACAAAATTTTTCGAGTATTGGGAACGATTCCATTATTTAATTTCAAAACACGCTGTTGTTTTATCGATAAAAGAGTGAAACATAGCGTTGCTAACTTACTGAACCAATAGGCTTGTATACTAAATAACACTTTCATCCTATTATAAAGGCATTCGACAAATTTACTTCAGAGCCTTATATGTAGAAGTTTTATACCATTTCCGATCAGATGTAGATAATAAAGATCGCAGAGATATTTCAAAAGTTTAGCTCTGGGGATCACTTAAAAAAACGGAAGCATTGGAATGCATTTTTTCGACACTTTAAGAATATGTTGGTTACAGGTAATGTTGCAGTGTTTCTTTAGAATATCTGTTGGTTTCAAACAATGTTGTTTTTTTTTTGACCAGAACATAAATAACTTCTGTGTGTGTTTATTTTCTACATGAGTGGCCGTACCTGCAGTTTAAAGTCGATTCAGGACGATAGATTTTTGAGAATTTTTTCATAGCAATTTTATTTACTTGCAAAGTGTTTGCCGAAAATCTGCTGAGAAATTTTTTTCGTATTTCGTTTTGTTGAAGATCTCTAACTTGGGGTTTGAGCGGAGGCCTCATGTCTTATAAACCAACATAGTACCCACTAGACTACAGCGACAACATACCATAAGATACCATCATTAAAAATTCGAAACTAAAGTAAAAGAGTTCCTTCCGCTTCTCTTAAAATACATTAGAAATGTTCACAGCCCCAGACTTAGTCTCACACGATTCGACCCACAGTATACAATACCTAACGGATATTTTATAGCCTGTAGGTGTTTAACCATCCTATAAAAAGTAAAATATTCTTATCGTTTTATATTTTAATTTTTATATAAGCTAACGTATGATCGGACGCCATAGAACATTGCCTAAGAATTAGTGCTGGTATACCATCCTTTTTAAAAGACTTGATCCCTATACAACTCATAAGAAAAACTTTAATTTTAATGTGTAAATATGTCATTGAAATTGCAGTAGTGAATCAAAAAGTCGTTCTAAATAAATTTTATTTATTTCGCTTATATTGTACCAATTAAGTTTTTTTTTTTTTTAAATTTAAATGTTTTTGACAAATGTTTAACATTTAAAGGAACTCTGTTGAATAGTGTGAGTATGGATTTTACGATTTGAACTGAAGACAAAGTTCGACATGCAAAGCTTTACCATATGAATGTGAAAGAAAACATTTAAGGTTTGCTGCTTAAGTCTTTCATTTCAATTCACTAAATTTATTTGCCATTACGTTGTTTGTGTTTATCATTTCATTTGATGTGTGTGTGTTTGCCTGTCACACATTAACAATTTTGATATTTAAAATAAGAAATTAATTAATACCCGATATACCATACTCGTATGGTATATGAAGACATTTAATATTGAATCGGCTTTTGTAGCATCTTTGATACGATATACTCGTGGTGTATAAAGTGAATTTTCTTTCTTTTGTTTTTTTTCTTTAAATGGGTTAGGAATGACAGATGGCGTTTAAAGGTGGATATGTTAATTGCGTTATTGTAACATTAGACAGGAGTTAAATTGTATTACAACTTGAAAGAAATTGGGTTTGTATGCGATAACGAAGGAAGATAACATGATACTGTTTTCTTAGATATGGGTTTGTGGTTAAAGACTATATTTTCTTAATATTTCCTGTAACTTTAAACCATGGTATAGTGGCAGACAGGAAATATAAAAATTAAAGAAATTCACAACAAAAAGATGTGCTGAAAGTGTACTTTTAAAACAAATTTGTAATCAAATAGTCTTCAGAAAGCTTAACCTACTTCCGATAATTATAATCATCGTATACAATTGGGTTACATTGCTGCCCTGGTGATATTTGAAACCGCTATACGCAGCGCGGACTTGCCTTTATTTGTTGAAAATAGTCTTCAGAAAGCTTAACCTACTTCCGATAATTATAATCATCGTATACAATTGGGTTACATTGCTGCCCTGGTGATATTTGAAACCCCTATACGCAGCGCGGACTTGCCTTTATTTGTAGGAAAAAATTGTGAATAATTTTCTGTAACTGGTTGAAATTATGTATCGTAAGTAAGTGCAACTAAAACTGTTGGCCTCTTCATCAATTTGAAACAATTTCTGTCGCTGGTTGAAGTTTTGTTACGTAATTAAAACAACTAAGAACTGTTGGTCTCTTCATAAAATTTATAATTTTCTTACAATTTGGCGGTTGTTTTATTAAACTTGTCTGAAATAAATTTCTAAACAGTTCAATATTTTGTGTAATGAATTTAAGAAGAACTAGTCAATAACTGATAACTTAAAATCAATGTGTTTCTACATAAGTGCCTTAAAAATTTTGATGAGGTTCCATACGGATGTAGAATATAAAATCTTTAAATTTCAAAGCTGAATGGACATTTACTTACAATCTCTATAGCCTATAAAGTTTTAGATTTTAATTATTCAGGATGTGTTGAAGTCGCCGTAGTCTAGTAGGTAGTGTGTTGGCTTATTAGACGTAAAGCCAGGGTTCGAGCCCCAGGCCAGATATCAAGACAAAATACAAAAAGTATTTTTTCGGCGTTTTCCTCTCAGCAGATTTCTGGCAAAAACTCTGAGAGTAAATAAAATTGCCATGAAGAGCTTCTCAAAAATCAGTCGTTCGGAGTCGACTTTAAACTGTAGGTCCCGCCACTCATGTATAAAAGTAACGCACACAACATAAGTGGTGTGATAAGCTAGGTCAAAACCCTGACTGAAGGGTTGTAATGACCAATGTCTACTATTCGCGAGTACTATCTGATTTTATAAAACTGAATATATACTCTGTGTTAAGCAGTGAAAGGAAGAATGATTTGAAATTGTTTCATTTAAAATTAGCCTCGAATAAATTTTTACACTTTTAACATCGGAATTTGACCACGAAATCTAAGGAAAACAAGATGCTCGCAAAGTGCAACTTAGAAATAATCAAGTGAAACGACAGAATCATAAAAATTTTTAAAAGTATTTGTTTTTTCCATTAGAAAATGTTAGATTTCAAATTGCCTTAGGACAGTTGAAGAAGAGCAAAAAAAGTTCAATTCTTTATTGTTCGCACAATTCCGTGTGCCAGCTTTAACGATTTGACTAAAACAACATTCAACATATTCTTTGCACTCTTCTGCGTGCACAATAACAATTGTTCAATAGATCTTTATAACAGAAATCTTCAAACAGCAATTGTTCTCTTCACTCGCAACGTGTCTTCACACAAGACTGACTGAATTCTTTCTGAACTCACGTGTCTTCACACAAGACTGACCAATCTTACTGAATCGCCGTTGCCTGCTCTGTCTTGCCTTTTATATCACAAGGGACAGCAGTCTGATGAATGCACTTGTATGAGAATGTCTTCGCGAAATCTCTATAAATGTAAACAAGTTGTTTATTGTTATTTGTGTATTTTGTTAACGTTCGTCCTTGCAGAGTTGTTGTTGCCTGTTTACCTGTCTATCCGATTTTTTATACTACACTTTGTTGTTGCTTGTTTACTTCTTTATCCTCTTTTTTATACTGATGTTGTTGCTATATTTTTATTTATTCGTTGATCATGTAAACAAGCCCATTATTTTTGTTTTTAGAGCTTTTGTTTATCATTTTAAGAACATCATTTCCATTTTCGTAACAATATGTTAAATGGACAAGCAAGCTTACTGCCATAAAGAGTCATCTAAAGTTATGAGAAACCAAATGAGTATATTCACGATGAATTCTCTACCAAAATACACTCTTACAAAATACACTAAACTTCAGTCAGTTGTACATCATTTACATGCTATGAAACCCTATTATTATATCCATCTACATATGTTTGCAGGCTACACTACATCTATGTATATGTAATTGTTATTCGTTAGCAAAAATACTGTGCAAGATGTAAATACACTTAAATTGCAGCTAATATGGTTGCAGTATATGGCTGCAAAGGAAATCATCGGCTGCAGAAACACCAGATGTTTTCCGATGAAGGTCCACTTAAACTAGAGCTATGACAGCTAATATTAATCCATGAGTGGCGGGACCGAACGTCAGATTCTTGAGAAACTTTTTCATGACAATTTTATTTAATTTCAGAGTTTTAGCCTGAAGACTGTTGAGAGGAATTTGCCGAAGTAATATTTTTTCATATTTCGTTTTATTCAAGATGTCTGGATTGGCGTTTGAACCGTGGTCTCATGTCTAATAAGTCAACACATTACCTATCAGACTTCGGCGATCTCATGATGAACTATATGCATGAATAAAAGAAGATTTTTGCGGAAAATTGTGAATATTGTTGTGAACTAATACACAGATCTCTTAATTATATGTACATAATTGGTAATTACAACCCTTCAGTCAGTATTACGACCTAGTTTCTCACATCACTTATTGTTGTTTGTGTTAATTTTATACATGAATGGTGGGACCTACAGTTTTAAGTTGACTCGAGATATTTTTGAGAAACCTTTCATGACAATTTTATTTCGTTCTCAGAGATTTTACCAGAAATTTGCAGAGAAATATTTCATTATATTGGGTTTTTTTTGGGGATGTCTGACCTGGGGTTTAAAATGTGATCTCACGTATAATAAGACAACACATTACCAACCAGACTATGACGAAGAAGATTTTTGCGGAAATGGCGAATATTACAATGCTGCTAAAGCAATTCTAACCACAAAATTTAAAAATTATTAAATATTCAACATCAGTTTACAAAAATAAACAGAATTTCTTAAAAATTTTGTAAAAAAATTTGCAATATTTTTAACACCATAGCTAATGTAAATTAAATTTTTTTTCTCTCTGAAACTTACCAATAGGAAGTCTATGAAATCATAAACCATGGGAAACAAGCGGCTTAAAAAATCATTTAATATTGTATTTAAGCGTTTACCATACCAAAAACAGACAAAAAACAGAAAAAAACATCTTCAGACGTATTTACGAAATTCTTGCATTAAAACCACCAGTTGCTCTACTTACTGCGAGTTAAAGTTGGTTGTGGTTTTCAATAAAGTTTGTTGCTTAAGTCTTTTGTTTTAAATCATGCGTTTGGCTTAAAACGTTAATTAAAACTTGTATATATTTCATTATTAATTATTAATGTTTGTTGTTGTTGTTCTTTTGTATAAACATGCGTACTACGTGTTTAAGAAGAAAACATTTTTTATGCGATTTTATTACTGTGTGCGACAATATTTGAAGCAAATAAATTTTAATAAATGTTATGCGCAATGTTAGAGAAGCAATAATATTTTTGTTTATTATGATTTTTATGATACTTAAACTATTTCACTGTAAATTTTTATTTTCAAACTGCTCTATATTTTATTTAAATTTTTAACCAAAAGAAAAAAAATAAATTTTTTTTTAATTTTTAAGCTTCTTGTAATATGATCAACATGTAGTCACACAAAAACTTGTTGCATAATATTTTCAGTTTTGTTGTTGTTGTTGTTGTAAGTTTTATGCTAAATGTAATAGCGGCCAATGGTGTATATGAGCACATGAGTGCTTAACAACATGCCTAGGAATATTGGACGTTTTTTCTTTCGTTGACTTAAAACTTTTTTTTTTTAAATTTCAAAAAATTTAATAAAAAAATAAAAGTCAACCAAAATTTTATTTTTGAAAACTTATACAAAAAAGTGCAGCAAAAATCAACAAAAAAAAAAAAAAAAAACACATAAAATGCGTGTGTGTTTAAACAACATTGTTTATGAAAATTGAAAAAATTTTTCATCTACACTTTGGAGAAGAAAAAAAATTCAATTTTTATTAAAACTTCTAATGTTTAACCAAAAAGTACTTGAGTTTTTAAAAACAAATGACGATTTTTGTTTGTTTTTTTTTTTGTTATTTTCCAACTTGGAAATATTGTTGAGCTGCTCATGTTGTTCGTTTGTTTGTTACTTTTTGAACAACGTGCATGCGTAGCCGTTACAACCAGGGACCGTAACTGTTATAACTTTTATCGTAAAAGTCAGAAAATAATAATTATGTTTTGATCTTTATTTTTTCGAGCAGGAATAAAAGTTATTTTTTGACTTTTATTTTTCCGAGCAAAAATAACAGTTATTTTTGACTTTTATTTTTTCGAGCAGAAATAAAAGTTATTTTTTGACTTTTATTTTTTGGAGCAGAAATAAAAGTTATTATTGTTTTAATTCATGATGAATTCATAAAATTTATTAAAAAATTCTTTAAAACAATTAAAGTAAATTATGTTAAACAATTATTAGAATTAAGTTTTGCTATAAATATTAATAAATATTATGAATTCATCATGAATTAAAACAATAATAACTTTTATTTCTGCTCGAAAAAATAAAAGTCAAAAAATAACTTTAATTTCTGCTCGAAAAAATAAAAGTCAAAAATAACTTTTATTTTTGCTCGAAAAAATAAAAGTCAAAAAATAACTTTAATTTCTGCTCGAAAAAATAAAAGTCAAAAATGACTGTTATTTTTGCTCGAAAAAATAAAAGTCAAAAAATAACTTTTATTCCTGCTCGAAAAAGTAAAAGTCAAAAATAACTTTTATTCCTGCTCGAAAAAATAAAAATCAAAAAATAACTATTATTTTTTTTCTAAAAAATAAAAATCAGATTTTTAAAAAGCATCACATTTTATAAAAATTTTGTTCAAGACAATCAAAATGGTATACTTGGTTTTGTTCTCCGATATTTCCTTGCAGTTGCTTTTTTTGATCAAAAATTCAAAAATAACAGTTATTTTCGGTCCCTGGTTACAACTGTTGTACGGTTGCATTCATTCGTAATTTGCTGTCTGCATTTTCGTTGCTCTCTGTTTATTTTTATTTCGTTTTTTTTTTATTATTTTTTGATACTCGTATTTAAACTGCTCTCTAAGCAAAAAGCCTGTAACAAGTTTTAACTGGTTCTGTAAATTTATTTTGTTTTTTCATTTTAATTTTCGTTTTTTTTTCGCATTCAAAAGTGTCTGAGTTTTAGTCTAGACGTCACTTGATTGTTAACAGCAAGTGTGTTGACTGTTACTGTTAAAATCGTTTTGCTTTTCATAGTGACGTCATTGATGTTTAAATGAGATGAGTTGAGATTTGCTTTTGTGAGAAAAAATTGAGGATTTTGTTGTAGGCTTGTAGGCTCTCAGTGTGAAATTACAGAGAAGATCTTGCAGAGCACTGTTTTCTCTAAGTAAGCATTCAACTGTCGTATAAATAATGGCTAAACGGTACACTATCCTGTAATTTCAATTTGAAATAATTATGATATGCTCTTATACCTTAAGTATTTTGGATGATAAAGCAATTTTAGCAAAAAATGTTTGCGATAATAATATAAAGGAATTCAGAACTCTTATTATAAATTATTATTTAGGTGAACCATAATAAAACTCAATAGAATGATATGATTAAGAAGTCGATAAAGGTAGAGTCTTGTTTATGAATTTAAGTTACTTTACACAGTTAAAAAGGCCTCTATATGAAGAATACTACACATAGGAATAGGAAGTTAAAATACTGGAAGAAAGACTTGGCGTGCCGGTCATGACTTCTGCAGGAGCTATGAGCCTAAGGAGGAGTCAGAGACTGTTTTTACCTGATGTGTCAGTATTCTGCTCTTGTCAATATTGTTACGTTTTTATCCGTTTAAAAACGTTAAAAATATGAGTTCGTAGATTGCAAATAAAATAAAAATAAATTTATGTTTAGTTTCAAATCAATTCTTTATTGTTTACACAATTCCGTGTACCACCTTTCACGATTTGACTTAAACAACAACAGTTTGCTTTAATTGTTATTACTCTTTCCACACTTCCGCGTACACAATAACAATTGTTCAATAGATCTTTATAACAGAGATCTTCAAACCATAATTATTCTCTTCACACGCAACGTGTCTTCACACAAGACTGACTGAATTCTTTCTGAATCCCTCGTGTTTTCATCCAAGACTGACTGAATTCTTACTGAATCAACATTGCCTGCTCTGTCTTACCTTTTATACCGTAAGCAGTCTGATGAATGCACTGGAAGGCTGATGCGTTTGCCTTCGCGAAATCTATATAAATGTAAACAAGTTGCTTGCAGTGTTGTTGTTGCCTGCTTACTTGTTTATCCGCTTTTTTTTTTATACTGCACTTTACTTTGTTGTTGCCTGTTTTCTTCTTAATCCCTTTTTTATACTGAACTGTTGTTGTTGCTTGTTTACTTCTTTGTCCCCTTTTTTTATACTGATGTTAACAAGTCCATTATTTTTGTTTTTGGAGCTTTTGTTTATCATTTTAAGAACACCATTTCCATTTTCGTAACAATATAAAGATTACTTTGGATTTATTTTGGACTCGGATTGGTCTTCTCTCACAATAGATTTAAACGCTGACCTTTGTGGAACCTTACCTATCCCTACTTACTTAATTGGTGATTACAATCATGTTGTGTTAATATTAACCATGAGCTGCAAGACTTACAGTTTAAAGTCGACTGCGAACGACAGTTTTTTGAGCAACTTTTCTCTTTTTGTGTGTGAGAAGCTAGGTTGTAAATCTGTCTAAAGGGTGGTAAGTAAATGTTTCGAAATTTTATGTCCAATCGAGCAGTGGAGGCTTATTGGCGAGCTGTAACCATGTATTTGGTATTGTAGACATATTTAGTGTTGCAAACGCCTGGGTACCAAGTTGCAAAAATTTGAATAAATTATTTCCATCGTTTTGATTGGTTGTTGCAAGAATTTGAGTTATGCTGTTAACTTAAAAAGATTATTTCTTTTTAAATACACTCTACGTCCAACAGATGAATTATAGATGCTAAACGCTTCACAATCTTTAAATTGAATTTGAACATCGTTTTTCCTTGTACCTAAAAGCCTATTTACTACGCACGATATTACGCTCTCACAAATAATTCTGTTCAATTTCAAAAATAAAAAGCTGCAAAAATGTTTTATTTTTTAACATTTCTCTGTTAAAGTCAGCTGAAACAGATACAGCATCTTATCACCAAAAAAAAAAGCTTTTAAAAATATAACAAAAACAATAACAGCAAAAACACAGATAATGCCATACAATACACTGAGCAAATGAAATCAAATCAAAAGGCAAAGCAAAGGCACACGAAAAAAAGAAAACACAGTCTGACTTGAATGAGTAAGTAAAGCGTTAACGTTAACGCTTAAGGCGACAATGACAACAAACAGAGGCACTGTTAACAGTGTTTTTGTTAAAGCTGGTTGTGTTGGCTAAATGTAACGCTAGGAAACTTCAACGCTTAAACGTTCGTACTACATACGATCGTACTACATTCGCTCGCTTATTACTTGTCTGCACAAGTGAGCAGCTCATGGTACCTTTAACGTTCACTGTGTTTTTTTTTAATGTTTTTGGCTTTTCTTCAACAGCAATTGGCCAAAGTAATCAGTTAATTGTTGGACATACAACGTAAAGGTTGTAAAGCGCGCTTATAAATAATAAAGAAAAGAAAAAAAAACGTTGAAAATTTTTTTTTGTTGAAACAACAACTTGTGCAAAAGCTAATACGGCATGGATTTGTATTTTAAAAAATAAAAGATTTTTTAAGCAAAAGAAAGAAAAATAATTAAAGAATAATGCGTGTAAGCATGACTTAATGTGGTTTAATCAAAAAAAGAAACAAAAAAGCTAAAGAAGAAAAGAAAAAGTCATTGAAAATAAAGAAGCATAAGATAAGCAAGTGGACAATATGAATGACTGACTGACTGTTCTTCTTAACAAAAGAATCATAAATTATTATTACTACTGTGTCTCTGTGGTATAAAATCAACAATAAATATTCAAAACAACACGCAGAACACAAAAGAAAGTGTTACAAATCATCATCATCATCATCGTTAATGCGAATTTATTTTGTTTGTCACACACTAAGCAGAAGAAAGTTAAACAAATTCAATTCTACACGAAAATTTAATTAAAAAAAGAAGTTAAAACATAATAAATTAAATCAACATAAATTTTTGTTAATGAATTTTCAGTTTTTCTTTTTCTGAAAGAAAGTATCGACTTTAACAAACAAAAGACTTAAGACACATACTTGCATATTGTGTTTTGTGACTTGTGGAAACAAAACATAATTAATTCGATTTTAATTTATTTAAAAATTAAAAAAATTATAACCAAACAAGTGCTAATTAATAACAATATCTTTTTTTATTTATTTTGAAAAAAAAAATTAAGTTTTTAAAAATAAAAAAAAATTATATTTTTAAACAATATTTGCTTTGCTGCTAATCAACATTGGCTTAAATCCTTTTTATAAAAATATTTACTTGCTGTTACTGCTACAGTTAAATACAACAAAAAAGAAGTCATTAACGAAATATTGCCATTTGCTTAATTTATTGTAACAAAATGATTTTAAGGTGAGTTTGAATGCCAAAAAAAATTTAATTTTTTTTTAATGTTTTTTGTCATGTAATTTTTGCTGTTTCAATCATTAACGTTTTATAAAAATGGTTACAATTAAAATTCTTGTTCGTTTGTTTGTTTGTTTGTTTGAAAGGAAATAAAACAGAATACAGCTTTTATTTATTTGGAAGGTAACCATGTTTAAACTAAAAAATCTATGTATTGTTATTGCCTAATTTCCTCTTCTCTGCCATTCTCAGTGATCGACAGAAATGTTTGTAGATTTTTTTATTTGTAGCTTTAAGAGTATTAAACTAGATTTGTGCTCTACAGCTCAAGATATCTGCTGGGAATATAAAGAGTTTTGCAATTAAGATTTAGCTATGTACAGTTGAAGTTTTAAACCCATTTTCATATAAAATAGCTGCCTAAGATATTTGACACCTTTGCCGTTTGGTTTAAATAGTTTTGAAAACAAAATTTTAAAGATTTTTTAAATTTCTTACTTTGGAAATATTTTCCATAAACGTCAACAATTGCTTCATTAAGGTTTAAAATACTGGCAAATATGCGGTTTATAGAGAAGACAAAAGAATTGTTTAACTTGGTGGCCACTTCTAGAAGATATGTTTATAACAGAGAATGAAGAATGAAGAGTTTTAAAATTATAAGAGTGGAAATGATAATAAGGAGAGCCTATGAAAAAATGTCATATATTTTTTACTATGATTTGAAAAATATTTACTATTACATTTGATGCATTTAACGCGTCTAGAGTTTAATTTTATTTATAATCGCTTAACAGATCAATTGAAATTAATAATAAAAGTCCCCTTCTTTAACAAAAAATAAAAACCAAGATCGCATGTTTTCACTAGAAAAGAGTTTCACCTGTTTGAGAGTTTGTTTGTTTTTGAAAGAGTACATTAACGTGGAGGAGAAGAAGGATTTGTGCTTCCCCAATAAAACAAGAAAAAGTTTCTTAAGTGTCATAGAGTGACTTACACAAATGGCTAATGAAAGTTGTTCAATGATTAAATAAAAGTGAGACGTTAACATAGGATTCCTTTAAAACATACATATGTATGAGTGCTGCTAAATAGACGATGGATTACGTGTATTGGCTAATTTCTTGTAACCTTTTGCACAAGAATTCTATGTTATGTCTTTAAGGGAAAATATTGAGAATAAATTTCCAAAAAAAAGATTATAAAGAAAATTTAAAAGCTCTTAGAAATTTTTAGTGGGACAAGCAATATTGCATATTTGTTGAAAGAAAAAAAGCTTGTCTTTCGTTAAACTAATATTTATGTTAATGACACTAGTCAGTATACCAAAAAAACAATTGGTAGGTACCATAATATTGTTTATGTATCCAGGAAAGCCAAACCAGCAATTTGGTAATATATGGTCTCTCCCAAATTATTCTATTCTGATAAATTTTAGAGTTAGAAAATATAATATAGTACATAATTTGTCATTAGAACCCTTCAGTCAGGATTACGACCTAGCTTCTCACATCACTTATGTTGTGTTTGTGTTAATTTTATACATGAGTGGCGGGACCTACAGTTTTAAGTCGACTCCGAATGACAGATTTTTTTTTGAGAAACTTTTCATGGCAATTTTATTTCGTTCTCAGAGTTTTTGCCAGAAATCTGCTGAGAGGAAGCCGCCGTAGAAATATTTTTTCATATTTTCGTTTCTGATGTCTGACCTGGGGTTTGAACCGTGGCCTTACGTCTAATAAGTCAACACACTACCTACTAGACTACGATGAAAATATAACATATAACATAAATAAAAAGCATTGAGGTGATTCCTTTTGAAATGCATAAATGACACTCAGATTCGAGTTATGTTTTTCTCGTCATGCAATCTACATATTTAGCTTGATTGATCACTCTTTTTTTTATTTTAAAGCCTTTATTTTTCCCCATCTCTCTCCATTTTATTTTTCATCAAGAACACCTTTCCAAACTTTACCGTTCCACAGAAAAATTCTGCCATCATTTGTGGTGTAGAAGTTCCATTTCTGTTAAGCTCATCTGCATGTTCATTCTCTTTTCCTTACATAGCTAATTTGGCCTGCACAGATAGTCCCGTACAATCTTTACTCCAAGACAAAGAAGCAGTCTGATTGCCAGGTGTTGTCTTTACTATTGAATTGCACACGTCCTTTTCCTATGTGTTCAAGGTAATTTATTTTAAGCCCGAACATACCCACTTCTTTATCAGGAACAGTCTTTGATTCATACGTACATATTTTAATATCAACTCTCTGGAAGAGTTGCCTTATTCATTTTAATTCGTTAGTCATGCTCTTTTTTTGGAAAAAATTAACGAGATTTTGTTCAGGAGACAGTTCAGGAGAGAGCTGTTAGCTGCTTGATCTCCTGAATCTCGATACTTCTCGATGGAAATAGTGTTCGCGTCATTCCAACCATAGTCTCTATGGGTCTGGCCTTAAGTATCATATGCAGTGAACATAAATCCGACAAAGGGCATCCGACAAAGGGTAATTTTTCATAACCCCGATTTTACAACGCTATTCTTTCTCTGTATCCCTTACTCTATGTATCTCATGTTGACTTCCTCTATGCAGATTTCTGAAAACAACTGTGAGAGTAAATAAAAATTGCCGTGAAAATTTTTTAAACAATTTGTCGTTCGGAGTCGACTAGGTCCCGCCACTCATGTATAAAAATAACGCACACAACATAAGTGGTATGAGAAGCTAGGTTGTAATCCTGACTGAAAGGTTGTAATGACCAATTATTTATGTCTGTATGTATGATATATAGTGTATGAGTATTGGCTGATGTCGCCGTAGTCTAGTTGGTAGTGTGTTGGCTTATTAGACGTAAGGCCCGAGTTCAAATCCCAGGTCAGACATCAAAACGAAAATATGAAAATATTTCTTCGGCGGCTACCTCTCAGCAGATTTCTGGTAAAAACACTGAGAGTAAATAAAATTGCCATGAAAAGCTTCTCAAAAATCTGTCGTTCGGAGTCGACTTTAAACTGTAGATCCCGCCACTCATGTATAAAATTAAAGCACACAACATAAGTGGTGATAGGAGCTAGGTCGTAATCCTGACTGAAGGGTTGTAATGACCAATTATGTATGTATGTATGTATTGGCTGATGCTAAATAGAAGACTAACAAGACAGCTCTAAATTGTTCTGGTTTGGTAAAGGATATATAAGCATCTGCTAGAGTGATAGCTAGGTTATATTATCGTGTTTATTACCTACTTTCTGTTAAAGGCTTTTGCTTAAGTTTTTTGTTTTAATGAAACTCCAATTATTCGTCTTTGACCATTAGTTAAACTGGGTCCAATCACAGCTATTGAACTTTAGTTACATTAGTTCTCTATGAACTTTTTTATTATTCCATCAAACTAACAATATCTACGCAAGCTTTGCCCGCATTACCTTTGATCTCACATTGCTGCTGACAAGCCTATGGCTTAGCAGATATATTTTAAGTAACTATGATTTATGTAAATAATTCTTGTAAATAATTCTTGGAATAATATGTTTAATGAAATTTTTAATTAGTAAATAATAATATTAATAAATAATAAATGAATAAAATAATAAAAGAACATACTGTGTTGGAGTTTTAATTGATGCCAAATAGAAGAAGAGTAATGCTCCTGCAAAATTTGAAAACTTCATCTCCATAAGGAAAAACATGACTATTGATCACACAGAAGTTTAATGTCATTCATTAATGAGGAAGTTTTAAATACTTTGTGTTTTCGTTTTCGGAATACTCCAAATGGGGCATTATACCTTAGTCCCTAAACAACTTGATCATTTAACCAAGAAACCAGGAAATCAAAATATCTGCAAATTATTTCAACTAATAATAGAGAAATAATAATAAATTATATGCAAATAAATGTATTATTATTTCACTACTATTTGCCAATAGAATCCATAAATTAAAATTTTTGCATTTTTGTGGCTTATCTAAACGAAAAATATCAAATGTTTTCCCTTTTACAGACATCATTATGGTGATATTTTATTATAAACCAAAGAAAAACGAAAAGAAATAACGAAAAAAAGTTTGCAATTTGTAGTTTTCGATTTGGATTTGGATGTGGACCAACCCAAAATACGGTTGGAAAAAATCGAATTGACAAAAAATATACCCATTGTATGGATATCACAAGTCACATACAGTGTAAGACTAAAATATAGACACATAATCCTACACATTCATATCCAACCTATTAAAAGCGCATTCAACCTGAATTTTAAATAACAATACGACTGAATGAATGAATGAATGAATGAATAAATGAGAGAATGAATGTATGAGAATTCAAATAAAATGTATGAAGAATATATTACTCTATACTGTACATACTACTATTATTTGTTTAAAAAATATATATGTTCGTATGCATGTATGGCATTACATTTCATAACATTGTAGCAGAGACAAATAAAATTTAAAAAAAAAGAGAAAAAATATAAAATAAAATTGTTTGTAGAACAATAATAACAGAAAACATGTGTTTCTAATGAATATAAGAATAAACGTCTCTCTCTCTCTCTCTCTCTCAGTCTCTCTTTCTATTAAACGCTTTAATAATTCCATTTTATATTTATTTCATGAAACTTAATGGGTTAATGGCAGAGATTATGTGTGTCAGTTACCATGACATTTTTAATGTGTGTAAACATTTACAATAACAAAAATAAACAAACATTTAAAGAGTATTGATGAGAACAAGTGTTATAGAATAGTAGTCGTAACTGTCTGTCTATGTATGTAAGTGTGTGTGTGTGTTAACAAATTCAAAGCAAATAATAAAAAAAAACAAAACCGAAAAGAATTTTTTTCTTTCCAAAGTTATGCTAATTAAATACAAATAACGGTAACGAAGGCACATGTTGTACAGAGACTTAAAAGACTGATTTCAATTATTTCGCTTTAATTTGATTTCTTTACAAGCCTATATTGTATGGCAAATATATTCAGTTCCGTGCTTTGAACTTCTTTTCATCGTTTTGTCAATATATGGGTTATTCTTCAATATAACTGAAGTGTTTTTTTTGTTTTTGGGCTAAGAAAGAATCTAGGTGAAGTAGAGAGTATTTTTATGAACACATTCTATATCGATTGAGAAAATTTTTCCAATATTAGCCTCACACGTCTTATAATCCCACACACTTCCTACTGGACTACGGCGAGTATTTAAGTTTAACAATTAATATATTGTCGTTTCATTGGTTTTATAAATAAGAGTACATAGTGTATTTAGTCTTTTAATTATCTGCCATTATATTTTTAAATTGCTTGAGCAAATGTTCCAATCTGATGAAAATTAAATAGTTCAAGAATTTACTCTAAAATTCAAATATGGCTAAAGAGTTAGAAATTTAAGGTTAAGCGATTTCTAATTGGATTTTTGTTTGAACAAAAAAAAAAAAAAAAAATTGTAAAGTATGTCAAACATATGTATAAACACATAATATCTAAATGCCTTATAAATAAGATTTTGAGAAAAATAGTCAATATTTGTTCAAATTATAATTTAGAGTTTTCTCTGAAATAAAAAATATATTAAATACGAGGACCGAATTACAAATTCTATATATATACATATAGTATATGAAAGGTTAGTGTGTAAACATTCATGATTCCAATAAAGCATACTGGAATTTTTTATTCATAATTCATTAAAAATGTAAATTTATTCTGTATGTGGCGCAACCTGCAGTTTAAAGTCTACTCCGAACGACAGATTTTTGAGAAACTTTTCATGAAATATGTTTACATATTTCGTTCTTTTGAAGATGTCTGATCTGTGGTTTGAACCTTGGCCTCACGTCTAATATGCCAACTCACTACCTGCTATACTACGTCACTTCAATTTAGGAAGAAAGATTTTTATTAACTAAAAAGTTTGTTTCTTAAGTCTTTTGTTTTGAATCAAGTATTGCATACATTTTTAAAATTTAAAAACAGACAAAACAGCATTACTTACTTACTTACTTAATTGGCTATTACATACATAATTGGTCATTACAACCCTTCAGTCAGGATTTCGACCTAGCTTCTCACACCACTTATGTTGTGTGCGTTACTTTTATACATGAGTGGCGGGACCTACAGTTTAGAGTATACTCCGAACGACAGATTTTTGAAAAGCTCTCCATGGCAATTTTATTTACTCTCAGAGTTTTTGCCAGAAATTTGCTGAGAGGCAGACGCCGAAGAAATATTTTTTTCATATTTCGTTTTGATGCCTGACCTGGGATACGAATCCGGGCTTTTACGTCTAATAAGCTAACACACTACCTACTTGACTACGGCGACTACATTACTACATTAACAACCCGATTAACGGATTTTGGCCTGCCGCAACACATTCTTCAAGGCGCCTGTGCTTCTTGCGCGCCTACGCCTGTTGGTCACACCAATCGATAACAGGGCTTCCTCGATTTGGTCCTTCCAACGCATACAAGGTCGTCCTCTTCGCCGACTTCCGCAGATCCCCGCATAAAATACACGACTCGCCGGAGCATCCTTCTCCATTCGAACGACATGGCCAGGCCAGCGCAGCCGCTGGAATTTAAAGACATACAAAACAGTATATTTGATTTAATATATGATTAGTCGAAAAGAAAATTAAAAATGATAACGTGATATTCTGCAAGTGGTTGCAGTTTTCTCTTTTTGTTCAAGAAGTTTTACAAAAATTCTCATTAGAATATCAACCAGTACTTTTGAGATAATTTAAGAGACTATTCAGCGGCATTACAATTGCTATCTTGAAGGAAATGATTTAACAAATTGTAGTCTTTGTTCTTCCAAAGCCAGGTAGAAGTTGAACTGGCTTAAACCGAGTTCGCTATAAGAAAAGCCTATCATTGGTAAATGCGTGCGATATAGCATTACGAGGATGATTCTTAAAGTTCAAAAATTTGGTTGTCAAGAGCTTTCTACCAGTCAGATATTATAGGTTCTTTTTTTTTAGTTTTTTAATTTCATTTTCATAAAATCATATGTACACATAAATATATACAAAATGTAAATGTATTCCTATGTTCTAAAGCTATAATTATAATCATTTTAATTTTAGTAACATTAAATTACAAAAATTAATTTATTTTTTTCTAATCTTCTTAAGCATTTTAATACATGAATAGGGAAGTAAAATTTAAATATTTCTCAACTTTGTTGAAAAAAAAAAAAAAAACTTTTTCACACCCCTTCTTTTAACGCTAACAAAAATAAAATTTAAATAATAATCTACCGTTTACATTTTGCTTATGAGTAATTTAATAACTAATAATGCGGGCTTAGGTTAATAAATATTCGTTTATAACATTTTAAAGTCGTTGTTAATAAATCACTTATATTTACTTGGCTGGTAGTTCTTGAAAAAATACAAAAAAATACAAAAAAAAAGAGAATCGCGTTCGAAATCTGCAATGCCAACTGCATTTAAAAGTTACATTCTAAAATACTAATAACTTACTGACTTACATACTATACATACATATATATATATTTTTATTATACACATTTATTGATATGAACAAAATGTATTAAAATATTAAAAAAATTTTTTTTAATTAAAACGTTTATGAAAATTATTTAAAATAAAAAAATAAAATGAAATTAAGTATGAACATAAACCATTTCAGTCTTATGTGAATGCTTAAGTCTTTGGACTTATGTGGTAGCTGAATATGTCTGTTTTAATGTGGCTCATATAAACCACTAAATTCGCACCTTAAAACAACAACAACAACAACAGCAGCAACAACAACAGCAAATAAATATTATTATTTGAGTGTCATAAATTCAGTTGGTTTACTAATGGCCAGTGGCCACGTTAATTTTCTTATACTGACCATAAGTCTTTTAACCAAAAAAGCTTTAGAGACGTTATAACGTGTATATGTTTTGTATTTTTTTTATTGTGGTTTGTTTGTCTATTTAAGTTTTTTTTTTTTTAAAAACATGTTAATAGAAAATTATCGTAATGCATAATGGCATTTTCAAATTGTTGACGATACGATACGATACGATAGGAATTAAAATTGGGTCAAAGTTCATTAACATAAGTCTGTTTCGTAAATAAATTATATTTTTTGATTTCAAGATTTTGTTGATTAACAAGACAGAATTCTAACATTTTAATGTTCAGAAAAGATTATTTGACTGTAAGAACTTTGTAAAGATGTCACGTAAAATGATGATGATAAACAAAAATGGATTTAAATCTTGTGTAGAATTCTTTTGGCAGTAAATTAAAAACTAACATGTTTCATCATCAGCGCTTCTTTTATAGCCTCTTAGCTAAACTACTGATGCTTCGCAATAAACAAAAAATCCATGACATTTCATCAAACTTTGTGTGCTTTTTTTTGTTTAGACGAAAAATTTTGGCTTTGAATTTAATATTAAAGCCATGTGTTCAGAATTATTTTCGTTGCCACTCATCAACGACTGGGTGATACTTATGCAGGGTACGAATAAAACTAAATGCTGATATTATCACTTCACTTTTCTTCACCTCTTTATCGCATTCAAGACCAACACCAGGGAATGCATGCTGCTCATAGAGTATAATGTGTTAGTTTCAAGGAAATATTTTGTGGATGTAGAACAGGGTTCTCTGTTTTACAAACAATCTGTTTAACTAGAGAAAGAATTTTCGTGGCAATATTTTGTGAAATTCATTTGACAATGATGTGCTGTACGAGGAAGATGAGTATTGCATAAAGGCATGTAATTTACTGGTATGAATCTTTTACTTTCATCAAAATGCTCTAATATATTAGTAGAATTTTTAATTAAAAAGTTCCATCGTCCACACTCTCCAAATCTAGTGAAAATCATGAAAATAGACTTCGAAGTACAGACCTACACACGTAAGTCGCGCTCTATTTTCCTAAGGGTGTACGAAAGATAAAATACTCCTGAAATTCTTAAAGGGAATATATGATCATAACAAAATTTATCTAAGCAATCTTATTACCGGGCATTTTTCTGATTTTAACTTATCTTATATGTCCAGTCAGTTTGATAATTTTCTCCAGTTACTTTCACTGTGTGTTCACAGGTCTTCCAGCACTAGTGTGCATTTCAGAGTATAAATCCTATCTCATGGCATTGATTTGTGTGGATTTCGGCGTTCAGAGGAATTTGGCGTGTGACAATCCATAGCATATAATTGTACAAACCAAAATATGCTCAAAATATTGTGTGAAGACAGTCATTGAAAGTATATTATTTCGTATCGATGTCCTTTAATCTTACTATTGCTATTAAATATTCAAATCTTAATTTCGTTGAACAGTTGGAGGAACTCTGGCTTTTCAATTCTTTTCGTGTTGTCATGAAAAGAATCACTTGTTTAGCAAAAGACATACATGCATACATACATAATTGGTTACTACAACCCTTTATTCAACATTAAAACCTAGCTTCTGACACCACTTGTGTTGTGTGTGTTAATTTGATACATGAGCGGGGGACGTACAGTTTAAAGTCAATGTCGAACGACAGATTTTTGAGAAACTTTTCATTGTAATTTTATTTACTTTCAGAGTTTTTGCCAGAAATCTGCTGAGATTAAGGCAATGAAGAAATATTTTTTTATATTTCGTTGTGTTGGAAGATGCCTGGCCGGGGGTTTGAACCATGGCCTCATGTCTAATAAGCCTATACATACACTGCCTACTAGACTACGGACACTTCAGTTGCGAAATCAGATACAAAAAATTATGCGAACTATTGATTGGCAAGCGACGTAACTGAATGATAGGCAAAGACATATCGGAGTTAAAGGAGAGCCTGTATTTCCAATAGTTTTGTTTTAATCATTACTTGTAACAATGGCGTTTGCTTTTCAGATGCAGATCGTCAATAGATATCAGACACCCCACTCACTATATGCAAATACTTTCGTTTATGTTATATTTATAAATTAATAAGGAGAACTCCATTCGTGTGACCCCACTTAGAGAATGTTTAAAGGTCACATCATGTGTGTTTATACCAGAGATCAGCAACGAGTATTCAAAACGATGAGTAGATTCGAGTCATACTTATAATTTCAGCTACTTATACGCATTCATACTTATTTTCATATCTAACTCATACTACTCATATTCAAAGTTAGAAATACTCATCGTACTCATACTTAACAATACGCACGATGTTGTTGATTTCGACTCTCCATGATTCAACATATACACGAAGCACAAAATAAGTATGATTCGAGTACGAACACCACAATACTCGCTAGAAGGTTGTGTGTGTGCTTTGCTTGCTGTCTTTGTCTTTTCTTTTCTCTTCTTTTGTAAATGCAACAATAACTACTACTGTAAATTTTGATGAACGATTCGAGTGACTCGAATCATTCGTAAGTATTATAAGTATTTTTCTAAATTTATGAATCTGAATGAGTAGTCGTATGAATGAAACAATGAATCGAATGTTGTGAGTTTGATGTCAACGTTGTACTCATACTCATTGCAACCTATACTTATAAATCAATGTTGTAGCGAGTATGAATGAATCAGAGTAGTTGAATTTTAATACTCTTGACTCACTCATACTCAAAATTTCATAAGTACCTATGAGTAGCGAAAATACGATTCATTGCTGATCTCTGGTTTATACTTTTTTATGAAGGTTAGGTTAGGTTAGGTTGTCGACTGAGACAAGTACAGTACCCGGAGGTCGAATTGACCCATTGTACAACGTCCTTAAAAGGAAGTATAACAGAGGGGATAGGAAAAAGGAGAGGAAATAGGAAAGGGAGAATGGGAAGCGGTGAAGGAATTACACAGACCAAAAACAAAACAAAAAAAAGGAGAACGCTACTACACTGATGAAGCCCTAGCACTTCTCAACCATCTCAAGCCACTAATGGATCTGTAGAGAGCCTTGATGTCGGCTCTCGACACAGAATTCAATCCCTCGAAGAAGCCCTTGCCAAGGGTCCTCAACCTCCACTTGCTAAGGGCTGGGCAGTTCCAGAGGAGGTGCTCGACAGTCTCCAACTCCTCCTCATCGCAACATTATGAATGTTAGTCTTGATTTTCAATTGCTTAAGTGTAGAAAGGATTGATAGTATGATAGTATCTGGTATGATAGTATCTGGTATGATAGTATCTGGTATTCTTTTGGATTTTATTTTTGAGTAAAATTTTATTTTAATTAGAACCCACTAAGATTATAAGCCGTTGTTAATGCAGTCCGTAATATAGGGTATTTGGATAACATTTCTAAATTGAGTTTAAGATGAAAAGATATCCTTGCGGAACTCTTGACATTACCCCTAATAATTTGATTTCTTGTATACACATACCCCAGTGTAGGGTATAATATTCACAAGTAAAGAAGAAATATACCCGTTCACTGTTTGCTTTTCAACACTTTCAATCATAGCCTTGACATATATTCTCACATTAAACTAAAAAATAAAATCTTTTTCCGCAATAAACTGAAATAAATTATAAAAAAATGTGTCTTTAACATACGTACATCGCGGCAGTTGGCAAAGACAATTTAATGTAAACGTGTAGAGAAGGTTTGACTAACAATTTTGAGAGTCTTCAGGCCACAATTATTTAAGAGTTAAACGTGGAAATGCAGTTGTTGTTATAACATGATCGTGAAAGATAAAGTGGAAATACAACTTTAAATTGTTTAACAACAACGGTCTTTAACACTGGAATTTCAAATGAAAAGATTTTCTTTTTTTCTCTTTTCTTCCTTTCCTTTTGTTTTCTTTGATCTGTTTTTGAGGCACCAGAAAGAAAACCGAGAGAAAAAAAAGACAAGCGAAAGAGAAAAAAAACTTTTCATTGTAAACCATAATTATGTGTGTTTAAATCTTGTATTGTTTGCCACATAACAGCCTCAACTTTTCAAATACAAAACCGACTGACAATCGAACAGACGGGGAAAATTGTATTGCAACCGGTATTAAGCAGTTTACAGCGCTTTATTTCGTTCATCTCCTTAAACACAATAGCCAGTGCCATAAGATAAGGAAAGTATTTTCAGCTTAACAAAGCATTTGTAAGCGTGTCCTTAATAAAGAAAGGAAATGTTTTTTTTGTTACCTGTTAACTTAAAACTGTTTAAACTGGTGTTGCTATGATCGTATGGGAGATAGTTTTAGTGGGAAACAATTTTAATGAAGGGCTTTAAATATTCGTTGCAGCTTATGCCAAAAAAATGCTTGTATTGCTTTAGTTTTATTTGTATTTTTTAAATGAGATGTAATAGTCGTCTTAACAAATGTTGTTGCAGATACATGAGGGAAAAACAAAAACTTGTCCAGGAAATCATCTTTAACTTGTTCATTGGCCTGATAAAAATTCTCTGAATTTTTTTTTTGTCTCTGCGGTTTTTCATTGCTTGTCATTGTTGATGCTGTGTCGTTGGCTTTTGTTAAACTTCATTTCTTTTCATTTCAATTTTAGTTTCAATTCAATGTCCCAGTACATGTTATGAACATGTTTTTATTAAAATTGCCTACAAAGACATTGGAGCTTATGTTTGTATTCGTAGTTAACAGTACAGTGGTGTATACAGGAGAAATATATTTGCCAACAAGGGAACTGAATATCACAATTGATCTGACATCGTTTGGTATATGTATACCTCAGTTAAGTCATAAGAAATTGTCCAATAAAATACAGTGAATTAGGTGGAGTGATATATTTTGAATCTAAAGTTCTACATTCGCTTCAAAAAATATTACAAAACGAATTTTGCGGTAACCACGGTTAATACTTCTCTTGCCATGCTTTTTACAAAACTGAACAGTGACTGTAGTTGGATCTGTAATGGAGTAGTATTGTAGGAATTGAAGTATGCAGATCGAATTGAAAAGGTCATTATAAAAACTAGTGGCCTCAGTGTGTGCCAGCGGTAGATCGACTTTAGATATTTTGAAAGTGTGACTCAAACTCTCTCAAATTGATGGAAGGGGTTTACCTTTATCACATGCCGGTTTTGAAGACTCTTAGGGCACGTGAATCTTAATAGGGCAGTAGAGGATACAACTTATTGAACTGAATTATTGCTGCTGTATAACTAAGAGGTTACTTAAGGAATTTAATGGTTAAGCTTTGATTACGTGATATGTCGCCACTAGCGATTATCCGTTCATAATCCCCGATTACCTTCAAGTAACTGAGGAGGTGTTATAAAACGATTTGCTACACATTCGCCTACGATCCTTCAGAAAAAGACAAAAATCACAGAAGGCGGTGCATACGTTCTTCGTATTACTTATCCGTCCAGCTTCTGTGAAAGTCAGTATACCTTAGATTGCTGCGCAGAGGTATTCATTTCATCTTAGAGTGATCAGTATTAACTCTGACAAGTAGAAACCAGGGATCAGCAACGAGTATTCAAAACGATGAGTAGATTCGAGTCATACTTATAATTTCAGCTACTTATACGCATTCATACTTATTTTAATATCATACTCATACTACTCATATTCAAAGTTAGAAATACTGATCGTACTCATACTTAACAATACGCACGATGTTGTTGATTTCGACTCTCCATGATTCAACATATATACGAAGCACAAAATAAGTAGGATTCGAGTACGAACACTACAATACTCGCTAGAAGGTTGTGTGTGTGCTTTGCTTGCTGTCTTTGTCTTTTCTTTTCTCTTCTTTTGTAAATGCAACAATAACTACTACTGTAAATTTTGATGAATGATTCGAGTGACTCGAATCATTCGTAAGTATTATAAGTATTTTTCTAAATTTATGAATCTGAATGAGTAGGCGTATGAATCAAACAATGAATCGAATGTTGTGAGTTTGATGTCAACGTTGTACTCATACTCACTGCAACCTATACTTATAAATCAATGTTGTAGCGAGTACGAATGAATCAGAGTAGTTGAATTTTAATGCTCTTGACTCACTCATACTCAAAATTTCATAAGTACCTATGAGTAGCGAAAATACGATTCATTGCTGATCACTGGTAGAAACACATAATTTACTTACTTAATTGGCCATTACAACCTTTTAGTCAGGATTACGACCTAGTTTCTCACACCACTTATGCTGTGTGTGTTAATTTTATAAATCAGTGGCAGGACCTACAGTTTAAAGTCGATTCCGAACGACAGATTTTTGAGAAATTTTTCATAGAAATTTTATTTACTCTAAAAGTTTTTGCCAGAAATCTGCTGAGAGGAAGTTGCCAAAAAAATATTTTTTTCAAATTTTTGTTTTGATGTCTGACCTGGGGTTTACACCGTGTCCTTTCGTCAAATAAGCCGACACACTACCTACTAGACTACGGTGACTTCCAAACACATCCGTTTTAGCAAAATTAAACAGTTTTGTTGTGCTCCATAGATGTGTATCTCTTTGGACTAAGTGTTTAGTCGTACTTAATATTTTTAGGAGCGCATTTTAATACAGTATTCCCTCGATTTACGTCGTAGAATGTTCCGGAAAAAGGCGACGTAAATCGAAACGACGTAAATCGAATTTCATATTGCTCATACTATAAAGTAGTATGTTTTTAACAAGGAACTTAAAAAAGTTACAGTAATCTTTCGATTTACGTCACAGTTGGTTCCAAAAAAAGGCGACGTAAATCGAATGACAACGCAAATCGAAGTTGAAGGGAACAAAATTTTTGACGACGTTAATCGAAACAACGTAAATCGAGACGACGTAAATCGAGGGAATACTGTACTTATAAATGCTTTTAGGTTGACCGACCTATCACAAGCATTAATTAATTAAGAAAGCTTTGTATGCATCTTAGTTTATAAGGGTCAACTGCATTTTCTTAAAGAACATTTGCAATGTGAACTGTGTAAACGACAGGGAAGGATGGTGTTCGCTGAAGTAAACTACAAAACTCTTCGACAGTAATTCGTAACTGAAACCGAATACTAGCCAATTGAGTAGGAAATTTTGTTAACCAAACATTTTTATCTAAGAATTGGCAACATTTCGTAAATTCATGGGAAAATGACTATGATACGGTAGCATAATTCATTGCCACACGGTCAAATTTGAAAGCTACCGAATCGTTATTGAGCCTATGTATATAATATTGTCGAATGAAGTGAGGTTATGTAGATAAGATAACTTAAATGCTTGTAATGTAGAAAACAAAACGATTTACCAACAGAAGCCTAAAGGAATATAAAAATGCATGCAAGTGTAGCATGAGCTATAAGTCAAGTATTTTAAGAGAAAGTGAAACTAAGTTGCCACAAACAAAGTCATACAGTAGTTTTATTACATCGTTTATGGTTTTCTGTTATGTTACCAATTGTAATTGACATTTCGTTCCATTTTGTAGCATTGTATTGTAACCGATTTGATGCTATTTAAAAAGAAAACGACAAACAATGTTTTTGTTGCTTTTCTTAGCGTGAAGATCAATATTTTTTTCTTAAATTTTTTTAAATTTATTTTACAAACTTGTTTTCGTTTTATAAACATCTTAATTTTGTATTTAAACAAAAAACGTGCATTTGTAATAAGGAAAAAGATTAAGAGTTTTTTTAATTGTTTTGTTACTGTATAGTAGCGATTATGAGACTTTCAAAGATTCAAGAGTACTTGAATAATTGAGTAATTGATTGGTGTAAAAAAGATATTGTCGGTAAAGTGTAACGTTAAGATGCCTTATTTTATCTGACATCTGAAGGTAACAAAATGAAATGATTGTAGAAAATTCGATTAATTAGTTTGATTCGATATAAGAGTACGATATAGGAGTACTGTTTGCTAGAAGTAAACATGTTAGCCAGTGATGGATATTCTATACTAATGAAACAGTGTTTGGTGAGATAATAAAATCAAGTTTGTATTGATACACATTTAATGAAACTCTTCTGAACTTCCCTTCAAAACAGCATAGTTTTCATACACAGACAAATGAAAGGCGTTACATTAAGACGTTACAAACATCAATACTAATTTAATATACTTCTCCACTTACCAGCCTGTAGATTTCATGAATTAAATACCGGATTTAAATTCATTAAAAAAAAAAATAATCCATCACTTCGTACAGTCATACATAATGAGGTTATTGATTTATCGTCTGTGATAATTTATTTACTTCCGATTTGATTTTAAAATTGAAACGTTATAAAACAAAAAAAATTTTTTTGTTACGCCACAATCCTGTTTAGATACGAGGGTGTTTCCAAAATAAGCCAATCAAACAAGAAAAAAAATTTTGTAAATTTTTTTCTTTATTTCTCTATACGATCTCTTGTTTGTTAGTTTCTGAACACTTTTTTCAGGGATATTCAAAGGATTCGACCCTTTGTTTATAGTAAGAGTAGTTTAGCTTCTTTAAATAGCTATAAGCATTAGGATTCTGCCTCTTAGGTTAGGTTAGGTTAGAGGACGTGTACTTGTCAACTGTGACAAGTACAGTACCCGGAGGTCGAATTAACCCATTCTACAACGTCGCTGTTTCTCACACCATTCATGTTGTGTGCGGGACCTACAATTTAACGTCGACTCCGATTCTCGGATTTTACCTCTTCATTGTTAGAAAACCTTTCACCACTAAACAAGATTTTTAAAGTTAAGAAATAGTAAAGTTAAGTTAGTGTTGGGTACCTCGATGTTGTTAGTTGTCATGGTATGGCGCTAATATTTTCAAGTTTTCTAATTTTGTTGGCATGATTGCGATTTTGTGTAAGAAGATACAAATATCATCGACCTAATTTAAATCCATGTGAGAGACTTCATGTAATTCCTCTTCTCCCTAAATAGATTTTGCTAATGATATCATCCTGCAAGATGATGATCCAATGGCCTAGTTAGTGTGTGTGCTAAACTTCGAGTGCCAAGGACGTGTGTTCGCTTCCCACCAATGACTCCGATTGTTTGTCTGACATTACATGTAATAATTGATTACTCACAATAGAAAAACCGAAAGTTAGAATTATTACTAAAAAGCAATTCTCGAAAAGAAGGTACCAATATCTGTATACATGTACATAATTGGTCAATACAACCCTTCAGCCAGGATTACGACTTAGCTTCTCACACCACTTATGCTGTGTGCATTAATTTTTATACATGAGTGGCAGGACTTACAGTTTAAAGTCGATTCCGAACGACAGATTTTTGAGAAGCTTTTCATGGCAATTTTATTTACTCTCAGAGTTTTTGACAGAAATCTGCTGAGAGGAAGTCGCCGAAGAAATTTTTTCATATTTTTGTTTTGATGCTGACCTGGCGTTTGAACTTGGGCCTTCAGTGTAATAAGCCAACACACTACCTACTAGACTACGGCGACTTGCAATGTCTGTACGCTTGTCATGAAAAGAAATTGCCCCACATAGAATAGAATAGAATCGCTTTCCTTTCTACTATAAAGTATCTTTTCTGTATTCCAACAGACTGTTGGTATCAAAAAAAGAAAATCATTTAATAAATTGGAATCTAGCGAATAAAATCGGCTGTAAAAAGCAATTTGGATTTAAGAAAACATATTGTGCTGTGATAATGCATTGCAGAAGAAAATACCTGGGGTCATATTAGGTACATACTAGGCTGTGTGTTATACTCACTGACACCAAACAATGTATTGAGGTTCGTTAAGGCAACAGTGTTTATATTTAATAATAATTGCAATGAGCATTTTAAAGCAATAAAATTTAAAAATTAATAAAAAGTGCATTAAAAATTTTAATATAATTAATATTGATTACTTACAAATTAATCAGTCATTATTTCTCATCATGATTCATATTAATTAATTAAGACTTGTTATGGAATATTAATTAATACAGCTTTTTTATTTCTTTTGCAGGTGAGTGAATTTGAAAGATTTGTACGATTAAAGTTTATTGCCTGTAAGCAGTGAGTAAGGATGTCTTTTCTGTTATTAATTGCAATTAATTAAATAAATTTTTGGAAATTTTAGTATTACTAACTGTTTAAAGAAATTTTAATTTGAATTAAAGCAGGAATTTTTGATATGTTTGAAGAGTTTCTACAGTTTTTGAAACTGCAACTGAAACTGGCATAGATAATGAACTTCATTAAAGGCTTTTTCGGGCACAGATTTAAACAACTTGTAGAATTAAATTATATTTAAAGTTTACGGAAAATTTGTTGATATATTTTTTTTGACAGTAGCAAAAGCCTGTAGAAAGAAAGTTGCAACAAGAAGGAAGAAACTTAACTTCATAAATAAAGTGTATCTTGTAGTAACAACGGCTTTATTTTTTGAATACATCTTGCATGTTGAATGAGATTTTTAAGATAATAATGCTTGCATATCATGAGTACCTGGGGTTTGAAACGTGGCCTCACGTCTAATAAGCCAATAACACTATCTACTAGACTACGACGGCTTCAAGAAGATACATATGATGATTAGAACCAAAAGTATAGGAAATGATCACTCAACCACTGATGCAGTGGTACTTTTGAAAACATATGGACTCTCATTTACCTCGGCTCTATGCCGATGACTTGTGAAATCAGATACAAAAACTAATGCAAACCATTGATCGGCAAGGGACTTCATTTATACGTAGTGGAACGATGGAAAAATGAGTCTACTTGTATAAAAAACAAATAGATAGCAGGTTTGTGGATGTATGAAAATAAAGATTTGCGCTTTTAGTGGTCATAGTCTCCAAAGATTTTCAAATCATCACAACGACTTTTGCAGAAACTATAATAAGATCTTCTCTGTAATTACTTTTCACCTAGGGGACCTAGGACACAAGATTTTTAGACAATCAGAGTTTACCGCCAAACATCTTTACTCAGAGATTGCTTGGGTTAAATGTATACATACAAGGCAGAACGACTAGCAAGTGCCAGCTGGGTTTTAGAGACACATGGTGAAATAACAAAGATACATTTGTTAGGACTTAATAGAGCCCAAAGTTACTTATGCTAAGCTCTTATACTTCCTTTCACTCTCACACTGCAAGAGGATATTACTTGCAATTTTTTTTTTATTTTTGAGAAAGTCCATACACTTTATGAAAATTACGATGAAATTTTTGAAATGGATTGTTTGCAGTAGGCTTTCGCCTTAACAGACTCCTTTGTTTCTTTTACATTTTATTTGTATTTTTGTTTTTCGTTTGTTTTATTTTTATGTCGTTTACAACGTCGTCATCGCTGTAAAGCGGCATAAACAATAAAAAATTGTATAAAAAGTTTGTGTCTTAAGTCTTTTGTTTTATTTTTCATAATCTTTCTTACTCACTTAGTATTCCAATGCTAATGATTATTTATTATTTTAATTTCTGTTTTAATTTGAAGACAAAATAAAAAAATTAAAGCATTTTTCATTTAAAAACCATTTTTCGTTATGATTTCTTCACTTCACTTTAATTCTTTTTTTTTTGCATTTTTTTTGGTTTAATATTTTGATTACCGCCAAATCATTTTTCTTTTGTTATTGTTTTTATATTATTATTTTAACCTTGTTTTCTTTATTTACCATATAATTTTCCTATAATTTTAAAGTGTTGTTGTTGTTGTTTTATTTTTTTGGGTTTTCTTTGTTGTTCTTTTAGTTACCGCTTCGAAATGCATTTGCAGTTGAATGTTCTCACTCACTGTCTATGAACGTTGCATTGGGTATTTAGCGGTAGGAAATATTAGTAGTAAGTGTTATAGTTGTTGTTGTTGTTGTAGTTATTATTCTTGTGGCTAGTAACAAAGATATCTAATGGCAAATAATTTTCGTTCTTATAAAATAACAATTACTACCATGTCACGTTTTACAAATATTGTAGAGTTTTTTCTTTTCGTTTCTAACTAAAGTCGCAACCACAATAAAAGTGCAAACGTATTCATTGATACAAATAATTTTAATTTTTAATTTTGATTTTTATTTGTTCTAATTTTTCCGTAAACAAAAAAGAAAAAACCAAAACCAATAATAATACCCCGATTACACAATTATTTCTATTGATAATGTTTTTTGGCTATTAATTTTATCGTTTTAATATCGATAATAATTCATTTGTAAGCATTGTCTGTGTGTTTTAATAAATCGAATAGCAAATAAAGGTTTGTTCTTGCCAAAGATACTTCTTTGTGATATGATATAATGAAAACGTTATGGATTTATTTTAAAATTCTGACATAAAACAATATCCCTTTGCAAAAGTCTATTCCTTAAGCGGTCTCTTTAGGTTTAAGAACAATAAAAATGAAAGCCAAATTCAGTGAATACAGTCGAACTTCTATAATTTGAACTTCTATTACTTGAATTTTCTATAAGTTGAAGCACAGCAACAGCATCTTGGAGAGAAATTCTATCAGGTTTTGCTTTTTTAACTTGAAGTTTCTATAAGTTGAAGTTTTTTTTCTGGATAATGGTAATTCAATTTATAGAAGTTCGACTGTATAATGGTTTCCGTATGAATGTTGTAATGTTTCTGACATCAACAATAATCACAAGCAAAGTTAAGTAAGGTTATGAGTTGACTTCCACAATTTTGCTTGTTGTTTCCTTAATTTGCTGATAAATTTAAGGCAAAACTCTCCAGACACTATATGGCTTTGTGTTTCGAATTTTATGGCTCAACATTGCCTCGAACCTTTTGTGTTACTAAAATAAATTACGCTGACAAATTCCAGAGTTATTGTACTCGTTATCAAATAAGAAAAGAATTTTTCTTAAAATTAAGTCTGAGGCTGTGTTTCTTTTCCATTACTACTCTTGACTTTCACAAATTCTCTCCATCCTTCACGGCTTGCTGCTGTTATTTTCATATCTTCCCATGTAAGATTACATTGTCCTAATTTGCGGAGTGTCATATGTTTTTTGATGGCCGACCACGGCTTTTTGATTCGACTATACAATGATAGTATATCCGATTCTTCTTAATTCCCTCATATTATACATATTATTATCATGAGTTCCTCATTGGTAAAGTCTATGGCTGTCGCCGTAGTCTAGCAAGTTAGATTATTAGACGCGAGCCCGTGTTTCAAACTGCAGCTCAGATATCTGAAATAAAATGAAATATAAACAAGTATTTCTTTGACAACCTCTTGTCAGCAGTTTTTTTTTTGAGAATAAATAAAATTGCCATGAAATGTTTCTCAAAAATCTGTCACAGCTTCCGCCACCTATGGATAAAATCAACATGTGTGTGAAGCTAAGTCGTAATGCTGACTAAAGCGTTGTAATAGCCAATTAAATAAATAAGATGCTGACGTAGTCAGTAGGTAGTGTGTTGGCTTATTAGACGTAAAGCCAGTGTTCGAGCCCCAGGCCAGACATCAAAACAAAAATACAAAAAGTATTTCTTCGGCGACTTAATCTCAGCAGATTTCTGGCAAAAACTCTGAGAGTAAATAAAATTGCCATGAAAAGTTTCTCAAAATATCTGTCGTTCGGAGTCGACTTTAAGCTGTAGGTCCCGCCACTTATGTATAAAATTAACATACACAACATAAGTGGTATGAGAAACTAGGTCAATAATCCTGACTGAAGGGTTGTAATGACCAATTATGTATGTATGTATGTATGTAGATGCTGACGAACTTGTTGATGAGTCCTGTGGTTTTTGCGTGATGATTTTTGAAACTAATCACATCTCACTTCTTTACAGCAGAGTTTATTTTACAGAAGCGTTGAACATTCTATTCCCCACTTCTATTTCTCTATACTGACTGAAGTCTTCTGTGTTATTTAAATCCTTTTTTGCGCTACCATTAGTTGTCACTTTTCTGCCTACACAGTGAAGCTATCTATGCAGTCGAATAGTTGGCCTGCTTGTTATCGATGATAATTTTGTTAGTTCTTATGGTTTGATTTAATTATTTATTTCAAGTCTAATTTTAAGTGCTAATCTTTTCAAGTCTTTTAATTTTGTTGGCATGCTGACGATCTTGTGTGAGAGTAGTTTAATATCAGCGGCCTAATCAAAACTAATGTGAGAGACTTCATGTAATTCCTCTTCTCTTTAAACAAACTTCGCTAATGATATCATCCTGCAAGAATTTGCCTCGATGGCCTAGTTGGCAGTGTACTAAACTATAAGTGCCAAGGCCATTGGTTCGATTCCCGCCAGAGGTTCTGGGTGTGTGAGTTTGTCTACAAACTAGAAAAAAGGAAATGAGAATTATAAGTAGAAAGCAATTCTCGAAAAACAAGGGACGAAGGTGTACACTGGTATTAAATAAAATTGTCGCACACTACCCCCTCTTTTTGTAGCCCTTGCGCTGACCAACTTCTTCCTTTTCCTTGATTTCGGTGGAACTTGGTTAGTACAGGGACTGCGTTCACCCGTGGCATCACAACGGGCCGCTAAGCGTGCTCAAGTGAGCTTTGTGATATTCAGAGCTAACCTAACCCGCTCTTTCCTATCTGCTACAAACTTTCGTTCCTGTATTCCAATACAATGCGCTACATGAATAGCGGTCGTCTCCTGGTTATTGGACTTAAAAGAAAAAAAATGTGGTATACAGCTTCTGTAAAAGGGGACATCTTTCCTTATTATTTAATATGTATACCCGTTGTGCTGAGAGTTCTACATTTTTGCACATACCTGTGATGATTCGAATTATTTGCAGTTCAGTTCATTTGACAGTATCGGTGGCAGCACATAGTTTTCCGATTTTTTTCAAAAACTAATCTTCATAATTCTGTATTGGGAGAAGAGTGTACATTATTGTCAGTTAAAACGAGCATTTAAATGCTAGTAAATTATGGGTGTTGTTCTGTTAAATTCTGTGAAAAAAATTTTGAAGTTTTTGTGTTAAGTCTTTTGTTTAATTTTTTTATAAACAACTTTAAGTGCAATTTTGTTACTTGGAGAAATATTTTCAAAAATCCTTTGTTAAGTTTTGGGAGGATTACGTAAAAGGTTTTTATTTATTTAATATGTTGAACGATAATAATAAAAAAAGAAAAAAACAATATTTAATAAACGTTTAAAAGCATGATGAAATATTTCAATACTGTTTTTAATTATTAAGTAAATAATTAAGAAAAAATATGGAAATTAATTGTCGACAATTCCAAACCATTTGTGGCAATGAATTAAAAAAGAATTTATTCTATATAACCTAGCTAAGTTTAATTAATAACGACTCTATTTATTCTTTTTATTTCTAAATAACTTCATATAAATGCCAACTAAGAAATCCATTAATAGTAAATCCGCTTGATGTAAAGTAAATACAATAATTAATATACACAAGGCTTTTGTTTAAACATTCGAAAGCAATTGCAGAACAAAAAAAAAATAAAAATTTAAAATTAATATCGTTCGTATAAGAGTATATGTATGTATAATAAAATTAATGGAAAACCATATTTCTGAACGATTTTAATAATAAAAAAAAAAAAATTAAAAATGAAATCAATGCAGGAAACGTGCCTCGAATAATCACCAACAAATAGGTGGAACGTATATTTTAATTGATTAAACGTTTAACTTTCAAAAAACAAAAACAAAAACGAAAAAGAAAATACGAGTAAAAAACCGAAACAAAAGAAAACAAATTTACTCTTTATAACTTATTAAAATGCTCATGGAGTAGATATAAAAGAAGAAAAAGAAAAAAGACACACAAAAAAAAAACACCATAAAAATTAATCGATATTCACCATCGATGATTGATGTTTATGAGGTTTAGACAATAGGTCAAGCAGCCATTCAGTCTTCAGTTCATTCATTCATGACCATTTCAATATTGAAAGTGAAATGATTTGTGTTTTTGTTTCTTTTGTTGTTTCTTTTATCTGCTTTTGCAAAGATTTTTTGAAGATGTTTTCTTATCATAAAACAATTTTAAAACGATCATTAACATAGACATTACAGCCGGGCATCACTCAGTCAGTCAGTCAGTCTTAATGAATGAATGACGACGATTTGTTTTAGTTATTGCAAAGTGAAGGTAATTTTTGTTTTTGTCAAACATTCACTTCTGCAACTGATCATCATATTAATATGCTGCCAGCATATATTGGTATGTTAAGCATAATCGTAGTATAAATTATTTAAGCTTTAGGCTTATGATGATGGAATGATAAAAGAATTTTATTTTGACACACTGACTTATTCACTAAAAATTTAAATTGAAGTCGTAAGTTGGAAAAAGCTTTTTAATGGTGTCAGTTATTTTTATGCAATCGTTTAATGGTGCTTGTGTGCATTTTTTCAATTCCCATCCTTTCTTTCTAATATGTGGCTCGAAGTAGCTGAAGAGTTGTCATAATGGTGGAGATTTGTCAGTGATCACAGAGTTGTTGTCACTCTGTTATATTGCAAAATAAGTCTCTTGATTTATCTGTATTTTATAGCTACCTTTGAACAAAAAATTATTAAGAAGTATGGACAGGTTGCCGTAGTCTAGAAGGTAGTATGTTGGCTTAGGTTCAAACCACAGATCAGACATCTGGAACTAAACAATATAAAAAAAATATTTCTTCGGCGACTTTCTCTCAGCAGATTTCTGCCAAAAACTCTGAGAGTAAATAAAATTGCCATGAAAAGTTTCTCAAAAGTTTGTCGTTCGGAGTCAACTTTAACTTTTAGATAACACCACTAGAAGCTAGGTCATAATCCTCACTGTATGTATGTATATAGGGACAGATGCTTCGAAGTGGACTTTTTGAAGCTTCCGGATCACGTAAAAAAGACTTTCACGGTACTAACTAATTATAGCATCACATACGACTCTATTGACTTATTAGAGCATATGGGCAGATTGGCAAGCATTTTACATTCATATTGGTACTGCAGTAAAGGATGTTCTAACCAATTTGAATACTGCACTGAATGACGTTCTAATGACTTTGAAGAGCAGTTCCCGAAATTTGTAAGTATCCACGCAGTACCTTTGTTTATAGCTTCAGAACAAGCAGTGCTTGGTAATACCTACAAAGCATTACCAGGATAATTCATTCTTTAGTTTCACTATTTGCTTGTGAAACAATATGTCCTTCTAAATATCTTGCATTTGAAACAAAAACTTTTCATAAAAACAATGAAATGCAAATAATGACTAGGATTTAGTCCTGGGCTACACGCACGCTACAATGAGAGTATCACCGTGTATTTCCTAGGCCGAAAGGTCCTGGTAAGCCGCTCAATCACTTTCATGCTTGGGATTGTGAACTTAAACTGTTAACATAGGATTGGAATCCTCAGTAATTTTGGGCCATTAACTCGGATTGGTTACGTACCTGCCCTTTGTACACACCGTCCATCGCACTTGATTATTTAGAGAAAGTAAAAGTCGTACCATTTCAAAAATATATTCGAAAACTTTCCAAGTTAAAGCTTCAAAATTCGTTTTTACTTCGTCATGCAGCAAAATATTTGCTTGCTAAGAAGGTGCATGCCGTGAGAAATATATTCATAAAGCTGGTGATGGAAATGGAGTGATATTTATAGATTACCTCAGCCAGATCCTGTAATTTCATCATATGTTTCCTTGTGACAAAAATCACATCAAGTTCCTAATCTAAAGAAAATTATGAGAAGGAAATGAAAATAAATTAGGTACACCGAAAAGCGGGAGTTTTGACATATCAAAACTGGCATTAGAATGAAAAACACAGGGAAGTCCATACTTGGAGGCAATAGATAGAGAAGGAAGCTGTTGCTTACAGGTTGACTTGGAGCCTTATGGAAGGCAGATAGAGATGGAAATAATATGTTGTTGCTACATAACCTTTATGAATCATCAAAGGAATTTAAGAATATATTTGTTTACTAGAACTCCTAGATTTTAGAAAATATACCTATGATAAAACGCTTTAAACAATTCCCAATTAAATGTTTTATATTCTCTGTTTAATTCCATACAAAAGAGTTTCAAATTTTGTTTTTGCGAAAAAAAATGCTTTTCAATACTTAGTTTCATTTGTTTTATTCTGGAATATGTTTTCATTTCACTTAAATGTTTGCCATTACATTCAGAGAGTTTAATTTTTTAATTTCTGGTTTCATTTCATTCATGAATTCAACGAACTTTCTCTAACGCCAAAAACTAAATTGAAACGAAATATGTCAACTAAAATTTTTGCCAAAAATTTTCAATATTTTCTTGCATGCAACCAGGAAATTTGAAACGAAGTAGAGTAGAAAATTAAATATTTTTCCTGGACTTTAAACAGTACGTGTCGCATTTAAGTGATTATAATAGATTAAGGCAACATAAATAAGTTATTTGTAGAGAAATATTGTATATGATGAAAAATAAAAAAAAGTGTTCAAAAGTACACAACACACACAGTTTTATTGAAAGATAATCTTAATAATCATAATAAACAAAATGTATGTGTCTTAAGTCTTTTGTTTTTTTTTAATGGCGTATATCATACTAAAGATGTACTGAGCGCTTAAATTCAAGCATAATGGCGCTAAGATTTATTTTGCTTTTCAATAATTACGCTTCTGTCTTAAGTCTTTTGTGCCTTACTTTAGAATTGCAATTTCAACGTATCATAAGGACGTGGAAATTTTTTTATTGTTGACCAAAATTAAATTAAATTTTTATGATTTTTTTTTCCAAACGAACTAAACGAAAGCGATATAAAAATAAATAATAAAAAAAAAATTTATAACAAGCAATTAAACATTTAAATTGAAATTTATATCATAATTACAGACTGTATTGAGCTGTGTATTGAAAAATCTTTGCAATTATAGCCGCAACTCAAAACGAAGTCAATAAAAATAACCATAAAGTTATTGCTTAGGTATCCATTGTATGAATAGAAAGCAATAAAAAATTAAATTATAATTTTTATAAACAATAAACTCAAGACAACATATCATATCGTTGCATTCAAAAAAAAAAAAAAACGAAAAAATAATAAAAAGACACCAAAATTATGCATGGGAATCTATTAAAACCACAAAAACACTAGGGGAGCGACAAAAAACCAAACGTTTCATTTTTTTTCTTCTTAGTTTTGCAGCAGCATTTTATTTAGGCGTTTTGTCATAATAACAGCTGAAGAAAACAAAATTTAACCAAAACTGGAGCAAAGTTATAAAATTTTATGCTAAAAAAAAACTCGTGCATATATTGCAGAGTTTTTGGTTTTCTGCTTGTTTTGTAGAAACAGAATCAGAAATGAGTCTACACACAGAGGCATAATTAAATGTAAGAAAAGCTTACATAAAACTCTTGATTAATAAATAAGTGGTAATAGAGCAGCATGGCTGTTTTGCTAACACATTCATGTAGCGAAAGGTAGGCGTTTGTGTGTATTGCCGAACGTCAGTCATATTTAGTATTTTTTTTCATTTTTTTCACTGAAAATTAAGGAAAAATTACGTCATAATGTTTTACGTTTTTAAAGATGAAACGATGAAGATGATGAAGCAAATGAAAATGAGAATAAAAATATATGTTAGTGGTTTATATTGCCATCATTATGTTCAAAATGTGGTTTTAATTGTGGCTGCATTAGCAATAAATATAAAAAAAGACTAGGTTTTCCGTCATGTGCAATATTAATGAAAATGGATAGTGGGAAGTAAAAATTCTCGTTAACAGTTATACCATGGACCATCAAGCTGTATATTACAAAACAACAGTATTTTCTGGTTCCATGCAGAATTACTTACA
The DNA here is from genome assembly GCA_927399465.1 of Sarcophaga caerulescens. Classification (NCBI taxonomy): domain Eukaryota; kingdom Metazoa; phylum Arthropoda; class Insecta; order Diptera; family Sarcophagidae; genus Sarcophaga; species Sarcophaga caerulescens. Next base: position 32,682,590 of record OV656872.1, on the reverse strand, counting down.
TATGTACGTACATACATACATAATTAGTCATTACAACACTTCAGTCAGGATTACGATCTAGCTTCTCACACCACTTATGTTGTGTGCGTTAATTTTATACTTGATTGGCGGGACCTACAGTTTAAAGTCGACTCCGAACGACAGATTTCTTTTGGAAGCACTTCATGGCAATTTTATTTACTCTCAGAGTTTTTGCCAGAAATCTGCTGAGAGGCAGTCGTCGAAGAAATATTTTTTTTTTCATATTTTCGTTTTGATGCCTGACGTGGGATACGAACCCGTGCTTTACGTCTAATAAGCCAACACACTACCTACTAGACTACGGCGACTACTGCTACGACAGAATTTTGAGAAACTTCTCATGGCAATGTTTAATTTATTCTCAGAGTTCTGTCAGAAATCTGTTGGGGGGAAGTAACCAAAGAAAATTTCTTTCCGAATTTCGTTTGTTGGAGACATCTTACCCGGGGTTTGAGCAGAGGCCAACATACTACCTTCGAGACTGCGGTGACTTTTGTTACTTTAGTAGGGAAAATTATATGATAAATCCAGGTGGGGTTACGGATACACTTGGAAGGCTCATATTGAATGTAAATTAGTTTTAAATTTCACTCATAAGAGCACAAAGTTGCTGGCACATATTGTCAAGCTGTATGTTTCTGTAATGAATGTCCTCCACAATTTTGGCAACGCTAGAAACAATGGTGTAAAGCAGCAATGCTTTCAAGGGGCCGACCGGTACGCTAATGCACAGAATTTCACAACCGATCCAATCACTAAAAATTTTTTGATCACTTTTGTGCACATTTTCAATTTATTACGAGATCGCTAACAGAGACCATATGCTCGTTGTAATGTAACAGATCAGAGTCTTTTGTAAGAATCGAATCCGCGATCATTACGTTAATAGTTCAACACACTACCCACTAGTCTAACAGGGCACTCGACTATAAAAGTTGTGCAAATGCAATGCGGTGTTCTGTGATAAAATTATCGTGTGGATAAAAATAGGGACAAAAGGACTCAAAAATATATTAAAAGCAATAATTAAATATCTTAGAAGAACTGCGTTGTTTCGTTCTGGAAGCAGTTTTCAGATGTAGAGTATAAGCTGACCTATCCAACCAATCTAACTCCACCCTAATTGAAAGGCAAAAAAGGCTCGTTTCCCATCTCTGGTTAAAATTCAAAAGTAGTTTTCTTATTTGACAAGTATTTTGGCTTAAAGAAAAGATTAAGAGGAGCAGTTTTTATTTTTCGCATGCCTGGCAAATGGATTCACTCTCAAGTACATACAATCAGTTTTTTTAGTTTCTGTTGCATTTTTAATAACAAACAGACAGTTTCTTGAAAACTGGTATACGTTTTAGGTTTTTTTTCTCTCTCTGATGCTGATAGTATTGTTGTTGGCATTCCAGTCAAGAGATGCAGAGCCCCAGACAAATATACTTAAAAAATTTTAAACAAATAAATACCAAAGCAAAAAAAAAAAAAAAATAAAAGTCGAATGGAAAAATGAAAATCCAGAAGAGTTGTATGCCTGCCTGCCTGGCTGCCACTCGAGACACACATTTAACACACAGATACGGATGGAATAAGTGAAAGGAAATTTAAAACCGTAATGCAAAGCGGCGTTGTTATAGAAGAAATAACGCACTTGCAACAAGTAGAAGTAAAAATAACAACGACAACAATAACTGGGTAACAGAGAAGAAAAAAAATGAAAATAATTTTTACACTTCCACTCCATAAAAAAGCAGCAACAATAACAAAAAGAAAAGCAGCATCAGCAGCAAGAATTACAACTGCTGGCTGCTTCACATATGAATGAATAAATGAATGACAGAATGAAGACGGACAAAGAAGAGTTGCAGCAGCAGGAAAAGTAAGTCTCTGCTGTGGAGAGACGACAAACATGATGATGACGATGATGATGATGATGGTGTTGGCGATAATGTTGCTGATCAAGTTGAAATAGAAGTGGAAGCTGATGTTTTGCTAATGATTATAAAGTTAAAACTGCCGCCACTAAAAGCATCTGCTTTTGCTTCTGCTGCAACTGCTGCTGTGGATGTTAATGTTGATGTTGCTGATGATGACAACGTTTGGTCATACATATGCATGACTTGACGCAATTGCAGCTGTATTTACTTAACAGCCAAGCAAGATTTTGAAATATTTATTTATTTTTAAGAAAATATTTTGCAAAACTATCCGACAACAACAACAAAAACAATAATAAATTGCATCTTTAGAAAAAAAATTAAAAAATTTTTAAAATTTAAACTCTTAATAGAATGGAAATTTCCTGAAATAGTTTCACAAATGATTTGATGATTTGAAGATATTAAAAGCATTTAATCAATGCTTTACACAAACCATAAAAACATAAACTGAGAAAAAAAAAACAACCATCTGATTTCATAATAAATGAAAGGATTTTTATCTGCTCGATTGAATAATGAAGTTAAATAATCTCAAACGAGTGAAATAAATGACTTGAAATATGATTTTTGATTTTTCTTTATAAATTTAATTTTAATTTGTTTTTTTATTTTTTCTTTTTAAACTTTATGCATTACAACAACAATGTTGTTATTTTATTGTAAAACAAGTCAAGGAGGTCAACTTATCAACTGCCCATTACACATACACAGTACACAGGCAGCTCAGTACTAGTACAGCATACCGAATAGTTGTTATTTAAACATAAAAAATGTTTGCAAAGAAAACAGACAAATAAAAGAATTATACGTCTGATATGTCTAGTTAAACTAAAGCATTTTCTTCAGATGTCCCAGCAAAATTTTGTAGAATCTCTTGATCATTATTTGAGAAATATTTTCGATTGGATAGACGATTAGTAATGGCTGCATGTAGTGCAGAGTTCGTAGAATATCGCGAAGAAATGGTCTCTTGTGTTACCCTTAATCTTTATAGGGTATCCCAATAATTTCCCCCAAATCCTGATGCTGTAGCCAGGATGTTGTTCGGTATCAGTAAGTCCTTGCCTAGTACTGGATACGTATTTAGCTGTTTTTTTTTGAGATGAAATAACTCTAAAAAGGTTATGAGTATGTGTTCATTCTCCAAATCATAGACTTTACACATTAAACTTGAAGTTCTCTCTTTTCTAAAAAATGTTCTTTCAGTTTACGCAGTTCTTGCGATATCAACTGGAAGGCATGGGTCTAGACCATGTGGTATTTACTGTAATGAGAAGGACGATTATTACCACATTGGAAACATGTCCCAGCAACTTTGTATTCTTATGAGTCAAATTTAAAAATAATTTTCATTCAGAATGAGTCTTCCAAGTGTATCCGTAACCCCAACTGGATTTATCATACAATTTTCCCTATTAAAGTAACAATTTTACTTCCTATTCTGCATGGAACCTGTAAATACCTTTGTTTTATAAAGTACATATTGAGGGTACATGTTGCATACATACGTAATTGATCATTACAACCCTTTAGTCAGGATTACGGCCAAGCTTCTCGCACCACTTATGTTGTGTATGCTAACCTTATATATGAGTGGCGTTACCCACGGTTTTAAGTCGATTCCGAATGACAGATTTTTGAGGAACTTTTTCATGGCAATTTTATTTTACTCTCAGAGTTTTTGCCAGAAATCTACTGAGAGGTAGACACCAAAGAAATATTTTTTTTTCATATTTCGTTCTGTTGGAGATGTCTGACTTGAGTCGAGGCTGGTAGAGACTACTTAGTCAACACACTACCTACTTAATTACGGGAGACTTTTAGATGCACTGATACATTTCTTAAATCGTTAAATCATTACAATTATCGAACATATGTTTAGATTGTCTCAAAGCAATTTGAATTAATGAAAGTGTCCGCCTCTCTTTTTGTTCTCTTTCGCTAAGTATATCCTTCTAAGCATTTCTCTTCATTCATTATAATTTTTTTTTTCGTAATTGGTCATTACAACCCTTCAGTCAGGATTTCGACCTAGCTTCTCACACCACTCATGTTGTGTGCGTTAATTTTTATACATGAGTGGCGGGACCTACAGTTTAAAGTCGTCTCCGAAAGACAGATATTTGAGAAGCTCTTCATGGCAATTTTATTTACTCTCACAGTTTTTATCAGCAATCTGCTGAGAGACAGATTTTTTTTCATATTTTCGTTTTGATGTCTGACCTGGGATACGAGCCAGTACACTATCTACTAGACTACGGCGACTACATTTTTCTTTACTCTCAAATATATTCTGGCCTTATCAGGTGCCTAGAAGGCCACTTTTTGGAAAGCTTATCTGCCTTGTGTTACCACATCACACCATTTCCTTTGTTTTACGGATTCAACATTTTGAATTAACTTCATATGAACCGTGTGCTTGGATGATGCCCTGACTTGCATATAGTATTGCTATGTGTTTTGTATATTCTGTCCAAGATAAGCACATCTTTCGCTCATCTTTCGATGGCATAGAGAGTAGTTTGGCAGATTTCCCTATGTGTTCTAAATATTTCACACTGGAATCGAACACACAGCTCCTGTTTCACTATATGTTTTTATTCCATTCGTATACCCCAAAGAAATAGTAAAATAGTACCTAGTTTTCCACCAATTTTACTACTCTATCTCGTTGCGATTCATTTCTCAAAATCATGCAGTTTAGTGGTGTTGCACAAAACTCAGCTATTAGTTCAGATTGCTGTGTTGCCTATGTTTCTCATGGCAGACTTCTATAATCTTAGTCTTTGTAGCTACGGTCCGCACTGCCATATGCAACGGGCTTAAATTCAACAGAGCATTCAGCGCTACTTTAGAACATATTCGCATAGACTCTTCTAGACTTTGTATAATAACAGTTGCATCAGAGTGGTTTTGATAGTTCTTCTGCTTGTCTAAACAATGTCGCCTTATTGGGGTCCTAAAACTGGTCTGGTTATCCACCATCTAGTCTCTAATTTATGGATTATATCTGCAAGATTTTACCACAAGCTGCACATTAGAATGGCATGCTTTGCTTGCCTTGAAATGCTCACTTATTTGAGCATTCTAATCTAAGAATCTAAGTACTTTTAACTTCCGGTTTCAATTATTTGAATAATACTAAAGACTTAGGAAACAAACCTATATTAGAACAAAATCATGTTTTTGAATCATTTAAATAAAACGAAAGACTTAAGACACAAACCTTAATTAAAATAAAATCATGTAACATTTAGAATCATTTTCCAAAAAAAAATCCTGATTTCTTTCGATAGATTTAAAAATTTAAAATCTTTTTATATGTTTTATTGGGTTATAAAATTATAAAAAGAAAAAAAATCAAAATCTAAGCATTAAAACATGCATGTATGCAAGAATGTTGCTGCTGCTGTATTTTTATTCATTTTTAATTTCAAAAACATGTTTATTTTTTTTTCTGTTTCTTCTTAAAGAACAACTCTCCACCAAAGTTTATATTTTGTTACCAAAACAGCACCTGTAAACAGTTTTTTTATTTTTAATTATTTTTTGTTGTTGTAGCTGCCTTTGTATTTTGAACTCCAGAAACATGCGTTTATGGTTTGAAATTCTGGGGCTGCGTCAATATTAAATTAATTAATTGTACACGTCATTTAAGCAAACGTTTTAAAATGAAAAAAAAAAGAAAAAAAAAAACAACAACAACAAAATAATTTATTTAGTATTACATTTGTAGTCGGTTTTATTTATGGGCTTCAAATGTTTAATTTTTTTTTATTTTTTGTTTATAACACAAGCATTTGTGCTGCCTTAGTACGTACATACGAGTATATACGTACTGAGCTGTAATCTGTATTTTAATGTGTGCAATTACGCGAATGACATTTTGTGCGGGCCAATAAATTACGGCGTGTAAGTGTATGTTTGTTTGTCTGTTTGATGGTTTCAAAATTTAAAAGATTTTGTTGTTGAAAATTTCAAAGAAAATAAATCAAAAATGTTTTATCATCATTTTACAAAATTTACAAATTAAAAACTCATTGTTTATTTACGATTTGTTTACTTAAATTTCACTTAAAAAAGTATTAAAAATTATAGGAAAACATATGGTTTTTGATAATTATTTGCATTTTAATTGTAATGCCATGTCATAATTAATTTAAAGTGTTTGTTTTGTTTTTCTATGGTAAGTAAGGCAATCTCTTGAGAAACAAAAAAAAAATGTTTTAAAATAGCTAATTTGGTAGTCGTTAGTTTTTGGCATAAAGTCGTCAAGGACGTTGTTTTTTTATTTATCTTGTTCGCCATATTTAAAAAGGTGTTTGATTTAGTAACTTTTGATTATAATAAATAATGTCGCCAAGGCTGTGTTAGAATGTTAAAAAAAAAAAAAAAACAAAATCAAAACGAAATTATTTTCAAGTTGTTCGTATTCTACAAATTGAAGTTCTTTAATTGTAGATTTTGAAAAACAGAAAATAATTATTCCATTCCGTTTTTATCAAATAATAATTGACATTAAAATTTAAGCTAAGTACGCCATTCAAATCATTGTTAGGGTGTTTGAAATCTTTGATGATAGCTGCAGTATGAAATATAGCTTTGACACCATGGGATTGCGTGCAGCCTTAGTATTTATCTTAAACAAATGGAAAGTCCCTCTGTCTTCTTGAACTAGTTTTATCTGATTGCAGCCGTAACAGAAACACAATTATTTACTTAAACAGGAGGTATATTTCTAATCTCATAGGTTAGGTTAGGTTAGGTTAGAGGACGTATACTTGTCAACTGTGACAAGTACAGTACCCGGAGGTCGAATTGACCCATTGTACAACGTCCTAGCTTTTCACACCACTCGTGTTGTGTGCGTTAATTTTATACATGAGTGGCGAGACTTACAGTTTAAAATCGACTCCGAACGACAGATGCTTTTCATGGCAATTTTTACTCTCAGAGTTTTTGCCAGAAATCTGTTGAGAGGAAGTCGCCGAAGAAATATTTTCATATTTTCGTTTTGATGTCTGACCTGGGATTTGAACTCGGGCCTTTCGTCTAATAAGCCAACACACTACCTACTAGACTACGGCGACTTCTAATCTCATAATATATTAAAATTGCTTCTACTCTGTAATGAAACGCAAGATAAGTTCAATTATGGGGCGATTGTAGGAAGATTATTGACATGTATAGGCTTAAATTTGATTTCGAATCTGGCAATACTTATGTCATTCTATTCTGTCATAAAATTCAGTATATTATCTCCATTAAATGTAATGAATTGATTTACGCTTTAGCAATGCTTGGATTTATTGGGCCAACAAGAAACTGCACGATGATGGATAGTATTGCTATGTGTTTTGTATTTAGACAGACATAACGCATGGCAGATTTTGTTCTAAATATTTCACACTGGAATCGAACTCAGTGTACCTATTTCACTATGTTCCCTTATTCTATTGGTATACCACAAAGTGGTTCTTCTTCTAGAATAGTACGTAGCTTTCCTTCAATCTTACCACTCAATTTCGTTGCGATACATTTCTCAAATTCATACAGTTTAGTGGTGTTGCACAAGACTAAGCTGTTAGCTCAGATTGCTATATTGCCTATGATTCTCATGACAGACCTCTTTAACCTTAGTCTTTATAGTTACGGTCCGCACTGCCATATGCAACGATCTTAAATTCAATGGAGCATTCAGCGCTACTTTATAGAACATCTTCTCATAGACTCTTTGCAACTGTATAATAACAGTGGCATCAGAGTGGTTTTGATAGTTCTCCTGCCTGTCTAAACAATGTCGCCTTATTGGGGTGCTTAAACTGGTCTGGTTATCCAAGATCTAGTAGCTAATTTTTGGATTATAATTGCACAATGATGGCGATTTTGCCAAAAAATCATATTTTCGAATGAAGCTCATTTTCAACTTGGTGGGTACGTTAATAAGGAAAATTGTCGTATTTGGGATGGTCTTACAGAAGCCAATGCATCCATTACGAGTAAGTATTTGGTGCAGCTTATGGAGCGGGCTCCATATCCTTTAAAAATGAGAACTGCGCAACCATTGTGGTCAATGGTGATAGCTATCACACCATGATAACTGATTTTTTTTTACCCACTCTTCATGGCATTGATGTGAACGATATTGGTTACCAACAGGATGTTGCAACTTGCCATACATCTCATGCCACAATCGATTTATTGCAGCAAACGTTTGATGGTGATGTCAATTGGCCGCCAAGAAGTTACAATTTGTTACTGTTGGACTATTTTCTGAGGGGCGCCGTTAAAAAGAAAAAGTGTTATGCTGACAAACGGGAGGCAATTGAGCATTTGGAGGCCAATATTTGTGATGCTATTGCAGAGATATAACCCTATACACTCGAAAAAGTGCACGAAAATTGCTCCGATCGAATGAGGTACTGTGAGGCCAGCCGAGGCAGCCATATACCATTTCCAACCGGAACAATTGTACTCCATAAGAAAAAAAATATATTTTGCAATATTTCAAACCGTTTTTGTATAAATTTTAAATTTCTAGCGTCATAGTGTAACGCTTTGATGCTATTTTTATTGCTACAAAAAACCAATCACCATTTTGTTGGTGACAATTACAAAATATATTATCAAATAACTGCATACATAAATCCATTCGATAAATTTTAAAAAACGACTTGAAAAATCGTTTGAAACCTTAAATCGTTATAAGTTTTTATGAAAAACTTTAAATTTTCATGTACGAGTATTTTTCTAAGACATCAAGACAATACAATATCCATGCAAAACCTTCACTAATCCCTTGAGAAAAACAATAGAATTACTTGCAATTCATTGAATTTAATGTTCTTAAGTAAACAAATTGTTATTGTGCCATTTAAAGCATTTAAATGCAAATAAAACTCCAGTTAAACATGTACAATGATCCACTAATTTTTAAGATGAAGGAAACTTTTCAGACAAATTACAACAATTGCTATTTTAGAGGGAACAACAACAACAACTCGTGTCATTAAATTTGTAAATTTAAACTGTTAGCACCACTCACCAATCACCACTTAATACAAAAAAAAGAAGCAAAATCTGAGAAAAGTTTCAAAGTCCCAAAAAAAAAAAAGTTGTATGTTTTGAAACAATTGATTTCGTTTGTTGCATATAAGCTTCAGCATTCAATTGCAACATTTTGAAAGTTAGTTAGCAACGTATTTAAAGAGAACTTCTGTCGATTGGTGTAGTTACAAGCATTCATAACAAGTACGTTATAAAACTTTTATATCTTTAAGGTTTAATGCATATCTTATTATTTGGAAGTGATAACAATTTTTCATGTTTTTAAATTTGTTAATGCTTACTGTTGCTTATTTGTGGTAATTATTTTACATAAAATAAATCAATTGTCTTTGTTATACGAAGTATATAGTATTCCCACAATGTTTTCCTATAATGTTTGTCCTTTTAATTCCCTTTCTTATGTGCATTTGATGAAATTTTGATACATGTTTGTAAGCCGGCATTAGAAATAATTTAAATTTGTTGACGTTCTTGTTTCTTAATTCTTTTGTATTTTTTTTACTATAAAATATAAAGTTTTAGTATCAAAGAAATAATTTTTTGGGGTGGAGTTTTTATTACTTAAAGTTGTATAAAGATTTACTGGAATGCAGGAAACTTAATGGATTTGTTTTTATGATTATGAAACTGCATGAAAATATGGAAGGAATTGCAATCGGCCAAACCCAATTACTCTGAACTGTTATAACTTCGATTGGTAGACACCAAAGGCCATAGACATCTGTTTTCCTAAGGAATTAGGTTGAAAGTTAAACAGTTTTTGAAGGTATGATCATAAGTGTAATCAATTGCAGCTTATTGGTTAAACCCTAGACTTTTCAGAGCGAGAATTTTTTATTTCGGGCATTTTCTTTTATTTCAATATTTTAAAATTGATTTAATTTGAAATAACGAAATATTGATTATAGGGGCAACCGAGTTAGAAATCGAATTTGAATTGGTTTGAATACAAGAATTAAAATAAATTAACTTTCCTGTAAAAATTACAGCCCAATAGTCAATGACAAGACTTATCGAAGGAAATCAAAACAAAAAATCGATTGAAATCTTAAAGCAGCTTAATTATCAGAATTTATAATAGAATCGGTTTGTAGAGGTGAGACGATGAGGATATTGAACGATTAGATCCTCTAGCTGTAAGCTTTAAGAATAAATTTTTATTATAGTTGTACTCAAGCTTAATTGCAGCCAACGCTGATTTGAATTTGTACCATGAAGAGTAAAGCAAACATGTCATTACTTTTTTAAGAGCAGCAAACTGTGATATGTCTAAACTGGGGTTTAAACCAAGGTCTTTTCTTCTTCTTCTGGTTCCTTATCTTCTTCTGCTTCTTCTTTTTCTTCTTCTTTATATTCCTCTTCTTCGTTCTACAACAAAAAGAAAATATCCAGCTTTAAAGTACATGAAATGATAGTTTAAAATTCATATATTTGTTATGGCAGGTGACATGAAATCACTAAAACTGCATTAAGGTCCGTGCGATCCAGTTGGACCTTTAACAGTCAAAAGTAAATCGTAAAAGTAAAATCAATCGCGTCACCTAGCCTTCGACCACTTTAAAATTCTTATCTCATTGAGATTTTTCGAACTATGATAGTTGGCAATTGGGTCGAGAGTAGGGGTGTAGCAGTTACTCCCGGAGGGAAGCACCTTGGGTGTATATCAGGAGCTGGAGATAACCAGCGTAGGACGCTTAGACTTGATATCTACAAATATATTCAAGGGACACCATCATGTAAAAAGTAGTTTTATTGCATGGAATTCTTTATTGGCATTATACCGGGTTATCCATTTCGTGGTTTCAAAAGTAAACGTAAATAAAACACATATAAATTATTTTTTCATGATATTTCTTTTTTATTGTAAAGTTTGAACGTTAACATTATGTGTGAAACACTACATCATTTAAATGACCTCCACGCGAAGTGTTGCAAGCATTGATTCTTTTGAGGTAATTTTCGATCACTTTTTGACACATATTGGGCGGTATCTCAGCCATAACTTGACGAATGTTGGTTTTTAAGTGCTCAAGAGTTGAAGGTTTATCTGCATAAACACGGTCTTTCGCGTAGCCCCACAAAAAAAGTCTAATGGTGTCAAATCGCATGATCTTGGTGGCCAGTTGATATCGCCACGACGAGAAATTACGCGGCCAGGAAATGTCTCTTGCAATAAAGCCATATTCGCTCGAGTTGTGTGACATGTGGCATAGTCTTGTTGAAACCACATATTCTCCAAGTCGTATTCTTCAATAGCAGGCAAAAAAAAGTCGGTTATCATATGACCATAACGCTTCGAATTGACGGTGATAGTCGTTCCATCGTAGTTTTCGAAGAAGTAAGTCCAATCACACCTTCGGACCAAAGAGCGCACCAAACAGTGACTTTTTCTGTCTTCTCTCTTCTCTAGGTCAATAATCATGACTGAAGGGTTGCAATGACCAATTATGTATGTAAAATTATGTAATGGCCTCTCTTCAATTACTTGAGGATTCTCAGAACCCCAAATACGACAATTTTGTTTATTAACATACCCACCGGGTGTGAAATGTGCTTCATCGCTGAAGAAAATTTGGTTCGATACGTGGCTGTGGCAGAATCACCATTTTTGTAGTAGGTTTTGATAATTTTTATGCGTTGTGTGATAGTTAAGCGACCAATTTTCGTCAATGTCCGACTTTTAACTGAAAAGAAAAAAATTGGTTTCACAACTTAGTTTGACAGATGTCGAATTCCAGTCCCATACTTTTATTTCTTTATTTAATGGCGTTTAATTACAACTGATATGCGGCTTTTGCTCTGTTCTGTTAATAAATGTTGCAAAGAAATTTCTGTACAAAGAAAAAGTAAGAAAATTTATATTTTAAACAAAGGCTTTAGCGTTCAAACATGACCCGAACATGTCATACTTTAAGTTATCGAACTGCTTAACCTTTGCTTGGACATTCAAACGCAATGTCCTTGCAAAAACAATCTTTATTTTTAAATTCTTATGAAAGTACGCCCTGCATTTTCAACAATTTTCAAGCAGTTTTAATTGGATTTTGTTTCCAAGATAAGATTGAAATAATAAAGTGCGGCTGAAAGTAGAGAATGGATAGCAACTTCAAAGTTTTTAATTATTTGACAACAATCTAACAATCTGAATTTCTTGTTGTTTAATAAAATGTGTCATCTCTTCTACATACATACATAAATACATAATTGGTCATTACAACCCTTCAGTCAAGATTACAATCCAGCTTTTCACAGCACTTATGTTGTGTGTGTTAATTTTATACATGAGTGGCAGGATCTACAGTTTAAAGTCGACTCCGAACGACAGATTTTTTGAGAACCTTTTTCATCTCCTCCAGTTTAGTTAAATGGCTAATGCAACTATTAGTTTATTCTTAAATAACGATTTACTAGTAACTGTAACTGCATTTGTATTTAAGGGCCATTGGCGTATTGGTGTAGTGTAATTAAATTGATTTAAAAACTTTAAAAATTGTTGAAAAGTCTTGTATTTTTTAATTTTAATTATTTAATTACATGCGGTATTTAAGAGATACAAGCAATAATAATAGCAAAAAGAGAACATTTTTGTTTCTTAAATAAAGTAATTTTCCTTCTTTTAATAACTCATAATAACGAAAACAATGTTTCATAAAATTGTTAAACGACAAAAAGAATTTTTAAAGATTTTTTTGTCTCTCTCTCACTTTCAATTAAGGCATAACAAACCAAACAAACAGTGTGTGTCTGGTAGAGGTAGTAGTAGTAGTAGTAGTGTGGGTATGTGTCTTAAGTCTTTTATTTTATTGGCAATAGGAATTTTTTTGTTTATTAATTTCATTTAAAATGTCATCACATTACATTTGTGTTGTCATTGTTGTGTTGTAAAATGTAAATCAATTGCAAATGTTACACAAACGTTTTGAAAATCTATTTAATGAAGCCACTTAAAGTATTATAAACAGAAAAATAAAGGCATACAGCCTTTAATTAATTCAAATTGAAACCTTAGCAATGAGATTATTTACTCGTAATAATGCAATAAGATTATGTTTAAAGGGGCCATAAATAAACAAATGAAAATAAACCCCGTAACTAACTTTTAACACTTTATAAAAAAAAAACTACGTTTAAACTTATTTTTTAAATATTAATGATTTGAATTAATGACTATTATTTGATAAACTACAGCTTTATAGTCGGCATGGATACATTAAGACGATGTTTGTAGCTCATTAATATAGCAGTCAAGTGATAATAAATTAAGGATACAAATAAATCAAATACCAAGTAGTAGCCAAAGTGAAAGTCTTGCAAATATAGGGAGGAGATAAAACAATAAAAAGGTTGTTAGGCGGCAGATAGAGCTCATATTCCCAAGGGTAACTGATAACACCGCTTGATAAAATATTCAGCGGAACCGCCAAGGAAAAGTTCAAACGATTGTGGAACTATTTACTGCTTAAAGGAATACGATTAATGAAGAATTTGTAATAGATGCCGGTATAAAATATTGCTTTACTTAAAGTCATGGCTAATAAAAGAAGATATGAAGCTTGAAGTCGCCGTAGTCTAGTGGGTAGTGTGTTGGCTTATTAGACGTAAGGCCACGGTTCAAACCCCAGGTCTGACATCAAAACGAAATATGAATAAAATATTTCTTCGGCGCCTTCCTCTCAGCAGATTTCTGGCAAAAACTCTTAGAGTAAATAAAAAATTGCCATGAAAAAGTTTCTCAAAAATCTGTTGTGAAGCTAGAAATTTTGTTCATGAAGTGATGGTTTTTAGTAAAGGATAGCGCTGTCTGATCTTCCATGATATTCGTTGTTATTTTCCTACATGGGAATTCAGAACTAGTTACTTCAAGGGGATTTAAACGAAAACCAGTTTGCCTTTTTCTCTCTCAACACTTCAAGCACTTTAGCAACTTCGCAGAATAGAGCACATATTTTGAACCAAATGATCTTGAAATTCTCTTAAGGAGTGTATAAATGACAAAGGACGTCGATGGACGCATGTGCATAAAATGCTTTGATTTTAAGTCTATTAAGTCAGGTAATAAAGACGTCGTGTGTTGGCTAATTAGATGTAGGGCCACGGTTTAAACCGCATGTCAAAATGCAATATAAAAGATAAAAAATATTTCTTCGGCATCTTCTTCTCAGCAGATTTGTGGCAAAAAGTCCGAAAGTAAATAAAACTGCCATGAAAAAGTTTCTCAAAAATCTGTCATTGGAGTCAACTTTAAACTGTAGGTCCCGGCACTCATGTATAAAATTTACACACACTACATAAGTGGTGTGATAAGCTAGGTTCTAATTTTGACTGAAGAATGTAATGACCAATTATGTATGTATGTCGTTCGTTATGGATGTTATGTGAGGTCATGGGTTCTGGAATGGATAAATTGAACGTGAAATTAAGCGTCCCTATTTTTATATTCAAAAACCCGTGAAGAAATGTGATTTCTCCTCAACTACATCTTGGAATCCGCTTCTTAAGTCACTATATCACAGCAATTTTGTTAGGGTATGAGTGATTTTAATCAAAATGCAAAAGAAAAAAGGATTTCCGTGTGCTTTACAGTAAAAACTCTTGGCAAAAGGCTGTTTTATTAATATTTAATGGTGGATAGATTGCAGACATCAAAGAGGAAACTATCGCTCTCCTCCTGGTTATTAGTTCAGAGTTGGTCTAGACTATATAAAGGATTCTATATAGAACTGCCTTTGTTGCAGTGTACTACCAATTTGTTGTGCTTACCAATTTCTTATTCCCTGGTTTGGAGGAATTTTGTCAGTACAGGGACTGCGTTCACCTGTGGCCTGCCAAAGGGCTGCTAAGCGTGCTCAAGTGTGCTTTTAATATTAAAGCTACCACTCCAACCTAACTACATTTCACTAAATGACCAGATAAAAGGCAACGCCAAGAAATCTATGAATAATTCCATCAATTTACCTTCGCCGGCAAACAATAGCTGGAAACCAACCTTATCGATGATATTATTGAAAATTGTATGCATTTCCATCCAACTAAAAAAATAAAATCTCTTGAGATGGAGTGTATCATTTAGTCGTTGTATACCTTACCTACGTACTTAATTGTTTCGATTATATTTTTGTTATGATTGTTTCTTTGTTTTTTTTTTTTTTTTTTTTTGTTGTATTAAAATGATTATAATTATTTACATTATTTAATGATTTTGTTTTTGGTTTATGTTTTCAATTTTTTTTTCTGGGTTTCAGTTTTCTTATGGAGTGTAAGGTACCAAGTTTTGTAAAAAAAAAAAACAATTTATTGTGGTAATAATAACGTTTGTAATTTCGTCTTTATAATGCTTTTTAATGTAGTCCAAGGTCATGGTTATAATTATAAATTTTTTTTTAATTTGTCGCTTGTGTTTCAGTTTTTTTTTTTTTTTGCACTTAAGGCACTTTATAATAATTGCAATGATTTTCTTTTAAGTTTTATTTGCAGAAAAAATTAAATGAGTAATATTTAAATTTTCAATTTCTTTAAATTTAAAGAAATTTTAATTTCTTCTAATATATGTAAATAATCAAGACAAGTGGTTCAATAATTCGATGCACACGAATTATTAGCGGTAATTGGCATTACGTTTGAGTTTTAAAAAGCTTCTCAGTAATTACTTGTGCACTTCTGTTAGCTGCATTATGGCGGGATATTTATTTATTTGATGTTTGGAAGTCGCCGTAGTCTAGTAAATATTTTGTTGGCTTTTTAGACATAAGGCCACGGTTCAAAACCCACATCAGACATCTCGAACAAAACAAAACAAAATGTAAGAGAAATATTTCTTAGATGGCTAGCTCTCAGCAGATTTCTGGCAAAAATTGTAAGAGAAAATAAAGAATGCCATGAAAAGTTCCTCAAAAAAATCTGTCGTTCGGAGTCTACCTTAAACTGCAGGTCCTGCCACTCATGTATAAAATTAACACATACAACATTAGTGATGTGAGAATCTAGGTCCTAATTCTGACTAAAGGGCCAATAACCAATTATGTATGTCTGTTTATTTTTTTTTTTTTTTTTGGTGAAACCAGCACTCAGGGTATGGCCCCTACTCATGCAGTGCATTGTGCAGGTTTTTAGGAAAATGGGTTATAGGAAGGTGGAAGAGAGGGAGTAGTGTTTGTGGACATCTCAAGATGCGAACGGCAAGGAAACGAGTTGCTGCAAGGTGACTATAAAATGGCCAGTGCTATACCTTCACCATTAGACAGTCTACAGCAATCGTCCCGTGACCTTCAGTCATTTGGTCTTAAGCATGATCACAATGGGTACAATGACCTCCAAGAGAAATTGCAATTGCCGTCATGACATTATACATATGTACGTCCTCAAACTTAAATTCGAATTCACCGAATTCCGTTTCGTGTATTTTGTGAACATCTTTAACTATGAAAAGGTTCTCTGTTTACATGCAAACATAATTTGTCATTAAAATCCTTCAGTCAGGATTATGAGCTGGTAGCTTCTCACGCCACTCATGTCGTGTGTGCTAATTTTTTTTGCATGAGTTTTTGTCAGAAATCTGCTGAGGAGTAAAAAATTATTTTTCATTTTTCTTCCATAATTGGGCTTTTAGGTCACAACAATTGTTTTTACAAGGCGGGCCCTCCGAAGATATATAATATTCATTTCGTTTTCAAATTTACTTTGACCTCTTTTAAATGTATTTATACTTTTTCATTTTTCTTCTATAATTGGGCTTTTAGGTCACAACAATTGATTTTTCATATTTTTTTGTTGAAGATGTCTGACCTGGTGTTTGAACAGTGGTCTCACGACTATGGCATCTAGCTTCTCTGTTTGTTAAATTTAATTTAAAAGTCTGAGATTTCTTTAAAACTTCAAACATGGCCTGCTAAAGTGTTAAAAAAAACTTTTCTAACTGACATCAGATTTCATGAAGCCACTGTAATAAATTTCGTAGCATCAGTTACTATACATTGAAGATATCTAGCAGAAGCTTGCATTACAGAGCCTACTCATTCACTTTTGTATATTTTTACTTGTAGCTAAAATAAATTTTGCTCTCACAAAACATACTGAGCATTTCATAAGCATTTTTGCTTCCATATATCTAGCCCAGCAGTTTTAAATATTAACTTTCGATCATAATTTAATTAATTTACAAATTAAGAGATTAAATACATATTTTTCTGTTTCTGTACATATTTTTTTCTATCAATTAATTAACAAGTATTTCATTTGGTTCTCATTAAACAAAAAACAATTATTTACAATTTTCTGTAATAATTATGGCAAATATTTCATAAGAAGTGTGAGAAAATTCAATAAAACCGAATAGTAACGTATGTTTCCTAAGTCTTTTGTGTTAATGGCACACAGGCAGACATGCTGGGGTTCCTTATGGCTTTTATTGTGAGCTCTACTTTAATAATTTAAAAAGTTGTTGTATGATTAATAATAATAATAGTAACAGCAGTAATATAATAACGCAATATTAACAAATAGCATAAAGTTTGTTTCTTAAGTCTTTTGTTTTTTATAAAAGTGTTACTCATTTTTAATTGTTTGGTAATAACAAAACAAGAAAAAAGAGAACAAAAAAATCGTTCATAATTATTGTTGTTCTAGTTTATTGCGAATTCACTTTTGTTGAATATCTTATAAATACAAATATCCGTATTTATATAACACATAAACTATAGCATAACCACTCCTTTATTTTTAAGCTTTGATTGTAAGTTTAAACATTATTAAGCGTATGTATGACCATTGGGCTTGCTAGCTCACTTGCTAGACGATTACAATAGGAGTCTTAATGTTTTGCTTTGATTTTTATGTTGGCTACATACACTTCAAACAATAAAATACAGTCAGTTTTTGTAGCAATTTTATTAAATTCTATTGACAAATCATTGTTGTTAAATTGCCAAGTTGGCCTTTAATAGATTAAGTCTGCTTGCTTGGTTGCCTGCCTGCATGCCTGCCTATTTGTAACAGACGAACGCACAACACTTGTTGCTGCCACTGCTAATGTTTTTTTAGAATTAGAATTTTTTTTCGATTCTTTTGACTTGCATAGGAGTATTTAAGTCTTTGACTTGATTTTCTTTAAGATTTAGTGTGTCAAATAAATTATTTAAATTATTGCCGTTAATAACAATAACCAACTGTAGCGGGCTTTATGGTTTAAGCCAGAAGTGTTTACAATACAAAACCATGCTATTGATTTTTCTTTTTTAACGTTCTTTAACGCATTGCATGTTCTTTCATTGTAAGTTTGTTATTGTAATCGCTGTTATTGTGGTTGTTGCTGTTGTTGTTGTTTGCAATTTTTTTGTGAAAGGTTTCGTTAATAATTATTTGTGGCAGTTTTTTAATGTTTCTCTAAAATGCGTAGTGCCTTGTCTGACAATTTTGCGCGTGATTTTCGGTTTTTCTTACAACTTTGTTGTTAATTTATGCATGCATTCGATAGCAGCAAAAACAAAACAGAAATATTTATTAAATATTTGCAAATATTTATCGTTGTTGGATGTACTTTGTTATTTTTTTTTTCTTTACTTTTCGTTTCGTTTTTTTGCCTTTACTTCTATAGAAATATTTTCATTTGCATTCTTTTTCTTTTTGTTTTTTCTGTTGCTTGACCCCGTTTCATTGCAAATATGCATTTCAAATATCAAATAGAAACGTACTCGTATTGCATAGTTTTGTAAACAGCGTGTAAATATTTTGTATGTAAGCTCACGACTTAAGAGTGAAAATTTATTTTTATTGTAATTCATATTCATATTTCCACATTTTTTTCTTTTACTTTCTATAAAGTTTTTCTATTTGCAAGAAAAAGTTACAACTCCAGGCATTTGCTTAGAAAGTTTGAACCGAAATAATTTGTTGCCATGCAGGCCACCCAAGTGATTGGCAAAAATGCCTAAAGTATTTTGATAATTTTAAAATAAAACAATAACAATAACAATCTAAAATATTTGTATTTAAAAATGGCCGTTCAATCGATTTCGATATCAAAAAAAAAAAATTTTTTTTGATCTTCAAAATAGAAAAAAAAATCATTTGCCATGTTCTGTAGGTTCTTTTCGTAAATGGCATTAGTAAGTCATACATGTTAACTACTCTGTACTCATTCTTGAGCCAACAGTGTATACTTTAAGGGTCACATTGGGAACCAGCGGATTTTCAGACAAGACATCCCAAGTTGGAATTCTAAGAGGACCGTGCATAGTCTTTACCATTTCGCGTGCTAAGTTTTTCATCTGTGGAAGTTCTCTAATGTTTTATCAAAAGACATTGTTGCCATTCTATTTTTATTTCAAAGCTGCAGGCGACAAATATTCAATATTGCATTTAAAAGGACCAACTCTCATGGTTTTTGATTTGCATCCATTTCAAGGGAAATAATTTTTTGTTTCCGAAGCCTATTTCGCTGAATTCTTGATTCTATAGCTTGGATGACTTGTAGCAGAATCCTTATGTAAAAAAATGTATACCAATTAGATCCAATACTTTAATATTAAATTTTAGTCTCACATGGGTGGCTCCACTGCTAAACTCACTGTGTCTCGATGGATAGAAGGCTTTAGTCAGTTGATCGTAACATCATCTCGATCACAGTGGCCATGCTTACAGGACATTGTGTTATGGGAAGATACGCGGAAAGAATGCAGCTTCCATCTAACGACTTCTGCCGTGAGTGTAGATCTGCTGAAGAAGTGAACACTGTTATTCACTTTCTTTGTCAATGCTCATCTCTTGCGAGATGCAGATATAGGTTATTTAGCTATCCATTCCTTGTCAACTTAACGGAGTTATCATCTATTGATGTAAAGGATATAATTTCGTTTATTAAACTTTCGGACTGGTTTTCTAGTGTAGGGTAGTCGTGCTTTTAATATGAAGCCTGCGCTGACCAGCTTCTTTCATAGTTTAGTGGAACTCGGTCAGTACTGCGGATTGAGCTTATCTGTGGCATCACAACGGGCCGCGATATGTGTCAACTGAGCTTTTGGTATCAAAGCTACCACTCCAACCTATCTATCTACAATACATTTCCCATTGGAAATATGTAATCTTAGTACTAACAATGGAGTAAAGGATTCCATCACCAGTACGTGAACAGCTTCGAAAAGAGACAAGATAGCGCTGCAAATCTACTTAAGGCTATATAAAGGCCGCATGGAAGGCCTGCTCAAACTCCAAAGGATCGCGTTTAGGATAGTTTAAGTATTACTGGACATTCCACTATGGGTAATCACACGTGAGACATACATGCATAATTGGTCATTACAACCCTTCAGTCAGGATTACGACCTAGCTTCTCACACCACTTATGTTGTGTGCGTTAATTTTATACATGAGTGGCGGGACCTACAGTTTAACGAACGACTCCGAACGACAGATTTTTGAGAAGCTTTTCATGGAAATTTTATTTACTCTCAGAGTTTTTGCCAGAAATCTGCTGAGAAGAAGTCGCCGAAGAAATATTTTCATATTTTTTTGTTTTGATGTCAGACCTGGGGTTTGAACTCGGCCCTTCAGTCTAAAAAGCCAACACACTACCTACTAGACTACGGCGACTTCATACGAGAGACATTAGTTAGTAGATTTCGGCAGCAACTGCAGGGACGAAGAAATGAAGTAAACTGTTCTTCTCATACATACATACATACCTCATTAGTCATTACAATCCTTCAGTAAGGATTACGACTTAGTTTCTCACACCACTTATTTTGTGTGTGTTAATTTTATAAATGAGTGGCGGAATTTACAATTTAAAGTCGATCCCGAACGACACATTTTTTTGAGAAACTTTTCATGGCAATTTTTTTTGCCAGAAATCTGCTGAGAGGAAGTCGCCGAAGAAATATTTTTTGTATTTCGTTCTGTTGGAGATGCATGACTTGGAATTTGAACCGTGGCCTTATGTTTAATAATTCAACACACTACGCACTAGACTAGTTAATTAATTTCAAATTTAAATTTAATTTAAAAATGAACACACAAACTTAAAGAAAATGTTATTAACCTCATGGAAACGATATTTTTTTTAAGTTTTTTCCCACGACCATTTCCTGATCATTAGCAGATCGGTTGTATGGCTTTTTTATGGCTTTTATATGAACGAAGGTATAGAAGTTCATTTCACAAATGACTGTGGATTGGTTTTCAAAATTTTTCTGATTTTCAATGTCTTTAAATAAAGTTTTCTCGAATTTTTAAATAAAATCTTTCAATTTACTTAAATGTTAATCAAAAGTGAAATGGTTTTTAATTTAACATGTCCAACAGGCTATAAGTATTGTTTACACATTTCAGTGAAAGGCAGGGCCATAACAAAATAGTCAAGGTGGTAGTGTTTCTTGTTTATTTCTCTTCATCTTCTTTAAAATGAAACCTTTCTAAATTGAATAATAGGAAAGTCAATAAAAATCAACATTAAAACATAAAAAAATAATACCAACATAATACTCTTTTGAAATGAAATTAAATAATACACAACAGGTATTATAATGAATTAAATTGAGTGGAGTTGAATTGAATAACATTGAAAAGGAAAAGAAAGAAGTTAAACAAACAAGCCAACATGATACACAAGATATGTTTTAACTTTCACTGGGCAAAAAGAAAAAGAAAGATAATAATGATGGTCAAAAATTTACTCAAATTGTTAACAAATTTAAAATAATTTCTTAATTAATATGAATTGATTAATTAAGTTTAGTTAAATCAAATCTTTCTATTTTAAATTACAGTTCACTGTATCATATTGCTCTCGTTTATTAGTCTATTAGAAGCCATACTGTGTTACACAAAATCTTTTATTAATTGACGTTTATTAGCTTTTTATCCACTCATAAATTATATTCATTTAGTTTTAGTTTTAGATTTATTTTATTTTTTGTTTTCCATTTTTTACTTTCAAGACAATACATTGAAAACTTGAAAGATCATTCATTGATTTCGTAAAAGTAGCAACGAATTTAAATTTGTGCCACACACACACACGATTGAGTTATTTGTTGAATTAACACTTGAATCTGATGACAGTTGAAATTAATATGCCAAGAAAAATAAAAATACAATAAAAATGAAATAAAAATGAAATAAAATAAAATATAACTGAGATGATTTATGGTTTTTGAATGTTATGTAGTACGTACATAGTTTACATCCATTTAACTATTTAGTAATTATTTTAATTTATTCAAAAGAAAAACAATAAAATATTTTTAATATTATTGAACTCCGTTTGAAAAGTTTCCTTCGTCAAGAACGCCACCATTGAAGTATGCCACAGAATAGGTCCCGGTTAGAACATAAGCTTACAAAATTTAGGAGATATGCTTGCGCTTGGTTTGGATGGAGCTCTCAGGGTATCAGAAGGAAAAGCTAACATGAGAAATGCATGGAATATATCAAAAAGGATTTTTTTTATATTATCAGAGCACAAAAACGAATCCCTAGTAATACCTAAATTAATGGTTTTACTCAGTTTATACATATATCTCACATGACATTCTTCTAATGTGGTGTCCTTTTTTTGGACGATTTTGTATGTATACATATACTTACGTTATATTGTGCCCAATGGGTACACTTATGGTTGCCCGTAATAATTATGTGAAATAAAACATCATTTTAAGATACATAAAAAGATTTTCTAACATATGAGTACTTTATCGAGGCTAAAAGATCTCAAAAAGCTTTTTTCTGTATTAAGACAATAAATGACCAGTCTTTGTATAACAGTTGCCTTTCTATTTGAGTGCCTAGTCCTGATGTAACTTTTTAAAACATTGCCTGAGACTTCAGGTTATTCTGTATGGTTTTCTGAATATATTCTTATGTTCTGGTTGTTGTCGCCGTGGTCTAGTAAGTAGTGTGTTGGCTTATTAGACGTGAGGTCTCGGTTCACATTTCATGTCAGACATCTCCAATAAAATGAAATACAAAAATATTTCTTTCTTACTCTGAGAGTAAATAAAATTGCCATGAAAAGTTTTTAAAAAAACTGTCATTCGGAATCGTCTTTAAACTGTGAATCCCGTCACTCATGTATAAAATTAACACGCACAACATAAGTGGTGTTGGACTCTAGGTCGTAATCCTGACTGAAGGCTTGTAATGACGAATTATGTAAGTGTATACAATATAGATACAAAACTCTGTAAGTTTTTATATTTTCTTTTTTGTTATTTTATGGATTAAGACTGTCACAAAGCCTCCCAGCTATGTTCTTATAAATTCTTTTCTTTGTTTCAGTTTCAGTTATGGTTTTAATTGAACTTTCTCAACATAGAAAAATATTAGACCACAACAGCAGATTCTAGAATGATAGGGTTGCCAAATGTTTTTGTGAAAAGGTTTTGGATTAGTGGTTTGTAGTAATGGTTTGGGTTTACGCATTCGTAAATTTTCTATAGGATGCAGGATTGAGGACGAAGAATGTTGATCAATAATTTTTCAATATTTACAATGTAAAGTATCCTAACATAGATATATTAGACTGGCGATAAGTCACCCGTATTAATAATCACTCAGAAGTAGCATGAGTGATCATTTCAAAGATTTTTTAAATTGAAATACCTATATCCCCTTTCTAAAGTCCCCGTGTACTTATAAAATACTTCCTTTAGGAATATACATACAAAAGTATGAATCTGTTATACTTTTGATGATATGAAAAATATGACAAATGTAAACAACTCCTGGTGAACAAGGCGATATATGACTTCACAGGTTGTTATTTAAGTCAGCTGTTGTGATATTCCGCTTCTTGAAAGTTTTGAAGGGCTTAACTCAGGGAAATGTAGCTTTAATAAGTTTAATAATTGCAGGCCAACATGCACAATATCCAATGAGTTGGGTAAAACTCATATTCTCAATGCCTCTAAAGGGACAAGGTATTAATTTCTTCTCCCTCAATACAACAATAAAAATTCATGTTTATGAAGGCCTCTAGCTCTCTCTTAATGTTATCAAACCTGTCACTATCGAAATTTTAACTTTTAATTTTCAATGTTTACGAGTGAACTACGTTCTCCAGCGACAATCTTTTTCACGATTTACTTACTAAAAATCAACCACACTCCACTATTTTATCTAATGTTGGAACTTGACGTAGTATTTGTAAAAGATTACATAAAAAAGCGAAAAAAAAAATTCTATAAAAATTTGCATGATCTGAGAAACATATGAATTACAATCCTAAAGTGAATAAATACAGCGTGTCTCTAATGGAGCATAAGACATGAATTATTATTGCCTGCATTCAAATATGTTTTTTCAAATTTAATGATTGTAATGGGTGCCCCCACAATGACTGGGCACGAATTGCTGAAAGACAAAAATTGATTTTCCTTACACTTAAGGTAGCATAACAATAATAAAAAAACAACAATAACTACAACAATAACAACAACAAAATGATGAATTATTTAAAAGAAAAATATTGAATAAAGAAATACAAAGAGTGTCAATAATATATCAAATTAAATGACATTGAATGATTAATTAATTGCCAAATAAATAAAATAAAAACACTTTTACAAAATTTATTATTATATTGTGAATAATTTATTGAACAAAAACAAAAATGTTTACTTTTCTCTTCTATTTACAGAATATTTCTATTAAGCACAGCAGCTTTACTGGCACCCTGTCTAACAGATGCACAATTTCATCATTTTGGTGAAGCCCTAAATACATCACCATTGGGGTCGGAATGTGCTCTAATACTGTCGGGCCCAGGCAGATCATCTGTTTACGATTATAGCGTTAATTTATTTCGTGGCGCAATGTAAGTACAAATCATTTACAATCTGTTAACACATGTTAAGACAACACCAAAGAACGCCTTTGCATGATTCACACTCTAATAAAGCCGAAAAACAGACGAATTGCTTAAGCATTTCAAATTTTCTGTGTCTTTATTTGCATAAAAACAAATCATCATCATCATCAGCAATTTGTCATTCAATTGAATATTCAAATGCATGACTACAATCCATGATATGGAAATAATGTTACGCTATTAAGCGTTGTAGACTGGATGCTGGCATTTGAAAGAAAGAATTTATCAAGCATAGCTTATGATTTTAATGTTGGTTTCTTCGAAGGAAATTTTATATTCAAAGGATATTACACAACATATCTTAATATTTTATAGATAAGGGTTGTTTGATAAGTATATGACTTTATGAATAAGACCAACAGATATTTTATAAAAGCTTTTAAAAATAAGTCTACTTCCCGTCATTGTAATCCATGAGTACGGTGGAATAGACAAAACTTATGCGGTTACTGTTAAGTCCATTTGAAATCATGTTTATAAACGTCGGTTACGTTACTATTGCAGATCCAGCGAGCACTTCTCCAAGGCGTCCACTGCCACATCAAATCATATAAAATTTTCTATCGTTTTCTTGTTTAGATATTCATTCCGCACGAAGTAAAATAGAATCAGAAATCTGTTGGTTTTCAGAAATAATTTCATCAGTATAGCTGATGATTCAGTAACCTCAAGACAGGATTTTCGAAGATGGTAGTTCGTGGACATCTTGAGGCCAATCTCAATTATTTTCACCAACATACTCCTGTACCCTCTAGAACCTCATAATTTGAAGTCGAAGTCGCCTTAAGATATAAACACAAAGACGACAGATAACAGAAAGCTGCCAAGTTTAGAATACACACGTTTACACTAGAGCCCCGACTTGCGTCGATCCGATTTGCGTCGTTTCGATTTGCGTCGCTTTTTAAAAATTGACAAAACTCAGCTTGAGTTGTTGCAATTTCAACTCGCGTCGATTAAATTTGCATCGTTTCGTCTCCGATTGGCGTCGATTCGATTTGCGTCGTTTGAATCCCAACTTGCGTTGTTTAAATTTCGATTTGTGACGCTACATACGTTTAATTTTTTTTCTTGCAGCATTGAGTACTACCATTTTAGTATTTGTATTGTGGAACTTATTTAGAATTTTTTTTGTATTTTAAAATTCTTGCAACTTCTGTTTATTGTTTTGTTAATTCTTTATAATAATTAAAAAACATTTGTTGAACTAAATAAAATAATGAAAAATGTTTTCATTATTCATTCATTTTGCTTTCCTTTGAATTCTTGGTCCCAATAAATTAAATTTCGATGCATTTGTATAGAAAAAGTTGATTCGATTTGCGTCGTTTTGATTTGCGTCGCAATTCTCCGGTCCCCATTAACGACGCATGTCGGGGCTCTAGTGTATATGAAAACGATTATATTGAAGGCAGAACAGAAAAAGCCAAGACAACAACCTAAGCAGTTTCTGTCCAAATTAAACTATTTTCTATTTTTGTGAGCAGCTAAAAGCAAATTAGTGATGCCAATACAACATAAAATCATAATAAAAAAACAGCTAAAAATACTCATATTATTGAAGAGAAAGAACAATTTTAAAATTAAGAAATAAAAAGCAATCCATGTATTCATAATAAATAAAATAGAATTATAGATTCAATTTTGTATCTGAATTCATTTGATAAATGTTTTGTGTGTGCGGTTTTTTCATAAGTGAGTTTATTTTTGCGTACAAAAAACCTGATAGTGACAACACTGAAAAATATATTTAAATTCAAATTTTAAAATTATTGAATTATGAACTTCAATTGTTTTGATTTTGTGTCAGTCGTTTTTTTCTGCTCTGCTTTCAAAAAATTTAAGCAGTCGGCATACGGCAGAAAAAACAGTTGACAGAATTTTCTGCCGAACTGCCGAAGTGTTGTCTGTCGTCTATGTGTTTATACCTTTAGTCTAGTACAAGGCAAATCTAACAGCTAAAACTATGTCAACAGCTGACGCGTTTTTAAATGTCAAAATTTTGTTGTTTTTTTGTTTGTTTTGTTTCGATAATCATTTTCGCATTTATAAACCCTCATATGTACCGGATGTATCCTTAACGATACGCACTCTAGAAATTCTTCAGGATTACTATTTCAAAGCCATTTTTATTAAAATTTTTGCAAGATGATTAATAATATTTAAGCTTTTAGCACTAAATCCATATATCTTTTAAACTACAACCTAGATTTACTATATTTATATTTATTTAGACGAGGCTGATGAATTACCCAAAAAAAGATTTCGGTCTCTCCAACTAAGTGCCAAAACTATGACCAATAACAAATAACGTTAGCATCTGCCATTTTTATCGATGGCCATATAAAAACATGTTCTTTAGATAAAGTGGAAATGTTATTGACTGCATGGAATAATTTTTTTTTAATTTATAGGTGCCCCACTATTGCGTAATTAAGCATGACATAAAAATCAAAAGAAATTTCAATATATAAAATGTATTTAGTTTTTTTAATTGCTTTTATTAATTTCCTATAGAGGTTTGAGTGTTAATTTTTTTGACATTACGCGTACGCTTTAACAAAAACAAAATGCCTGTTGTTTTTGCATTGTTGTACTTGTTGTACACTTGCGGTTACCTGTTAGATGTACCTTGGTCTAGTAGGTAGTGTGTTGGCAGTTCAAACCCCTGGTCAGACTTTTCCGGCAAAACAAAATAGGAAAAAATATTTCTTCGGCGACATCAAGTCAGCAGATTTCTGGCAAAAACTCGGAGAGTAAATAAAAAATTGTCATGAAATGTTTCTCAAAAAAATCTACCATTCGGAATCGACTTTAAACTGCAGGTCCCTCCACTTATGGATAAAATTAACATTCACAAGGTAAGTGGTGTGAGAAGCTAGGTCGTAATCCTGATTGATAGGCTAAGCTTGGCTTTTAAGTAATATGTGAGTCTAATAATAAATGGTTTAATGTACGTACATGTATGTATAAAACATTAAACATAAAATTAAACGTAAAATTAATTCAAATAAATTTTAATTTTTTTTCTTCTTTCTGCAGGACACCTCTCGTTCTTTATGAATTATTTGCATAGATGAGCTTTAAGATTTTTTTTTTGAAAATGTACCCGCCTACATGTTTCCATATTTGATTTTTATATTATGTTTGCTAGCATATCGAATCGTTAAAAGTTCGAAAATTGTCAAATATTACCACACATACGAGTACCTATACGATTTGAATAATTGCCCTTAATTGAGGTATTTACTATGGCCATATATTGATTGTTTAAATTACATTCTGTTGTACATAATGCGCAAGTAGTGGAGGGTAGTTGGTAAGAAGTATTTCATATTTCATTACAGTGAAACAAATTGCAAACTAATCATTATCTTATCGTTCTTCTTCAAATTCAAGAAATTGTTTTTTTTTACGCCCAAAACGAAGCTTAAAATCAAATCCTTAATTGCTGAACAAAACAACTTTAATGGACACTGAAAAAGCTTTATAGGAAAGAGAATTACGCTTCTTCACAATTGATTATTTTCCCATGAAATTGTAGTCCTCATTTAGCACACTGAGAGTAATTTCATTCGAGTCAACTGTTCAACATTTTTTTGTACTTAAAATTCTCATTTTATTTTTTATTGCAGAAATTCTTATCTTTATAGCCAATTAGCTGACAAAATAGATCTGCACTAGCTAGCTTCATTAGCTTCAATTAAGTTACATATTTAAATAGCAAAATTATTGCCCCTGCCAGTATGGGTAGATGGTAATCAATGAGGGAAAGTTTCGGAGTTTTTAGGAGAATGCTGATCAAATAGAATCAAAACTGATGATCGGCTTACTGTAGCAGGTTTGCCATCTTTCTTTGCCTAGAAATGTTACCGTTGTGTATTGAATTGATTTTTCGTTTATATAGTTGTGAGAAATTTTGTTGATGAACTTGTGGTTTTTATTAAGAGATAGCGCTGCCTGATGTTTTCTGATGTTTTCTTTGGTATTTCCTCTGGACATATTATTTGAAGGGACGTACCTGAAGTAATTATTTGAATGGGATTTAAGCCTGTGTCAAATTAATCGACACACTATTCGCTTAAGTTACTACAGGGCACTCGAATGATCGAATGAGTGGCCCAAAGCATAAAACTTCTTTGTAATAGGATTTGTAAGAGGCGACTTAATGATGTAGAAGGGAAGATTCTGTTACATATTCTATGAAACTCTGATGAGATTCATATGGAAGCACTTAAAATGTCATTTCTTTTTGGATTTGTTTTGTATAATAGAGCTGAATAATCCCATAAGTTATGTAAGAGATTTTAGTAGAATCCATGCTATTCGTAGCTTATAAACATAGAAATCGGATTTACTTGCTAGTGCAGAGTTTTGGAGCATTTATCGTGCAAACAAAAAATTTTTATTCTCTGTACATATTTTTTAAATTTTTATTTAAAACTATTAGTTAAAGAAATTTGCATTAATAAGGTATAAATTTACCAATTAAACGTTATGTTTATTTGCTAAAAAAAAATTGGAAAACTTGACTTCCTTTATGTCACTACAATGTTGTTCAATTTTTTTTTTTTGGAGAAATTTAAAAATATTTTCATTTTTTTTGTGTTAAAAATTTGAAAATCTATATTTGAACGTATAAATCTCTTTTGGGATGTTGTTTAAGCTGTTGTTGTTACTTGCCAATTATTTAATAGGTTTTTTAAAGAAAAAATATTTACAAAGTGCAACATGCAACATATAGATATAGATACACAGCTATAGACGACAAGCAGACATACATACATAATTGGGGCGTTTGCACGCATTTGTTACAACAAAAAAAGTTAAAAAAAACTAAAAAACTAAAATAAATTTTAATGTATTTGACACGCGTCTAATTCATAACAAACTTTTGGCGACAACTGTTGTGGCACTAAAGCAGCTGTAGCTAAAAATTGTTCATGTTTTTTTTTGTGTGTTTTTTTCTGTTTATGGTGATAGAGTGAATGTTTTTTTTTTTTCATTTTGTTTTGTTTCATTTAATTCCCCACACCAGCCAAAAAACTGGTGTTAAATTTCAGTTTTCCATTTTTGGTGTTCGATTATGTGACGACCGCATTTACAACCATATCGGAGATAATGTAGTCATGATACAGATCAAGAGATCATTGCAGATCGCTGCTGATTACCACTACCACTACCACCATCATCACCACATTTGATGCTTTAATCACACAAAAAAGTGTCAAACTGGCATAGTTGCACGTAATAGTACACAACACTTACAATATAAAAATTAAAATGAAATATTCTGAACCTCTTATTCATGCCAGTTGAAGACATGTTATGCTCATTACAAAACCATTTTATTTTTGAAATTTTCAAAATAAAAAAAAATTTAAAAATAACGAAAAATTTGTAAAGAAATACCAACAGGTTGACAGTTACAGACACACTGATAAAGTTGTTTCTTTGCTTTATTAATGTGATGGCATATTAATGAAAAAGTTTCAGTTGGGAGGTTTCAATATTTCTAGGTCAATCTTTAGTGTTCCTTTCAAACGAAAAGTCCATCTCGGATGCTCTAAGAAACGTAACTTTAAAAGTTGATTGTATAAAGTCGTACACAAAAATCAATTGGAATCCTGAGGAAGGTATTGTATTTGAATCAAGGTACTCCTGGCTTTAGCTTAATAGAGTATCAGAAATATAGAATGACGATTTACTAGTAGTTAACTAAATTTTTAGTAAGAATTCTTATGTAAAATAGAGAATACTTCTTGTACAAAAGGAGTGCATTGGTCACTGGTACACTGACCACATTAATTACAGCAGAAGAAAATTGCTGTGATATTCATAAGTAAACATAATTTTGCAAGTCTTAAGTCGTAACTTTTCTGGATTGTGCACGTTAGCACGGAGACCAATAAATCTCTCACTGACTGAATACTAATAGGGTCTGAATATCACAGCAAATCTTTTTTTTTTTTTTTTTTTTTTTTTATTTATTTTATTTTAAAATTTAGCACAACAAGATTGTAGGGAGAAGTTACCCGGCTGGGTGGACCCTCAATAATATATGTTGGGTAATTTTATTAATTTATTTGCTGTTTTAGTGATTTTACAAAAAAAAGGGACAACAGCAGCCAATACAGTCTAGCTGTGTCCACTTTTTTATATTTTTCTATATATATTATATTTAAACCGATCCACAAGAGTCAAAGAAAAGCCTACTTGTGTGTTCAGGTTTTGTCTATTATTATTTTAAATAAAAAAAGCCGCTTAATTGGTTTTAGTGATCTTTATTGTTCAACTGTTGGTCATCGAGTGAGTGTTCTCAAAATATTTCTCTTACAACAAAGTTAGCATTATTCCTTTTTAACATTTTCCAAAAATAAAGATATCACAGAGTTGCAATAAAAAGTAGCTCTTTAACCCTTAAGGGGTAGAAAATAATACAAAATTAAGTAATAAGTAGTCTTTAATGATAATAGTAGTAATTTTGAAATAATTGTAATTTAAAGAAACAAGTGTCGTCTCTGGTTAAAATTAAAAGTTAAACAAAACAAACATAAAGAAATATAAAAATGTATATTATACAAAAATAAGACAATATAGCCATAACGGTCGTTACAACCTCCCCCTCTGTTGCTGAAGGCGTCCCGAGGATGCGACAGAACCGTATATTAATTAGGCTTTCTTGGTCTCAAATTCCATGATGTTGAGGGTTTATCATCTGGATTATCAAGTGTTGTATTAAATTCAGGATTTTCGTTTTTATTCTTGTTTATTGCTCGAGTTTGGTTTAATCGTTTCTTTGGTCTTCCACAACCTTTGATTGGGTAGATTGGTATAGTGTACGAACCACTATAAGGAGTGAGAGCCGATACATGATGAGTTGCAATTGGTATATCAGGTTGTTCTTCTGAGGTCACTATATAGCAAGAGGATCCCTTTTTGGATAATATGATGTATGGGCCATCTCTTTTTGGAACAAATTTTGATGTAAGATTATCCTCTGCTTTACTGAGGACGTGTGTGTTTACCAAAACTTTATCACCAATATTTAATTCGACTTGGGGTCTTCTCTTTAGATCTGCATACATTTTATTGTGGTCTTGCATTTTCTCTTCTGCTTCTTTAGCATCCTTAAGTGTTTCTGCCAAACGTAGTAGGTGTGGGGTGATTTGAGGTATGTAATTTTCAGCTGCAACAATTGCCTTTAAGTCATGGTGAGCCTCTAATGGACTTCGCAATTCTCTAGCAAATGTAAGATATGCTGGTGTGTATCCAGTGCTTTCACATTTAGCACTATTCATAGCAAAGCGAATCATCGGTAGCTTAAGATTCCAATCAGTATGATCTCTACCCACACAAATGGATAGTTGAATTTTGAGGTCTCTATTTTTACGCTCCACAGGATTAGCTTCAGGGTGGTATACTGGAGTAAATGATTGCTTAATATTTAGACAATAGGCAAGTTTTTGCATAATTGATGATATAAATTGGCAACCGTTATCGGAATGAATGCGTCTTGGTATGCCATATCTAAGTAGAATTTCGTTTAGGATAGTTACCGCACAGTTTTCAGCTGTAGCTTCTTTCATTGCAAAGAGTTCAACCCATCTCTATCTCTAGTAAATGTTAAAAGATTTGAGCTTCTGAAACTAGAGGGTGAACACACAAATTTCCTTTGCGTGTAATGTCAGAATAAAAAACAGAATTGCATGTTTAAACACTTTTACACGAATGAAAATACAAGAGGCAGATTAGATCTTTAATATTGCGATCTCGGTTGCTTGCTTGATGGAATATATCAGCTCCTGGGGACACTTCTGGTAATTCACTTCAATTGAAAATCTACGCTGTCCAGTCTGAATTGAACTGAAGACATTAACATAAATTTCTATGACGCTTGCAACAGTTTTCCTCGTTAATTTACTGTTTCTTAATGATCTTCCTTGTGCTATTTCTGATTGTAATGTTCTGATGTATGCTGACGACGTTAAATTATTTTATACTTTTGATGATGATCATGGTCAGGCTGTTCTTCAGCGAAATATTGATTTGTTTGTAACTTGGTGCAGAATTAATTTAATGGATCTTAACTTGAGAATGGTTTTCTCTCGCGGAGGCGTAATTTCGTCCACTTATGTGATTAATTCTTGCCCTTTGGAAACTGTGACTACATTTCTTGATTTGGGAGTATTATTGGATATGAAACTGTCTTTTATTGATCATATTAGTGTGATGATTGGCAAGGCTCGGGCTGTTCTTGGTTTTGTGAAGAGATGGGCTAGGGAATTCATTGATCCTTATATAACAAGACTACTGTACATTTCACTTGTTAGACCTATATTGGAGTATGCGTCTATTATTTGGAATCCATACTATCGTTGTCATAGTGATTCAATAGAGTCTGTGCAGAGGCAGTTTTTATTATTCTGTTTATCCCTAGGATGGGATTATGCCAATAGGTTTCCATCATATGAGGCTAGATTAGATTTGGTGAAACTTCCAACTTAGGAACGTAGAAGGGCTGTCTTAGGGGTTTGTTTTGTTTTTAATCTGGTTAGAGGTGATATCGATTCTGAGTTTTTGCTTTCTAACCTGAATTTCAGTATTCCAGCAAAATTTTCACGTCACTATCGTCCTCTTTCTTTAGATTTCTATAGAACGAACTATGGATGTAATTTTCCTTTTCGTAGATTATGTAATGATTTTAACTTATATTATAATTTTATTGATTTTAATTGTAGTGTTTGTAATATTAAACGTAGCTTATATGCTAGCATTAATTTGTAAATTATTATATAAAAATGTATTTTCGTTCTTGTCTTATGTAGTTCCGGTTTATTGTTATTTTATTCAGCTTGTGATTAAGTTCTGTAGCTGTTTTATGTTCCCGTTGCCATTACTTTTCCTTTACCCGCTACAGTCCGGACTGTAGTGTGTACGTGTCCCTACGTAATGAGGACGAGCCCTCCGCGGTCGGGTGAGGGTGGATTAGTGTGTGGCCGGGGACGTTCGCAAAAAAAAAAAAAATTCATGATTTAGACAAGAGTTCATAGGTCAGCTTCTTTGTAAGTTTCCCGTCCACCTTATGAGTCATTATTTGCACTTGTTGAGAGTATTCTATAGATTCAGAAAAGCTGTCAAAACCTATATCAATCACTTCCACAATCCCCCTCAATCATTTTAAGCACATCAAGCAGTTGTATTTCCATCACAGACCTACCCAATCCATTACAATTTCGTCTTCTTTTACTTGAGTTACAAAAATTTCATTTCATATGTTACGTTACGACATTTATCATCCATCAATTAAAATCGTTTTTCAATTTCTTCAAATGAAAACCAAAAAAAAAAATTTTCGCTTCCTGTTGCTGCAGGTTTTGTTTTTTTTTTTTTTGCCACATTCGTAGATAAAAACGCAAAAAACATTGAAATTTAAATTGGCCGCTTGAAATGTAACAAAAATGTTGGAAAATGTGTAAAATAGAGGAGAAAAAATTTATGGACTTTTTTGAATGTGGCAGTTGTGTCGTAATTGCCAAAAAAAAAAATCAAATCAAATACGCAGATGCCTGTACTTACTTATGTGCGCTGTAGGCAGCCAACGATGTAACGCATCGTATCTTATAAAACGCCAAACAAGTGAGGCTGGCACGCATGACTGGTAGCCACTCATTTTATTGCTTTGGTTTACATTTTTCTGTAAAATTTTCTTCTTTTTCTGTTTTCCGTTTATTTGTTTTGCAACTACAACACCCTGGACTAGTTTTTTAAGTGCGTATTTTGCTTGTGGCAAGTTGCATGCTGTCAAGTTCAACTAAAAAATTAAAAGAAAAAATTAAAGAAAATAAAATTATTTTTAAAAAGTAAAAGTATTTTTTAATGCAGGCTATTAATCCTTGAGTTATTTGTCAGGTTCGAAGCATAAAATGTGGAGTAGTTTTGTATTTCCTATGCTAAATCACTTGAGAACGAGGGTTGCATTTTAAGTGCAGGTTTTTGGAAAAGAGAAATTTGCTTTTAACAAAATTGCTCACTTCTAAGGCCACGGATTAAGGTGACGTTGAAATTGTGAAGTCGCCGTAGTCTAGTAGGTAGTGTGTTGGCTTTTTAGAAGTAAAGCCCGGGTTCGAATCCCAGGTCAGGCACCAAAACGAAATATGAAAAAAAAATATTTCTTCGGCGATTTCCTCTCAGCAGATTTCTGGCAAAAACTCTGAGAGTAAATAAACCTGCCACGAAAAAATTTCTATAAAATCTGACGTTCGGAGTCGACGTTAAACTATAGGTCCCGCGACTCACGTATAAAATTATATCACACAACATGAGTGGTGTGAGAAGCTAGGCTGTAATCCTGACTGAAGGGTTGTAATGGGCAATTATGTATGTATGTATGTATAAAATAGCCTTCGGATGAAAGTATAACACTTTGGTGCAGTTAAATCGTTCTTGATTTGCCTTAATGGGCACTTTACAATCTACTTCATATGCTAGTCGTTACGCAATGCTTCTTTTGGCATCTTAGTCCATTGTATTGGTGATTTGTGAATATTGTTATGGTTTTTTATAAGGTTTTATAAACTAGCAGCGTCTTTGAATTGTCAACGCTGTTTACCTAGCCAACTGTCTTGAGTGCTAATGGTCACTGTGGGATTAGTTAGGTTTCTCATTCAATAATAAACAGATTACCTGGTAAATTGTAAATTATTTTTTATAAAAATAATGATTCAACTAGCATGATGAATTCTGGCATTTACTAGCTAAATTCGACATACACAATTAGCGAGATAATGATCTCACATCTACATAGAGAATGTACACAGAGTATGTCTACGTAGAGTATGAGTTTGATGTGTTTCAAAAGCCTTTAGGGATTATTGAGGTTTATGTTTAGAAAACTTATAGGGTTGAGGTAATTAATGGAAAAGAGCAACAAGTGTGTGTCATCAATCTTTATAACATAAGTTAGGTAATTTTGCTCCAGATCACTCTAGGAATGGTTAAATGTTTAAATTTAAAAGGGAAATTTGAACACGAGAAAACAAAGTAGAAAAATCAGGCGACTTTACCTTTAGCGATATACGAAGGACACAGTTTGTGTTAAATCTACTTTGAACCCATCCTAGCACACATAACAGGACACTGGCTCCTGAACATAAACGTGCAAATACATAAAATGCTCAACAACTATACCGCCATTTGCAAGAGTTTGTCACCAAGAAATTACCGGATAGTACTTATCTACTCAGAGAGGTAGTGTGTTGGCTAATTAAACCCTAATTTTGTATATGAGTGGCATCACCTACAGTTTAAAGTCGACTCCGACGGATAGATTTTTGAGAAACTTTTTAAATTCAATTTTATTTGACATTCATAGTTTTTGTTAGAAATTCGCTAAGAGGTAGTGGTTTTTTCGTATTCCATTTTGTTGGAGATGTCTGAATTGGGTTCTGAACCGCGGCCTTGTGTTTAATTAGGCAACACACTACCTATTAGGCTACGACGACTGTTTGGAACAACTCTTTATTTATATTCCCTTCTAAGAGCTCATTTTCCAATTCAAATCTTGGGCTATACAAAAAGATATGTTAGGCACTTTCATGTCCGTTATTGTAAGCGGAACAAGATATCCTATCATCATGGTGGTAATGCTTACCAAGATGTTTCCTAAAATAGCAATACCTTAGCATGATGAAGTGTGTCAAGCTAAAATTATTTGTCCATTTTTCATTTCAATCCAGCTTTAAACTTTTCTGATTAGTTTGGAGTGCCAATCGTTGTCTTGTTTAATGCTTGCATACATTTAATTCAACATTATGATGAGCATTTAAGGAAATCAGTTTCCTATCTCTTTTAAATATTTTTTCAATACTTTATCCACAAAGTTTTCTCTCTTAAACTTAGACTTAATTTTCAACAGTTTCCACTTTGTTTCTTTATGATTGCAAAAATATTTCTTGTAAAAAGGCTTTAATTTTGTTCAAAGTGAAGGGCTGGCTGTAAAAGTTCAAGGAAATATTAAAAATAAAGGAAAAAACAGCAACAAAAAAACAAAAGATTAAATGCACTTTAATACTGTATTTATGAGTTTTTTTTTTTTGTTTTATTTACTTTACAGGCTTTCACAAGTGTTTAAGAAAAAAAGTTTAAGGTCCCTCTATAGATGTTATTTTATGTGTGTGTTGCATTTCTGAATAAATAACACAAAAAAATTTTGTTTTTAGCCAAAATACGATAAAAATTACATCATTTTTTGTAAATTTTTGTTTGTGGAATATTTTTATGTTTATTTTTTTGGACTTTTTTATGTATCATCTATAAATCATCTCACGTTTTTCCAATTGTTTAGTTGTTTGGTTGGTTGTTTGATTTGTTTGGAGTTGCAGGCAGTACTCGTATTTCAATAGAGGTCATCATCTTTACAGTGAACGTTTAAATACAAAAACAAAACAAAAAATGACATTTTGGTCATACCAAAAAGCAACTACAATTTCCATTGTAAATAACAGGCAACAAACAGCAACTTGTTGAAGCAAAAATAATTTCGAAAACCAACCAACACTTGACACTCTGTAAACAACTGAAAAAAAATACAACAACATTGACATTTAAATGATCCAAATTTTATGAATCTCGCCAACGCTTAAGAAAACGAAAATTTAAGAAAAAAAAAATGATTTTTTTATCACAATATATGCACATCGATGTGATGTTAAAATATAAGAAATAACCTCTAAATGATGGATGCACTTAATAATCAAATTTTTTTTCTGTTTCTGTTTTTGTTTTCATTTTTATTTAAAAGCAGAGTAAAGAGAAACGTAAAAGTAACTTAAAATAAAACATGATTTTTGCATATCACTTTTGTTTTAAAACTCGAAAGCTACCGTTTTCACATACAGCAGCAACAACCACATGCTAGTTTTGGCAACTGCAACAGGTGATTCAATAACTAAGAGTCTTTATTTTATACACTTGCTGTGATACTTTTGAAATTTATAAGTTTCAATTTCGTTTTCGTGGCCAAAAACCTAAAACCCAAACCCATACATTGAGTTAAAATGATAAAACCGAAGCAAGAGAACCAAATATGTATGCATATTCACTACCTTCATCGGCTTAGCTGCATACCTACAGTGAAGAGCATAAGAAATTGGAGAATATTGGAAAGTTTAGTGAATGTAAAAAAGTAAAACAGCCAAATATTAGGCTGTCAAAGAAAGGATCGCTTAAAGTAAAGTAAAGAAAGTGGAGAGGTATAACACTGCTGAGTATAAGTTATGAGAGATTGAAAAAGTCGGCTTTAAATCACAATGTTTATGCAGTGATCACACATAACAGTCTAACTATCCGAATCGATAATAATAATTCGCCAACGCTTTCGTTTACATAGTATATCTGAAGCATTAGAGTCTTGTACTGAGCTGCATGAACCAATTGATGTAAAAGCCAGATTATGAAAGAATTTGTTTATAAACGTTGGTTTTGAACCCCTTATTGCAATTGTATAACAATTAATATGAATAATGAATTCGATTTTCAATGTCCTTGAACAGGTTCAACGTTGTAGTCACCGTAGTCTAGTAGCTAGTGGGTCGGCTTATTTGACGTGAGGCCACGATTCAAACCCCAGGTCAGACATCTACAACAAAACGTAGATTTCTGGCAAAAACTCGGAGAGTAAATAAAATTCTCACATTATACTGTTTCCTTGTTCCTGGTACTAAAATAATGTCTTTAAAAAATCGGGCCTAGTATCAGTTCCTGCAGTAACCAAGTTTAATAATGAACTGAATGAAGTCAGCCCAAAAGTTGCCTTTTAAAGTAGCTTTTATTTAAATTTTAAATTTTCAAAACATTTCCCCTGAAAACAGGTATTTATTCGTAGACTGCTGTCAGAATTTAAAAAAAAGCAACTTTTTTTGATGTGACGAAATTTTTGTGGCACTTTGTGTCCTCAACATTAGTGAGAGAGACTTTGAAGACCTAAAATTTCAAACCATTTATTGAACAAATGTGTTAATATATACGTCAAACCGTTAAGTATTTCAGTTTCGTTCTATCCGCTATAGGTACGAGTATAAGCATTTGTTGTTCCATACTCCTCTCTCATGTCAACGAATTCTCTCAATTCCTTTTAAATCCTTTAGAACAGTAGCCGAAAACAGTTTGATTGAATGCTAAAATTCCTCAGATTATAAGCTGTATGAAGTTATCTTGTTTGGAGCTACTCTCTCATTTATAGCCCCTTCTAATTGCTCACACTCCAGTCACGGGCAATATCAGAAGATATGTTAAGCAATTTCATATCCGTTATTATAAGAGGAACAAGCTACCAGTATCTTTCTTGAAACAGCTATACCTTGACATGAAGTGTGTAAACTAAAAATTATTTGACCATGTTTCATTTCAATCCAGCTTTGAACTTTTCTGATCAGTTTGGGCGCCAATCATTGTCATGTTGCTACACATACCTACATAATTAGTCATTATAACCCTTCAGCTAATTTTATACATGAATGGCGGGACCTACAATTAAAAGTCGAATCAAAAAGACAGATTTTTTTAAAAAGCTTTTCATGACAATTTTTAAAGACAGAATCATTATCAGATCAAGCTGAAAAAAAAAATTTTTTTTTTCAAAATTTTTTATAAAATAAAATTGAAATAAAATTGATTTTTCTTTTCTATTATCAAAAAGGATGGATAATCTGTCCATAATTGCTTTGTCTTTCCAATTTGAAACTGATCGTAATAATTCTATCTCACATAACTAAGTAATAATGGCAGCAAAAATTTCCAAACAATCAATTTAAAATCACCCACTATAGCCTCTACTGTATTTGCATACCTTCTCCGCGTTTATGGACAACTCTTCACACGATCTTATTGTAACAATTATATATGCAAACATATTATATGCAGGTACAAACACAAAAATAAATTTTATTTTGGATGTTCCTTGCCACATTACTTCACTTGCTAAAAGTGACACTCATCCATCATAACACCAAGACCTTAAAGTGTCAAGATGTTGCTGGTGTGGCTTTGGGGTTTTCACTCTTGCGAATTGAGCCATAAAACTATTGTCAAAAACAGTTTTAAATTACCATCGAATTCTATTGAATTATGCAAAAATAAATTTTGTTGTTGTTGTTATTGTTGCTGGTTGGTTATGTTTTATTGAAAATGATTGTGATTATTTAACAATTATTTGGGAGTTTTTCTTCAATCATATTCAGCTCCGATGGTTAAACTTATTTCGCCCGGCTGAACAAAAGTCTGATGATACCATTTGTTGGTGTCCAAAACAACTGCCAACGAAAGACATAATTTTGAATTTAAAATTGGTTTTTTTTATGAATAATTTCAATAACTTACTGACATCCCCCTTCTTGACAACGACATCAAATGATTTGCATTGAAAGTAACACTCGGGCGGTGGTGCCAATAGCCAACGTTTGCTACCGGTTAATTGTGCTTGCCAGGATGGTAAACGTACGTTGTCGATCTGTGAGAAAAATACAATGGAAACCAAATTAAAATTGAATATAATTTTTTATTCATTTTTATGTCAGTCATTTGATAGCACATTATCAGATGATTTGAGAGGATAATGGAAAAGTGGGATTTTCATGCCATATTTTGCAAATATTTTCTAACGAAGTGTGAAGCATTGAAAAGCCTCATTTAGTGTGGGACTTTCATTTTCTCTCAGCATCTCCCATTAAATTACAACATGGGACCGCAAAGAACGCTGTGCTCAAAACTCTTTTACAAAAGTCATGTATCTGTACGTTTATCGTCTGTTTAAACATCTGCTGTGGATGTCCTTGTAGCTCCGGTTAATGCAGAGCTCTTCCAATTATGCTAATTCAGCATCAAACTCATTTGGCAAGGAGTCATAAGTTAGGCAACAAATTGATTTCTCATGGTTACTCCGTATTTAACTTAAAAAAGAGCATGAATGGGGGAGAAATCCGGGAACTAATTCATGAATTTTTTAGTTAATTTGACACATTTTTAGTGTTCTCTGTTAAAAGTACCAGGTACCCTGCAGTATGAAGTCACCGTAGTCGATTAGGCAGTGTGTTAGCTTAATATACGAGAGGCCACGGTTCAAATCCTGGGTCAGACATTTCCAACAAAACGAAATAAAAAAATATTTCTTCGGCGACTGCCTCTCAGGAGGTTTCTGGCAAAAACTTTGAGAGTAAATAAGAAATTGCCAGGAAAAGTTTCCAAAAAATCTGTTGTTCGCAGTCGACTTTAAACTGTAGTTCCCACCACTCCTGTATAGAATTAACACACACAACATAAGTAGTGTGAGAAACTAGGTCGTAAACCTGACTGAAGAGTTGCAATAATAAATTATATATGTTATGCATGTAAGCTGAAAAAAAATGGTTGCAAAAATACTCCACTTCCAGCCTATTCTCTCCATTTGATGTGATGAAATAATTCTCCAAACAAATCTGTTTTGATGACATCGAAGATGTTTTGATGACACGAAGAGAGAAGTACAGAGATCAATGCAGTCTATGTTGAAAAGCCACAGACTTATTGACTTACCCTCGTACTCATAACAAAACTTAATTTTTTTAAGAATTAAATCAAAAAAAATAAAAAAAAATTACTCACATGCATATGAGCACCCAAGCCAGCGGTGCCAATAAAAAACCAATCCACCGCATTATTCTCTGAGGTCTCCGGTAAAAAATAGGGACGTCCATAGTGGCGGCGAAATTCTTCAGCAGTTTCTGGATTACAATTGCTCCAACCAAAATACCAGGGTTTTTCCTCGGGACCTGTACTAACATTAAAATAATCCACACGATGCCGCGGCATATCCAAAGCTTCGAAAATGTCTCGAAAACCAGTTTTATACGGCAGAAACTGGCAGTCCAATATTTTTTGTTTGCGCTTGGCATTACTGTAGACATCACGAAAGTACCAGTAATTGAATTTCTGAAACCAACAGAAAATTATAAAGGAAGACTTAAGAAAAATTAGAGCAAACTACGTACTTCCAAAGCGGTCCAATTTTGTGTAGCATCCTCCACTATAACTGGCTTAGCGGTGTAGGCATATTTTTCAGCAAATACTTGAGGAGATATTTGTGTAACGCGCTCAACCTGGACAACGTTCTGGCAAAAGTTACAATTTTCAGCAGGTCTGAAGGCATATCTTAACAGCTGAGGCATAATTAAGGAGCAGCGCTGAAGGATAAAATAATTTTGTTTAAGAAGAAAATCATTTCTTGGAAATATTTAACAAATCTGGAAAATTAGTTACCCCGGAACGCATGTCGTTAAAATAGTAATGCAAACCGTAGGTTAATAAGCCCATAATGACTACAAATTTAAACCACTTTTCTTTGCTTGCAGTTGGCTTTCGATGCTCGTTTAAGAAATTTTCAATTACTTTCACTTGTTTTAGATTCACTTTTTTATTTTCACATTTTTTTAAAAGTTTTCTTAATTCCTCTTG
Source organism: Sarcophaga caerulescens (assembly GCA_927399465.1). Classification (NCBI taxonomy): domain Eukaryota; kingdom Metazoa; phylum Arthropoda; class Insecta; order Diptera; family Sarcophagidae; genus Sarcophaga; species Sarcophaga caerulescens. The sequence goes on along the minus strand of OV656872.1, from coordinate 32,640,230 downwards.
GGCACATTCCATAGCGCTTGTGAAACACTTGTAATCACTTCGTGCGATGCAAACACACTAAAGGCGTGTGCTTTTAAGATTCCCTTGAAATCAACAGTTTGAGAGAGTGATACTGTGGCAGGAGCTTCAACGAGTATCGAATAAAAGAAATCCTTTCGTCTGGTAATAATGCGATTATCTATGATTGTTTTCCCATTCTGTTGAAGTAGAATAAAATACTCGTACAAGAAACAAGGAGTAAGGAGTGCTAAGGAGTGCTAATGGTAATCAGAAACATATGTTGCCTGTTACTGTCATTTAGATTGATGTGGTGTTGTGTATGGTCACATGTGATAAGAAATGTTTTAAAATGATTTCCTTTTTTTTGTCCTTTATAAATAATTTCTTATTATTTTTTTGTTTCTTTTCTTTGTTTTTCTTTGCAGAGGTCCATATAATGGTGACTCAACTTGTATTACATATGATGCAGTAAATGCTGCCTATTTGGATGCACGCAAAAGAATACGTAAGTAAAAATTGAATTCAAATTTAAATTGATTTAGAAAATCTGCCACTTTATCGTACACCATTTCTATTTGCCACTTATATAATTAACTCTCCGGTTGGTCTGATACAAAGCACTAATAGGCGTTCAAGATCTCCTTATGCTAAGGTGTATTGAATAAGAGAATTCGCCTCAAATAATAGAGGAATGCCCGCCGTTGTATGTAACCTAATAACATGGTCAGTAAGGAACCGTTTGAATTATTTAAATTAGATTAAAGGTTGTTTAGTTGTCGGGAAAAATTTATAGGAAACCAAAATGTCTTTCAAATCCAAATCAGGCAAGGCTTATCACCAAACCCAGCTTAACTAGCTCTGTATAAAGAACCACTAATTAAGCACTGAAGTTCACACAATATGTTTACATTAAGGGTGGTACAGTACAAAACAACATTGCGCTAACAAACGATAGTCAACTATATTTGTAATCTCCGATATTTAGTGTCTAGTGTGTTAGCCGAACAGATGAGAGCTCCGAGCCTCGTCTCCAATATCTAAAAAAAAAAAAAATATTTCTTTCGACAATTCTAGCTCATCAGTACGCTGGTAAAAGCACGCGCCTAATTTCTTGTCGTGAAAAAGCCTCACAAACCTTTCGTTGGTAGTCGACATTAAACTATATAGTCATGGACAAAGTCAACTTACACAACATTTTTGTGTGAGAAGCTAGGTCGTAATAGATTATCATTAAATAATATATGTCTACTCGCCGTAGTCTGGTGGGTAGTGTGTTGTCTTACTAGACGTGAGGCTACAGTTCAAACCCCAGGGCAGACATCTCCAACAAAACGAAACGGGGAAAAATATCTCTTCGGCGACTTCCTCTCAGCAAATTTCTTGCATAACCCCTGAAAGTAAATAAAATTGCAATGAAAAGTTTCTCAAAAATCTTTCGTTCGAAGTTGATATTAAACTGTAGCTACAGCCGTTCATGTATAAAATTAACACACACAACATAAGTAATGTGAGAAGCTGGGTCGTCGTAATGCTGACTAATGTATTGGATTGTCATCAAATATATGTCTAGTTAGGTGAATACTGAATTACAAATCTAATCCTTAAACCAATTCCACGATTGATACACTTACATACATACAAGGGTCATTACAACCCTTCAGTCAGGAATTCGACCTAGCTTCTCACACCACTTATGTTGTGTGCGTTAATTTTATACATGAGTGGCGGGACCTACAGTTTAAAGTTTTACGATTGATGGTGTTCTTAATTCAGGAACACGATGGTCTGAGATACTAAACAGGAAAACATTACAAGTCTACTGAGAACCATCACCGATGAGGCACTTGTAACTTGTAGCGGAGCAAACTGTTCTGGTAGATCGAGATTATTGTATTGGGCAATGCCATTTGCAATACATCTGATCTTATTCGGTTTAGATACATGTTCTGATCGTTTTACTTCGATTTTATTCCTAAAGTTTTTCCAGTTAAGCAGCTTATTACTTTGCTGTTGCAGATTCTAGAATGATAGAGCTGTTATTTGCCGTTGCCTCTGAGTTTGTAATGTTTTCCGAGGGCCAAGGAACAGTAGTTTCTGAAACGATTATTTTGTGGAGGAATGTCTTAAATTCGAACAAATTTAAATTTTTGTTTCGGATTTGAAGTGCTTGGGTTTGAAGTCAACATCTAACAACTACGAAATGGTATACATACATACATACGTAATTGGTCATTACCACCCTGCAGTTAATATTACAATCTAGTTTCTCACACCACTTATGTTGTGTGTGTTAATTTTATAAATAAGTGGCAGGACCTACAAATTAAATTCGACTCCGAACGATAGATTTTTTTGAGAAACTTTTCATGACAATTTTTATTTCCTCTTAGAGTTTTTGCCAGAAATCTGCTGAGAGGCAGTCGCCGAAGAAACATTTTTCGTATTTCATTTTGTTGGAGATATCTCCTCTGGGGTTTCAACCATGGTCTTACGTCTAATAAGCCAACACACTACTTACTAGACTAAGGCTACGCGATAGTTTCCTAAAGACTTATTAAAGCTTGCCTTTATTTTTTGTATTTTGTGTCGTTAACATCTCTAATAAATTTAACAATTCAAATGGCTTGCCACCATGTGCGGACATGTGCCTCTAAAGACACCAATCCTAGTACACTAAACACATTAGGCATACAAGTAGCTGAAGAGGAACCAATGCAATCGTAAAAACAATCAGTCAAAGTCAATGTATTAAAATTGCGTTAAATACCTTATTTATTCATTCGTCATTAACTTTCAATTGCTACTTATTTTGAAGCCTTTTATCGTACCAAGCCGCATCGAATTTCAACAAACTTTGGCCTTTTGGTCGGGATTAAGATCTAATGAACATAAAAATGCTTTAGGCTTGTAATTCACAGAGAGCTGGATAGAATGACCACACCTACAATAAATGCAGTATAAGGTGACCATGTGTAAGAAATTTTTTCAATGTAATGTTATACTTTTACAAAAAAACTTCCCAATTTTTTATGTTAAAAGCCATATATTTTCATTGATTTTTTTTATTACCAATAAAAAAAAAGCCGTTAAAAGGATTATTTAAACTGTTATAATAGAATATAAATTATGTGTTAAGTGTTCCAACTGTGACTCAGTTTACGTTTTAATTTCTTTTACTTTACAGATGTTTCACAGCCTAAAGGTGAATGGAAAGCCGAAGATATTGCCACCGTTGGTGAACTATTATTGGATATTTCCATACAATTGGCCAGAACGTAAGTGAATACTTGTAATACCAGCCAAAAAAGAATTATAACTGTCACGCTTTTAATAGTCAAGCAATTAATAAAGATTAAATTATACAAGATTTTTGCCTGAATTTAAAAACAATTTTTTGCATAAATTTTGAAAAAAAAAGAAAAAAAATCACAATAATAAAGCAAGTTTTTCAGTTTTAAATTTGTTGCTGCTACAATATGTTGCAAGCCTACAAAAACCAATTTTTTTTATTGCTGAATTGTAACAACGAAAATTTGAAAGTTAAAATGCAAATTTTCAATACAAAGACTCACAACAGAAAAGAGAGAAAAAAAATTAACAAAATGACAGGCAAATATAAACTCACGCGTAAAGTGTTTTTAAATATTTTTGTGGGGCTTTAATTAAACAAAAACAAAATGGAAAAAAATTTTTTTCTAAATAATGTTTGGTTCAAAGAAGAATGTTATTTACAGACAATATTTTTCAGCCAATTTTTTTTGCTCTCTTAAACCAAATTTCTGCTCTGTTGTTGGAAAAATAAAATTAAAAAATCATTAACCTTCTAGCGAAAAAATGTTCTAATTTAAATAATGCAATTTTTTTTATTTTTATTTTTGCAAATATTTTTTATTTTATTCGTCAACGTCAAATGTATACATGTGGTATGAGTACATGTGTATGACATTTAAAGTTTAAGATACGAGGACAAGTTGAGACAAGACACGACGCCATAAGTTTTTTAAGCAACTTGAATAATTTGTCACTAACATCCGTCAATTTAAATCAATCGCAACAAAAAAAAAAAAAAAAAAAATAGCAGTTCAATTAGAATTCATTTTTCTGTACAATTTTTTAAAAGCAAAACAAAAATAAATCAGAAACCATCATTGTATTGGCCAGTATACACAGCATGCATTGGATGTTAATTTAAAAGAAATAAGTTTTTCATTTACTCAATTGATGTTTGCAACCCTTTAGCCTGGATTACAATCTAGTTTCGAACATCATCCATGTTGTGCGTATTAATTTTATCCATGAGTGGCAAGACCTACAGTTCAATGCCTACTGGGAACGTTAGATTTTTGAGAAATTTTTTCTGGCAATTTTATTTTATTCTACAGTACTGTAGTTTAAAGCCTCCTCCGAATGACAGAAACTTTTCATGGCAATTTTATTTTATTCTCAGAGTTTTTTTCCAGAAGACTACAGTATTACAGCTTAAAGCCTCCTCCGAATGACAGAAACTTTTCATGGCAATTTTATTTTATTCTCAGAGTTTTTTTCCAGAAGACTACAGTATTACAGCTTAAAGCCTCCTCCGAATGACAGAAACTTTTCATGGTAATTTTATTTACTCTCAGAATTTTTGTCAGAAATCTGTTGAGAAGAAATTTTTCTTTTCTATTCCCCTCACCTGACCTTTAGACAGCTTAACACTCTTTTATATTTATTTTAATACAGTACTTATCCTAATTTTGAAAAAATTTTTAACTCATGAATTCCTACACACTTCAAGGTTAGTCGCCATAGGGTAGTTTTAGTTAGTGTGTTGACTTATAAGACATGAGGTCACGATTCAAACCCCATGTCAGTTATCTCGAACAAAATGGAATATGAAAAAATATTTCTTCGGCGTCTAGCCCTGAGCAGATTTCTGTCAAAAATTCAGAAAGCAAATAAAATTGCCATGAAAAAGTTTCTTAAAAAATCTGCCCTTCGGAGTCGGCTTTAAGCTATAGATTCCGCCGCTCATGGAAAAAATTTACACACAATATATAAGTGGTGGAAGTCGCCGTTGTCTAGTAGATAGTGTGTAGGCTTATTGGACATGAGGCTTCGGTTCAAATCACAGATTAGACATCTGCACCAAAACGAAGTGTGAAAATTTTTTCCTTAGGAGACTTTCTCTCAACAGATTTCTGTCAAGAACTTTGAAAGTAAATCAAATTGCCATGAAGAGTTTCTCCGAAAAAAATCTGCCGTACGGAGTCTACTTTAAAATTTAGGTCTCGCCAATTATGGATAAAATTAATACACGCAGCATTAGTGGTGTTAGAAACTAGGTCGTCGGCCTGATTGAGGAATTATAATGACCAGTTATGTACATACATACATATGTATAAGGTGACCTATTAGAAGATTTTTTGTTGCTGGTACTAAAAGAATTTCTTTCAAGAAATCGGTTCAAATATCAGTTTCTATTGTTAAGATTTTGTAAAGTTTTATGGTAATATAACTTGTCTTATGGCATTTCAATTTTTATTTATTTTTAAAGAATTTCTTCCAAAGTAATCTTCAAAGCAGTTTTTATTTTTGCCACCGTAATACGTTCATGTAAACGGCTGACTTATGATTGGATTAATTTTTTTTTTTTTGGTGAAGCTTTAAAGTCTGTGAAGAAAAAGAAGCACCATAAAACCACAAATAATTCAAAACATGTTTAGCATGATTCCCAAAAAATTAAAAAAATAAAAGAAAAAAGAAAACAGAAAAAAAGAAACGAAATTAAAAATGAAATGAAAAACTAGACATCAGGTTATGCGAAAACTTATTGAATAATGCCATAAAAAATATGTGCCAGGATTATATAAACATTAATTAAATTAATTTAAAATATATATGTATATAACGGATACATAACTGTACATAACTGTAATGGAATTAAATTTAATGGAATGGAATGCTTTGATGATTTTTGTAAAATTTAATGCAGTTGATGCAGTCTAATTAGAGGTGTCGCTGTAAAAAAAAAAAAATTGCAAAAAAATTTATAAAAACAATCAACAGAAATATTTTTGATTTTATAACCCTTAATAAAAATTTATTCAAACATAATAACAGCAAATTACACAAGCAAAAAAATTTTAAAAATAAAAAAATATTTTCGGCATATTTTTTTTTTATAAAACCTCTCCAAAAAAAAAAAGGAAAAAAATTCATATTTTTTTAAGTGAAAGTCTGTTTTAAGGAAAACAACACAAACCTATGTCTCCTCTGGTGTGTTTGGTGTAACATAAAATCATCATCATCATCACCATAAACATCACCATCGTCGTCATGCCGAAAACAAAAAAAAAAAAATGAAAATTTAGAAATAGATGGATGGTTGGTTACCTAGTTGACTGACTGCCTGACTAGTATTGTAGACCTGGCGAAATAGTACAGAAAATAAGCCAACAAACTGGGTTTTTTCCTGGTTAAAAAAAATTTTTTTTTGCTCAAATAACTCAAATATTTAGTTTTTGGCAAAACCCGAATTTTGTTTTTAATTTGCCATGGTGTAGTGTAAACGGTCTTCTTAAGGCTAAAATTTTTATTTATTTGATATGCAAAAAAGCATATAAAAAATAAAATTTTTTTGAAAAACGTTTCCTTTTCGCCATTTGCTCTCAGACATCACATCAAATCATCTTTTGTATTAAAATTTTTAATAACAAATTGCAGGTTGTTATTCAAATCGCATTGAATTAATATTGTTTGATGGTATTTTAAGCAGTTCATATGCAAACGCTAATCATAATGTATTTCCGCTTCAAACACTAATTACCGTGGGAATACTCGGATGTACAGTATACACAGAAGTATTGTAATGTTTTTTATATTAAAATTTTATGAATGTTATGATGGTACATATGGAAATAAAGATATGAAATTAAATATCATGTAACGCGATGTGAATATCACAAAAAAAATTTATTATGGGCCTTGAAGACGACGTAGTCTAGTAGGTAGTGTGTTGGCCTATTAGACGTGAGGCCACGGTACAAACTCCAGCTCAGACACCTCCAACGAAATAAAATACGAAAAAATAATTTCTTTGGTGACCTCCTCTCAGCAGATTCCCTGTAAAACCCCTGAAAGTAAATAAAATTGCTATGAAAAGTTTCTCAAAAATCTGTCGTTCGAAGTCGATTTGAAACTGTAGGTCCCTGTAGGTTATGATTAAAATTAACACACATAATATGAGTGGAGTAAGCAACTAGATCGTAATCACTGACAGTGAGCGTCAAAAGAAAGTGTACACTATGGATAAAATTCTAACAATCTCAACTCAAGTTTTCCACTTAAGGAGAGTGCCCGAAAAATTTTTAAAATATTTCCAAATTTTTTCTAATTCTTTTCTTTTTGTTTCAATTTTAAAAACTGGCAATAAAATAATTTATAAAAAAATAACGGTAATTTATTAATGTATATTTTTTTGAATTGTACACTTTCTTTTGACGCTCACAGTATATTGCGTATTATTAGTTACAGGACATTTTAGAGTTTCTTTAAAAACCGAACTCTTTCAAACCTTAAAGAGCTTTTTAGAAAAATTTCTCATTAATCAAAAAGGACAATAGCAAATTTGACGTAAAAGGAAACCTTATGTGTTACCCCCTTGAAAATGTGTTATATGTTTAGTGGCTCTAAAATAGAATCCTTTTTAAAGGCTTCCTATCTTTAGATTCAAAGAAAACAAAGTGTGTATGAGATATCAACGAAATTTTTTAATGTTTTGAAAGGCCTAATGGCCTTAAATATGTGGAATATGAAATGGTCACTGCTATTCTGGGTAGACCGCATCCAAAATGTTTAATTTACCGTGACTATAGCGCATAAATCAGGCTGAATTTGACCGATGGACTGCGGTATTTGAGGATTGGTTTTGAGGACTGCGTAGTTTGAAGCTGATTCGAGTACATCTTTGACTTAAGAGAACCCCACAAGAAAGAATCTAACGGGGTGAAATTGCACGATCTCAGTGGTCTCACACCTCCACATGAGATGACCAAATCAAATCGCTCGTATAAAATATTCAGCGTGGCATGAACAGTGTGGAAAACACATGCCTTTGGTATTCAGATCATCAAATTCAGAACAAAAACAGTTAGTAGTTATCAACCTATAGTTTTCACCATTGGTAGCGATGGTCTAGACAACGTTAAATATATATTTGCGGATCAAACAGTGACTTTTTTTAAAGATCTGGATTTCATGTGGGTTTGTATCGTCCCAAATACATTAATTTTGTTTGTTCACATTGTCTTTCTTTCAGTAATGTGTTTCATCGCTGAAGATGATTTTTCAACGAAAATTAGGGTCAAATACCAGGGAACAGAAGTGGTGATTTGGCAAAACAAATTAAATAATTGACAACTAAAATTACAGATAAGTCGCCGTAGTCTAGTAGGTAGTATGTCAGCTTATTATACGTGAGGAAACGATTCAAATTCCAGCTCAAACATCTCCAACAAAACGAAATACGGAAAAATATTTCTTCGGTGACTTCTTATCAGCAGATTTCTAGCAAAAACTCTTAGAAACATGAGAAGTTTCTCAAAAAAATTTGTCGTTCGGGGTCGACTTTAAACTGTATGTTCCGCCACTCATGTATAAAATTAACACACATAGCATAAGTGAGGTGATAAGCTAGGTCATAATCCTTACTGAAGTAATGAAGCAGATGCAGTCTCCACAAAGTGGTTGTCATCAACTGTCAAATTTGGGAAGTTCCTTTTGGAAGACAGTGTACTGAGATGGGGCACTTACGTTTAGGTAAAAAAAGGTAAAGAAAAATAGTTTACTGACGGTAGTCAAGGGTGAATAGATGCGTCCTAAAAGTTACTTCTTAACTGATATTGTCTACAATGGAATATGGTCTACTCCAATGGAATAGATTTTTTTGTATGTTGCCTGTGGAGATCGATTTGTGCTGAAGCGGTATGCCTAGTTGCTAATGTGCCCGACTAGAGAATCCAGTAATTTTAGTCAAACCATGAAAAAAAATGTTACAATTTTTATCATGATTTTCGAAAGTCTAAAATTAAGAGTTTTTACTTCCCTCCAAATACTACATCAAGGAAAAATATTTTTAAAAATTCCCACGAATAAATGTATTTAGTTACACTGCATTTTATAATCAGTTTTATTGTATTTAATTAAATTTAACTGTAAGTACTCAATACCACTTAATTTGTTTAAATTTTTATGCAATTAATTAAAGAACAAGTTGCTGTTAATGGAAACGGAATTAAAATGAAAATTATCCACACACTATTAACCCAAATACATGTGTAAAGTAAAGAGGAGAGAAATTTCATTTCGGGTTTATTGTGTGATTTTTTCAAAATTAATCAATGCTTTGAGTTTTAACGAAAAACTAATTTATTTGGTTACGTTTTTTCACTAAAAGTGTGTTTAAATTGGTTGATTGTAAATAAAAATAAAAACAAAAACAAAAAAAAATTGCAATAAAGGCACCATGTGTTGCATAACCAAGAGTTGAGTTGTTATTGGCTTATTTTCGTTACAGCCACGATGATAATGATGATTGAGATGCTGCCGCCAAAGTTGCTTATTTAATTAAATAATAGAAAAATTATCGTCATGATGGTGGTGGTGGTGGTGGTGGCGATGGTAAATAATCATTACAAACATTATGACGATCATGATGATGATGATGCTGAGGATGAGAGTTTTTCTAAAACAAAATAAACGACAAGGCTATAATCGGTTTTATAATGAAGTTGTGTTAACCAACAAGTGGATGTGTGGACTATGGTCGGTCAGGTTCGGCTAAGATGATGCGCATCTTTAGCAGTAGGCCCAAAAATATTATGTGATATTAAAGTGTTAATGAAATTTAATTGAATAAACATTTAAATGTACACATAAAGTGCAGATACTTTGAGATTTAGTAGACAATAAACAAGAGAGCAATCATTCATCTTTTATGCGAGTGTTGAAACATTCTATGAACAATCAATTGAAAGCTGTTCAGCCTATACTGTTTAACAATGTATATGTAAGTTTAACCCCTTCATTCTCGGTGAAACATAACGCCATTGCACCTTAAAAATTGATGACACTCGTGTTCAGTTCAACGTGTCTGAATAGTTATATCGTTCACAGTGTGCCCAATTATGGCTTGTGGTAGGTATGGCCTATCTTACAATATTCGCGAGAGAGAATGTTCAAATATAATGGATGTCGTTTGGTTAAATCGAATTTCGAGAAAGAGATTTAGAATTGCTGGTGTGAAGGTAATTTCCCAACCAGGTATTATTCACGTTTCATATGGAAGCATGCTTTTAATGTTGATCACAAAGACGATCCATAAAATTAATTAACACATTCGCGGACAAGACGGCATATGCCGTCAATTTCAGTTCAAAATTATGGGACAGGACGGCATATACCGTCGCCAATATTATTTATCATTGGGACAAAACGGTAGCTCCCGCAGTAAAGTTAATGTTAAATTATGGTTTGTTAAAATGAGTGTCCTGTGCAACCAACATGATATTATCGCTGGGACAAGACGGCATTACCCGTTGAATAAAATTATTAAAAAAATTGACTAAATATGACTATATTCTTGATTCTAATGATTTCACTCCATGCCCCACAATGAGACAACACAGAATTTAACTGTCCGCGAATGTGTTAAGGAATCCTTATACGTGCTTTGCTTTATTAGCCTACCTAGTACATATAATTCGCTGCAGCCGTTTTTATTGGATAAGTATATTAAAATACTACCGAAAAACTGTAGGCAGTCGCCGGAGTCTAGAAGGAAGTGAGGCCACGGGTCAAGCCACAGGTCTGACTTATCTAATAAAACGAAATACGAAAAGAAATATTTCTTCGACGACTTCCTCTCAGCAGATTTCTGGCAAAAATTCTGAGAGTGAAAATGCCATGAAAAGCTTCCCAAAAATCTGTAGTTCGGAGCCGACTTTAAACTGTAGGTCACAACACTTATAAATAAAGTTAACACACTCAACATAAGTGGTGTGAAAAGCTAGGTCGTCGTCTTCTCTGAAGGATTTTATTGACTAATTATGTATGTATGTACCAGAGATCAGCAACGAGTATTCAAAACGATGAGTAGATTCGAGTCATACTTATAATTTCAGATACTTATACGCATTCATACTTATTTTAATATCATACTCATACTACTCATATTCAAAGTTAGAAATACTCATCGTACTCATACTTAACAATACGCATGATGTTATTGATTTTGACTCTCCTTGATTCAACATATACACGAAGCACAAAATAAGTATGATTCGAGTACGAACACAATACTCGCTAGAAGATTGTGTGTTTACTTTGCTTGCTGTCTTTGTCTTTTCTTGTTTCTTCTTTTGTAAATGCAACAATAACTATTACTGTAAATTTTGATGAATGATTCGAGTGACTCGAATCATTCGTAAGTATTATAAGTATTTTTCTAAATTTATGAATCTGAATGAGTTGGCGTATGAATCAAACAATGAATCGAAAGTTGTGAGTTTGATGTCTTCGTTGTACTCATACTCATTGCAACCTATACTTATAAATCAATGTTGTAGCGAGTACGAATGAATCAGAGTAGTTGAATTTTAATACTCTTGACTCACTTATACTCAAAATTTCATAAGTACCTATGAGTAGCGAAAATACGATTCATTGCTGATCTCTGGTATGTACATAGCCAGAGCAACAATTCAGATGTTAATTTCCTTAAATATTGCTTTTCACCACAAGTGAAGCATGACACCTTCAGTTCACAATCAAGAGATCTTTTTCCTTCTTTGAATTCTAGCAATCCAAAATATTTTTAATAAGGCTCTGGAATTTTTAAAGACTGTTCAAAATATATCCAAACAATCTATTCGCAATATTTATCTTGATCTGCCATAAAGAATTATTTTCACAATGAACATCATAGGATGTGTCCTTCAAAATGCACCTTCACTGAAGACTGACTCAATTAATAAAATTACTCCTCGCTGTACAAAGTATAATAAATTCATAGAGGACGTTGTTTCCAGTAAAGTCAAAGGGCAAAACTATCAGCCTAAGACCTGTTGCAGCAGAAATATAAACACACACAGTAGAAGGTTTATAATAACACTGCGTTCCTTAATAGGAAGTAAAAAAAATAAAAAAAATTATGGCTCTTAAAACGTCGGCCCCTGTAATTTCTGTTTATAATATAAATTGCTTTACTTTTTGCTGACCTATACGTACATATCGACGCCTCCATTCTATAACATTCTAAGTCGAAAAAGTGTGTTTTGAGTTATGAGCTCTCAAAATTTTCACGCGACATACGACTATATGTGTATTCTAAGCAGATTTTTCCATATAACTTCGGAACGGATCGGCGTATCTTAACCAAATTTTGACAGTATTTAAATTAGAGAACGTAGAATGAAAGAACATTAAAAACGTTCTGAGTACATTTAGAACTTTATAGAATGAAGGCGTCGATATGTACATAATTGTTCATTACAACACTTCGCTTAGGATTACGATCTAGCTGTTCATACCACTTATGTTGTGTACGTTAATTTAATCCATAAGTGGCGGGACCTCTAGTTTAAAGTCGATACCGAATGACAGATTTTTGAAAAATTTTTCATGACTTTTTTCATTATTCTCTGCTGAGGGGCAGTCGTCGAAGAAATATTTTTCACATTTCGTTTTGTTGGAGATGCCATTTGATACAGTTTGAACCATTAAACTACTCTGATCCAATGCTATGCTAATATAAAACATTTACTGGTCCTTATGAATTAGAAGAACATCAAAAATTTGTTTTAATTGCTAAAAATTTGTTTCAGATTGAATTGAGAAGATAATCATAATATAGGGCTTGCAGCAGTTGGTCTAAATTGTTCAGTTTTAGTTTGGATTGCATGCAACATGTGATATTGTTGTACGTACATACAGCATGTTGTTGTATGCATGCAAACAAATAAGTGGTTTTACATTACTTTCCCATCTATTTTCCACTTGTTTAACGTTTGTCAGCAGTGTGTTCGTCTGCAAGTGAATGATTAAAATGAGAGGTGGATGCTGCAGATGTTAATGATTAAGTATTACGGAAAACATGTTTTATTTTTCTTGAGTAGTTTTTGTGGGCGAGCTACGCCATTGGAAATGGTTGTATTAAAGTCAATAGGTTTTCAGGAAATCAGTGGTAAATAAGCATTTGAAATAAAAAAAACCATTTTTTTTTTTTCTTTTTTTTTTGGAGGGAATCGTAAAGGTTTTTTTAATTTAATTTATTATACCTTTCAAAAAATATGCTGTACATACATACAGTCATACATATGCTGTCATATTATTTGTTTGGCATTCAGTAGCTGGCTGTTGTTTTGTCTCTTTTTTTGTTAGGTCTCTAAAAATTTTTAGCTTCAGCAAGTATGACAACTTTTCTAAAGAATCCTTTTTTGGTTACAGGTTACTGGCTTCATTTATCTCAGTTTTTTTTCTTCTTTGGCTGATTTGTTGTTGATGTTGCACAAATAAATTCTTGTCATTTTTAGTCACGTGCTACTACCAGTTGCTTACGGCTTGTTATTGTATTTGTATGTATTTTTATTTATTTATGTTTGCTACTCACTCACTCACTTAAATCATGACACTTTGATCTTTTATAGTCATGTTTGGTCTTCTATCTTTTTTTTGTTTGTTTTGTTTTATTTTCTGTGTTTTATATGCGAAAAGTTGGAAACTGCAACACATAAACAATTCAAACGTGACATTAATGCCTCTAATAAATACAATATTATTATTAAAATTTATAAATAAAATCGAAACAATAACTAAATAGATATAAATAAAACGTAGAAGTATCTCTCTGTCACCCTTTTCTTCTATAGTTTATTTATGGAAAAATAAATTCTATATAATCAAGGCAATCGTTGTTATTAATGCATAATGATTCCATCATTAAAGCCATGCCATACATAATGTATCATCATCATCATCATCACTGCGCCAACAGGCAGACAAACAAACGGCAGCGACAATCTCTTCATCGTGATAAGCAACTTTATTTACCATGATTTCTTTCGTTTTGATTTATGTCTGGCATTATTTAGTAATTTGGGTTAAATGTTGGCAAAATAAAACAACAAACCAAAAACCGATTTCGTTATGGTTCTTTTTGGAAATTTTGCAATCATTTTGAAATAGGCCTTAAACGGTGCCATATTCGTATACATACATATATAGTACGTACATACTTAATTGGTCATTACAACCCTTCAGTCGGGATTAGAAATTAGCTTCTCACACCTCACTTACGTTGTGCATGTTAATTTTATACATGAGTGGCGGAATTTTCAGTTTAAAGTCGATTTCGAACGATTGATTTCTTGCGAAATTTTTCATGGCAATTTCATTTTACACTCAGAGATTTTTGCCCGAAATTTGCGGAGAGGCAGTCGCCGAAGTAATATTTTTTAATATTTTGTTTTGTTGGAGACGTCATACCTGCAGACCATGGCCTTACGTGTAATGAGCTAACACGCTATCCACTAGACTGTGGCGGCAAGGCTTAGCTTAACATAAATTCATTATTAGTTGAGATATGGTTTGCTAAGTTAAAAAGAGCAAAAATGAGTACTACGGCAAGACTGTACCCTATTAAAATATAAAGAAGCCCACAAAATTATATTTGATAATCCCAAAATGAAGTTGAAAAATTCTAAGGGACGTGTTGAGCATATCGTGCGAAAGTTTCATTGAAAGTGGGTACCGCGCGAGTTCACAATCGGAAAACAACATCGAGGAATAGATAATATTGAGCTATGTTTCAAAAAAACTAAATTTATTCATTCATATGTGGCGAAAAGTGAAACTACTTTCAACACCATATCGACCCTAAGATCATTAAAAAATTAGAAGGCAAAGATCTTCACCTGAAAAACCTTTCAGTTGTCATCCAATCTATAATGAAGCTCCAGATCGGGAACCATACAAAAGACGCCAGCACCAATGCTACCATACAGTTTCGAACCACCCATGAAAATGGGTGTACCGTATCCATCCAAATAGCGGACTGTCTCCGAAGCATGGAAAGTTGCAACAGTTGTGTGGCAAGGATATGGCTTCAGTACTTTGGGATAGAGAAAACGACCAGCAGCGATTAATAGATTTTGTAGCGTTAGAGTATATATTTGTCTACGGACTTTTTAGCCCAACTGTTAATTAAACTTTTCTGCATATGGCGGTAGTGTTTTTAAATGTAAAAATTCACGTGTAACTTCATATGCGCATTTGGGCATACGACTTTACTTGAATAGAAATACAAGCAATCTTGGTTTACATCCGGATAAAGAAAGTTTTTATCGATGTTTTTGAATTTTAAAAATCGAAAGAATTAAATACTCTTTTTAATTTAACAACGAAAATCGTAAGAAGGCAACACAAACTTTTAGAGAGATAGGTAGGTGGGAAGCAAACCCATCATTCTGATATACAATGGAAAAAGAACTTGATTAATTAAAAAAAAAAAAAAACAAAAAACAAAGAAAGCAATAAGAAAATTAAGGAAAATTCTTTCTGACAATCCTGTGTTCCTTACGGGAATGAAAAGAAAACCACTTGCATAGAGTGAAAGATGGAAAAGTCTCACGCTTTAAAAGTAACATAGTGGAGAGCTGAGCCCTATCAAATACACCGAATCATTCAATGGTCTCTTTGGTGTTTGTATTGCAGATAACTGAAAGAATTGTTTCACTCCTAATACTTTTTCACAACATTGGAAAGCTTAAAACAGGTTTCAATCTCATACATACATACATACACATACATACATACATAATTGGTCATTACAACCCTTCAGTCCGGGACCTACAGTTTAAAGTCGACTCCGAACGACAGTTTTTTGAGAAGCTTTTCATGGCAATTTTAATACTCTCAGAGTTTTTGCCAGAAATCTGCTGAGAGGAAGTCGCCGAAGAAATATTTTCATAATTTCGTTTTGATGTCTGACCTGGGATTCGAACTCGGGCCTTCAGTCCAATAAGCCAACACACTACCTACTAGACTACGGCGACTACGGAACTCGCCGAAGAAATATTTTTTCGTATATCGTTTTGTTGGACACGTCTGACCCGGGGTTTGAAGCGGGGCCTCACGTCTAATAAGCCAACACACAACCGACTATACACATACTTTTTAGAAATTAACGTTATCTTTGCAAACTTTACCTCATAAATATCGCTAGTTCATGTGCTACTAAGCAGCTTAGCTAAGAGTAAAAGTCTAAAACTGCGAAATATTATATGGACCACTTGAAATTTTTAATTTTTTAATAAATTTTTCAAAAAAATTTTCCTAAAAAGTTATCAAATTTTATGTATAATTTGTAGGACGTTTTTATGCCAAACAATTTTATTTTCTTTTTATGCGAAATTTAGGCATTTTGTTATAAATTTTCGTGTAATCTTAACGATCTGACATTAGTTGCCTTACCATGGCAATTAGTTTAAATGTTGGTGTTTCGAATAAATTTTACTTTTTTATGGTGGCAAAAAAAAAATTTAAAATAAAAAATGAAAATATTTTTCATGTACCATTTTAAGATGAATTTTTTTCTTTCTTTCTTAAGGCTTGATTAGTTAATAAGTTTTATAGTAATTTTAAAAAATAATTATTATTTTGCGTGATTTTGTGATGAAGTAATTTTGGTGGAATAATTTTTACTTTTTTTTTTCTCTCTCTCTCTATCTCGCATTCATTAATTATGTTTTACTGCTAATTTGTTTGACCATATTTTTTGGTTTTAAAAAATTTTCTAAAAAAATATTTTTTTTCTTTAAAATTTCTTAGAATTTTAACTGTTGAAAACAAAACAATGTTGCACAATTAGCAAAACTGTAACACACACATATACATACACACACAGAGAGAGCTAGAAATATTGCTACAGATGTGAAGTTTTTTTTTCTTTAATTTTTAGTTTCATTTCAAATCATTTGGTATGTCGTTTGGAAATCGAACAGTTTTAGATAAAAAAGTTAAGAAAAAAAATCCAACGAATTTAATTACAACAACTACGTAATGTTGGCTTAGAAATATTCTGCAATTTACTCTAGTTTTTCTAAAAGGAAATAAAATTTATTTTTTTTTCCAACTGCTTTGATAACATTTTGCTTGAGAGTTGGCGTAATTATCCGCTTTTAAGAAAAGAAGTTAAACAAACGTTAGACAAAAATCATTTAAAGTATTGGTATTAATGGAAAATATAATGTAAAGAATTAGTGGAAGGACAAATTGTTTATTTGTAAGGCAAGTTAATAATGTCTGACGGTTAGAACATGCCTTTCAATAAGGCGTTAAGAAATACAGGTATCCCTCCTACAACACGGTCGATAGGTTCTTATAATATGACGTGTTATGTGAAACCGTGCTATAAGAGACTAGAAGTTGGTACAAAAACAGCGGTTAAGTTCCAAAAAAATATTTTACTGCTACAGAAGAAACTTTATTTCTATTAAATATAACAAAATAAATAAAAATCTAATTAAATATATAAAAAAAACAAATATAAATCCACGTAAATACATAAAAATCAAACAAAAATCGGCATAAATATATATGAATGTATATTATGAATTTAGTTTAGTAATTTTCTTAATCATCGCTGCTCAATTCAATTAAATGGGACCGTTTTTTCGGCTGAATAATATCATTTTCACTTTCTGAACTTGCATTTATATTTGTTCACCTGCTGATATCTTTAAAAAAGCCGTAATCTTGCTTTGTTTCCTTCTCCGTCCAAGGTTGTTCTAAATTTCTTGATATGGTGATAGGCAATTTTGTAATTCCCTTTTGAATTTTCGGCTTCTTTCAGCGCAAGGGTCTGCATCCAAGAACAATAATTCCAATTTTTTGGCCGAGTCTAATCCTTCCTGTAATTTTTTTAGTGTCAAATTATTAACTTCATTATCTTCAGCAGAGCTAGAATTGATTTCATTCACTTGGGGTTCGGATGCGATTTCTATCAAATCTGCTTCCCCAACTTCTTGTTACACTAACCTTCTCCTCCGATCCAACTAGCAAGTTCTTATATGCCACCAATTTCATTTTCTCCTGAATCATGCACGTTTTCTATCACAACTACTGCTGGCCATATATTTTTCCAACATCGATTTAATGTTGTAATTTTCAGTTCTTTCAGCGATAAGGATATGATATCGATGCAGTCGTTAATTGAAAATTGCTTCCAAGCTTCCTTTACATCAATAGATTTTGAATCAGTTATGTCTAAAATCCATTGTAATGATCTTCTTATGCAATAAGTCTTAAAGGTATAAATACATATTATAATTTTCTTAAAAAAAAAAAAAAAATAGTGTTGTAGAAGTACCGTGTTATAAGAGGTTCTCGGACATTTTTTTAATCGTGTTAGAGTGAAATCGTGTTGTGGGATACCGTGTTGTAGGAGGGATACCTGTAAATAAAAATTATTTGAAGAATTTTTCTAACTGTTACTTATGTATATGGGGTGGGCCATTTTAAAAGTTTAAATTTAAAAATGCAATAAAACAAAAATTGTTCTCGTGAAGTACAATTGTTCCGGTTTGAAATGGAATAATATTTCATTCATGGCTGCCGTGGCTGGCTCACAGTACCTCATTTTATTACACCAATTTTTGCGCACTTTTTCGAGTGTATGAGATCGTATCTCGGCAGTAGCATCACGAATGTTGGCCTTCAAATGCTCAATTGTCTCTAGTTTGTCGGCATAACACTTTTCTTTAACAGCGCCCCACAGAAAATAGTCCTACGGTGTTAAATCGCAGCTTCTTGACGGCCAATTGACATTACCATTTCGGCTAATTAAACGGCCATCACACGTCTGATCCTATAAATCAATTGTGGATGAGATGTGTGGCAAGTTGCACCTTCTTGTTAAAACCAAACATCGTTCACATCAATACCATGAAGAGAGGGTACAAAAAAAATCAGTTATCATGGTGCGATAGGTGTCTCCGTTGACCGTAATGGTTGCGCTGTCCTCATTATCAAAGAAATTTGGACCAATGTGTGCCTTCGCTCGACAAGCCGCACCAAACAGTTACTCGTAATTGGTACATTGGCTTCCGTAAGACTACGTGTGGGTTTTCTGAGCCCCAAATACGACACTTTTCTTTATTAACGTACCCATCAAGATGAAAATAAGCTTCATCCGAAAAGATTATTATTTTTTTTTTGAAAAATCGACATCATCGTGGAGATTCTCGTTGGTCCATCTATTCCCGACGTTGCTCAAGCATAAATCGATTCCTTACGTTCAGTGGAGATAATCTACTGAATTTTATGACAGAACTAATGGTACATATTTAAACCGATAGATGACCCACCCGATACAAAAGGAGTTTAATGGCAACTTTTATCTCTTAAAAAAATTTTAAAAATAATTTAGAAAGACCTCTAATCGGTTGATATATACCTAAGAGGTATCCATCCCACTTAACACGTTGACTTCCGCGGCAATTTTCAGAAAACTCGCCAAAAAACAATAATTTAATTTTTTCACATTAGTGAGTACGAGATAACACGTAGTTTGGCACCCAAGAAGCGAACGCAATCTACGAGTTATCTCGTAGTTGGCAGTCAACGTGTTAATAACGAATTTAATTTTTTTGATTCTAAATTTTATAAACAATAATTTATAAATAATAACATGTGTTTTATACTTCGTTACAGATATGGTCTTTCGTATGAAGAAATTGAAAAAGGTCTACCCACCATTGATACCTCAAAGACTCTGATACGTGAAGTTTGTCCGCCTTTCTTCTCTGGCGTAGAATGTCGTCCCGGTAAATATAGACGTTTTGATGGTTTGTGCAACAACATCGAACATCCAACCTGGGGTGCTGCTATGTCACCGTTCCAACGTTTAATTGGTCCCCTTTATTCCGATGGTATTAATGCACCACGTATCTCAGTGACAGGACGTGATTTGCCCTTCTCACGTGTAGTCTCACGTACAATGCATCCCGATGATGGTTATCATGATCATGCTGGCACTGTTATGGTTATCGCCTGGGGTCAATTTATGGATCACGATTTCACATTGACAGGCACACCATTGGGTGGGTATTTTCCTAACTTTTAGGATTTTTTTTTTAACTAAAACCCAATAAAAATTGTTTTTTCTTTCTTTCTTTAGATCCCATTAATCGCAACGATCCCGAGGAATGTTGCAAGCGACCATTACACTTAAAACATCCCTACTGTAATGAGATTCGTGTGCCCGATGATGATTATTTCTATCGTCTGTTCAATGTTAAATGTATTGATTTTGTACGAGGTTTCCCATCACCTAGACCTGGCTGCAGATTGGGTAAGTAATTGTTAATTGTCAAGGGCTCGCCCCGTTTTTTTTTTTTTTGTTTTCCTAAACACAGTGGTAGCCAAAATAAAATGATTTCAAGTTGTACTGTGCATTGCAAAATCTTTTTTATTTGCAACCATTTGCTGTCAATCACTTTAGTTGCAGCCACACGTTCGTTCAGCTTTAAAACAGTGGGCGTTTTTCTGCTGTTTTCTGTTTCTTAAAGGGGTGAGTCGTTGGTGCAACAGCTGTGTCTTTGTGTTAACGCCCATGTCATAAATTAATGCTCTTGAATGAAATACAAAATATTTGTGTTTTCTGTAATCGAAGGCCGTTTGAAAAGTTTTTTAAAATTTTCAAATTTTTATAAGGTTAAATGAAATCTGAAAGTAAGCTTTTTAATACCATGAAATTCTAAGCTGCTAAGTTGTTGGTGTGAGAATTTTTTTTTAATTTAATGTCATTAATGTGTCAGTTGCAAGCAACATTTTGCTGCTGCTGCTGCTGCCGTTTAGATGATTAAATTGTCGTTTTTATAAGAGTTAATAAGTATTTGTTGCCGCTTGTTTTTTTTTTTTTTTCCTTGAAATTGAGCTTGTCAAGTGGCATTTTCGTAAAGATTTTATTGGCCAAACGGAAGTCAGATATTTATTGTCACTTTATTATGCACCTGTTCTGAAGTGACATTTGTTGTGTTGCTAGTTAAAAAAATCATTTCGATACAAGAATTAACAGAGGAAGTAAAAGGGTTTTTTTTTTTTGAATTGTAAATTATGAATACGTTTTATTTGAGAATATTTTTTAAAGCATTTGCATTTTGTATAAATATCTTAAAAGCGTTTTACGATATACATAAAGTCAAAGAAGAAAGTCTGCATACACCGCTGTAATTTATATATCTTTATATACCATTAAAGAAAATATAGCCCACAAATTATAGGAAACAAACAAAAAAATTATATGTACATACAACACAGTATGTAGATTTTTTTCTGTGACTGTATGTATGCAATAATTTTTTTTATTTAAACGCGAAGTATAAAAATTCTTACAATTTAGGGCGATTGTTTGTATATTTTAACAGGATATACGATTGAAACGTTCATGACTCAACTTAGAACAGGTGTTCCACAATTTATACTCCCCTCATCGGGGAGGTCATATGTACCCCAATGAAGACAATAATATGTACAGCATTCTGTTCGAATTTTAACAATTAAAAGGAAATAGTCTGACCTTTCGGAAAGTGGTAAAATCAACAAAGGATGGTGAACAAAGTTCTTCACCATTACACTCAATACATTCTCACATAGAACGTTTGCAAAACACATGGTAAACCTATCGTTCTAGAACCTGCTAACTACTTAACTAGAATAATTTAATTAAGGAAACTAAAAGATAATAGAAGGTTAGAGGACGTGTACTTGTCAATTGAGACAAATACTCGTACAGTACCCGGAGGTCGAATTGACCCATTGTACGAAAGATAATAGTAACTATGTCGTAATTCTGACCAAAAGGGCTGTAATGACCAATTAAGTATGTATGAAAGATAGTAGGTAGGTAGGAAAGACCAACCAAAGGTCTCATGACAATTGGCCATACAGCTAAGCCATTATAAAGGCTTGTTGTGCGCTCATCATTAAGAATTCCATGTTCTTAACTTCTTCCAGTCCTTTATTCTGTGTAGTGTCATACCCAAAATATTGGAATATCTATCTGATCGTTTCGATATATTCACCGCATGCTTCGCATTCATCATTTTCCACCATGCCAATACGGCTCAGGTGAACGTGCAAGGCGGAGTGTTCCGTAAGTTCGCACTTTAGCGTGCTCAGGTCGATTGCAATAAGTTATAAAATACTCAGGATTCTCTCCTCATCAAGATCGCCCCAAAGTATTGGCCAACATATGATTCTATAAGAATCCAAATCCTTATGATGAAATAAATGCCGTAACAGAACGTGTATAGCAAAAGATGATATGAATACGACTCACAAAATGTTTGGGATGGCTGAGAGATACCAACCGAGAGATGTAATTGTACGCCGGAATAGCTAATGTAATGTTTCCAGTGGACCCAAGTAAGCTAAGCTCATTAAGGCAGCTGCCAATTTAAGCTAACTTTACCTATTTTCTACCAAATTCGAGACAAATATGAGGGTCTAGCAAAAATTTTGTGACAAGTCTATATATATTGAAATTATATTGTATTGGGTTCATTGGTAAAAGGGCTTTGTATACAATAAGTGGACTTATTGCCCAGCCGACAGGCGAGACTAATGAATATTGAGTGGTTCAGTTAAACTACCCTAACTGAACTCAGTTAGGAGGACTTACAATGACTAAGAATGATCTTAGTTTTCTAACCGAATGGTTCAGATAGACAGCCGAAGATCTAGCGCTCCCCTCCCGTATTTATATTGACAGCAAAGAAATGTATGCAAATATTTTGAATGTTTTTTCAAATTTAATTTCTTCGTTTCTTCTAGGTTCCCGTCAACAGTTCAATACATTAACCGGTGTTATCGATGCCAATACCGTTTATGGCGTTAATGAGAAATTCGCCCGTAAATTGCGAACCGGCTATGGTGGTTTGTTGCGCATGAATCCAGTGTTTAACGAATATGGTTTGAAAGATTTATTGCCCCTCAAATTGGATATACCCGATGAGGGTTGCACCAGACCCAATAAGAGTATGTTCTGTTTCGAGGCTGGCGAGATACGTGTCAACGAACAATTGGTATTGACCTGTATGCATACACTAATGGCCAGAGAACATAATCGTGTGGCTACCGCTTTGTCGCAAATCAACAAGCATTGGGATGATGAAACCCTTTTCCAAGAGGCCAGACGGATTAATATTGCCATTGTGCAACATGTGACGTATAATGAATTCTTGCCCATACTGTTGGGTAAAGAAGTGATGGAGAAATTCGGTTTGGTTTTGCAAAAGGATGGCTACTGGGACGGCTATGATCCCAAGGTAAATCCCGGTATTATTGATTCATTTGCAGGTGCTGCTTTCCGTTTCGGTCACTCTCTATTGCCTACGGCTGTGGAACGTTGGTCTAAGGCCCATAAATTTATTGCCTCTAAGAGACTGTCGGATTTGATTAGACGTCCTTATGACTTGTATAGGGCTGGTGTTCTGGATGAATATTTCATGGGTCTTATGAATCAAGTGGCTCAGGCTATGGATGACTCCATTACACAGGAGGTAACGAATCATTTGTTTAAGAAAGAAGGTGCTAGATTTGGTATGGATTTGGTGTCATTTAATATGCAACGCGGTCGTGAATTTGGTATACCCGGCTATATGGAGTTCCGTAAATTCTGCGGCCTACCCACCTCCAATACCTGGGATGAAATGTTTGGTTCTATGCCCAATGATACCATACTCAGATATCAATCTATATTCGAGTAAGTCTAGAGTTAACTCGGTGTTGTTTTAGATGGAAATTGAAATTTTTTGTATTATTTTAGGCATCCAGCCGATATTGATTTATGGTCTGGTGGTGTATCGGAAAAATCTTTGCCTGGTTCTATGTTGGGTCCTACCTTTGCCTGTGTTATTGCCACACAAATGAGTTACATTAGACGTGGTGATCGTTTCTGGTATGAATTGCCCAATCAACCGTCATCGTTTACGCCAGAACAATTGCAGGAGATACGCAAAGCCAAGCTATCACGTTTAATATGCGATAATACAGATCTAATAGATACAGTACAAATATATCCCATGGTATTGCCAGATCATGAAATGTAAGTTAATAATGATACAGGGATAAGCCTTGCAAATTAATATTGAAACAAAAACATTTTTTTTTTCAGTAATCCCAGGGTGCCTTGCAAGAGCGGTGTAATACCTTCTATTGATTTAACAAAATGGGCCGATTATGCTAGTCCTGATATAGCCTCACCAGTTTTTGTAAGTATTTTGAATCCGGGTAAACCGCATAATTAATTAATTTTGTTCACTTGTTTTTGTTTACAGAACTACATTAATGAAATTCCCGATACCCTGTTAAATTTCCGTAAGAAATAATCACATCCATCACATCAGTGGAATACATCCAGCATATCCCAACTTCAACATCTTCATTATTAAATACTCAAGGAGCATTATTACATTCATACGCCGACCCCGTCCACAACAACAACAACAACAAGTCCATCATGTTTACATACATACATACATATTTCTCTTTACCGTTTTAAGCCATTTCTTTCGTTTAAATTATTTAAAGTCCTGCCAGCATTCTATTCTCCATACGTCAGCATTTCTCTTCTATTCTAAGTCAATATTTTATATCGTATTTTGCTCTCTCTCTCTCTCTCTCTCTTTTTGTACAATCCTGCCAACACCATATGTTAGCAATTGTGGTTCATAAATATTTTTTTGTGAATTTTTTTTTTTTTAATTTTTCTTCATTACAACGTATATCCATTCCATTTCTATTATAATTTAAATATTTTTTATTATTATTCTTGTTTTTGTTTTTCTTTTTTAATTTTTTTTTAATGTATTTTCTTCCAGTGCGTGTATATATTATTTTTAAATAGTAAAAATTGTTTAAGTTTTTTTGTTTTTTTTTTTCATTTTGATTTTCGTTTTTATCATCGTTTTGTTTAAACATTTAATGTAATATGAGATAACAATTTATACAAATCATTTATTTTAAATAAAATAAAATATAAATAATAATAAATAAATAAAAATAATAAACAAATATTATTTCATTTAGGTTTTTTAAATCTAAATATATAAAAATGAATGTTTGTTTGTATGTACCTTATATCGGGTGATTTTTTAAGAGTTATAGGAAATTTTTTCAGAAAAACACATAAAATTCAAAAAATGCATGAAATCTTTATTTGAATCGATAGAACGGTCCATATAATTTAATGTTTGAAGGTTATTTCATGCAAATGTTGATCGCGACTGCGCCTCAAATGGTCCATCCGCTTAGTCCAATTTTGGCATATTCTTTCCAACATTTCGGCCGGTATCTCATGAATAAATGCTTCAATGTTGTCTTCCAATGCGTCAATTGAAGCGGGCTTGTCTGTATAGACATGAGCGTCAACATAGCCCCACAAAAAATAGTCTAAAGGCGTTAAATCGCACGATCTAGGCGGCCAATTGACCGGTCCCGAACGTGAAATAAAATGTTCACCGAACTTGCCTCTCAATAAGTCCATTGTTACGCGTGCTGTGTGGCATGTGGCACCGTCTTGTTGAAACCACATGTCATCCAAGTCAAGCTAATGGATTTTGGGCAAAAAAAATAGCCGCTTCAGTGGGTCGATTAAACTGACCATAAAATGAAAGAAGCGCGCAATGAACTTTCTTAACAGAGCACGCATTTTGATAATAAAATTCAATGATTTGCAAGCGTTGTGAGTTTGTAAGACGATTCATGGTTAAATTATAGACCAAACTGAAGATGTTTGACAGTGAAACAAAACACGAAACGTGCGTGAGCTGTTTAAACCACTGTTGCCAAAAAGATAATAGCTAAAAAATCACCCAATAGAATCGTAAACTATGCATTTGATCATGTTACGATCTTTAGCAAAGTTGTTGCGCATCAGCAGGGTAAGGTTTCTGAGTTGATATTACCAATTTCCGACAGATGGAACCACTGAAAATTACTAAAAATGAATTAAGTCGTAAACTATACATTTGATCGTGTGTTGATCAGACAAATACCAGACATTTTAGGATTCATCATTTATGATTTTAATATCATTTAGTATAAATCATTTCCGTAAATTTAAGATGGTGGCGTAGCAACGCGCGCAGTGTACAGCTAGTTAAAAATATAATCACATGATATAAAACGAAGTATTTTGAAAATAAATTCTTTTTAATATTTAAATAACAAAAAAATATTTTTAAATTGTAAACAATGTGAAGTCTACCAGTTTTACATTAAAATTAGCCCTCCTATCAAAGGAAGTACAATAAATTTGTAATAAGAATGTATTTGTTTCGTAACATAATCTCTATTGGGCACGAGATTTCGTTACACTTTCCCTGGCGTAACTCAGTAGCCTTGATACCCTGTGTATAATAAAAACTGTGTAGTAGTTGTCATAGTCTAGTGTTAGCTTATTAGACGTGAGGCCTCGATTCTGCAGTGCACCGGCGTTAAGAACTACTTTGTCGACTACTTTGTCGCACAGCCATATTTAAAAACCATACCCTTCCTTCTTTCTTTTCTGGCAGCTATCGAGTGAGCATCCCCATCATTTTTATAATCATTTTTTTAATCCATGCGAATTTTTAACATCATAAACCTTTCATGTATTTTTTTGTGTAAGAACTAATAAAGCTTAGTTGAGTTTAAATTTAAAATAAATTTTTTGGTGTTTCGGAAAAATCGGTGGGAATAAAATAAAATAAAAAAGGAACATCCACCCGGATGACATTGCGAAGACCGCCATCAGCACGCCATTTGGACTATATGAATTCCGATTCATGACGTTTGGACTATGTAATACGGCTCAAACTTTTCAGCGGCTAATTGATGAGGTACTTTGGGGATTAGATTTTGTCTTTCCGTACATAGACGACATCTGCGTAGCATCGACGTCACTCGAACAACACCGTCACGACCTAGCCGAAGTTTTTCGCCGCCTCCGGGACAATCATCTAGCAATTAATCTAAAAAAATGCGAATTTGGAAAAAGTGAAATTAGGTTCCTCGGTCATTTGTTAAGCGCTGGTGGTATCCGTCCTCTGCCGGAAAAAGTAACTGCCGTACGGGAATTCCCAAAACCAAAAGTGTCTCAGGAATTAAAAAGATTCATCGCCATGATTAATTTTTACAGAAAATTCTTGCCACATGCGATAACCTACCAAAAAGAGCTGCAACAGCTGATCAACGGAAATAAGAAAAACGATCGTACGCCACTAAACTGGAATCCTGCCGCAGAGGCCGCCTTCCAACGTTGCAAAGACGAGCTGTCTAATGCGGCCCTTTTGGCGCACCCTGCTGCCGATGCCGATTTGGCAATTTACGTTGACGCCTCTGACACGGCCGTAGGGGCAGCTCTGCATCAAGAAATTGATGGTTATCTTCAACCCCTAGTGTTTTATTCGAAGAAGCTAACGAGTACGCAACAAAAATATTCTACGTATGACCGGGAGCTGACGGCTTGGTACGAAGCTGTGTGCCACTTCCGGTATATGACAGAGGGACGTCGCTGTTATCTCGTCACCGACCATCGACCGCTAATTTTTACGTTTCAGCAAAAGCTCGAAAAAGCCTCCTCCCGAAGAAGTACTCTAAGGAGTTAAAAAAGATGATCCTTCTTAAAGTGCAGCTGTCTTCATCTTCTTTGGACACCATTTTCTTTTCTTAATTCGGAGTGTTCCTTAGCCTCAGATATGACCACGTTTTATTTATGATAAGAATTCGGTATACCGAGGCCATAGGAATTTGAAATTTGTACAACTGATAATGGTCAGGTATTTATATTTTCATTCAACTCCATTCTTTTTCAACTCCTTAGAGTACTTTGCTAAATTATTAAGGAATATTCAGAAATTCTTTGATGGCTAATTTTCACACATACCTATCAAACACTTTGTCCAAGGCCGAATCGAACAGTACGTAAGCTTTAATTTGATAACGAAATCACTAATTTCTGGTACCCTGGGTTGACTTAGAAGCTGATCTTTATAAAAATGAGCACCGATCATTCAGGATTGCTTTTGTTTGAAGTAAAGTAACTTAGTTTTCATCAACAGTCACGATGTTCTTTAAATATTTTTTCACGGATTAATTCAAGTGGACTGTGCCCAAGGGAAACAGTACTTGTACAATAGTAGCATTCGACAATATCTACTATCAACATTAGGGCTCCAAGAGTGCTGAGCGAATTTGACTTCAGAACAGAAGCTTCATTTGTCTAGTATTTAGTAAG
This sequence comes from Sarcophaga caerulescens, assembly GCA_927399465.1. Lineage (NCBI taxonomy): Eukaryota > Metazoa > Arthropoda > Insecta > Diptera > Sarcophagidae > Sarcophaga > Sarcophaga caerulescens. The sequence continues at coordinate 32,611,912 of OV656872.1, read as the reverse complement.
TACAATTTTCGAGTGCATTGTGAGTTCGAAGGCTCTGGCCTGTCAAATCAAGCTCCAACAAAAATAAATAAAGTTTTTACCTCAATTTCACTAACACTATGCACTGCGTAAGTACATAACCTCTTAGGAAAGAGTATGGCTTGATTCAAAAAATTTTTCTGATAAAAGGAAAAAAGCAATATTTTTAGATTTTTAGAGAATATAATTTTGTTTTTATTGTTTTATAAAAAATATGCGCATTTTTTTACACAATAAATAAACTTAAATTTAATACAATACGATATAAATATAAATACGTTATTAATAAATACATATAATATTAGGAACTATTTTTTGGCACTTTATTTTTAAATTTAACAACTGGCATGTTTCGGAGACGTAATACGTTTAGTTAAACATCAACATGTCCAGTTATTAGAGTATTGACTGTTCGAATAAATAATTTAAATTGAAATTAAAAACTAAAGCCTGAGTATATGTTTAACTTTCTTAAAAAAAACTTCAATCAATAGAAACAATAATCGATAAACAATTAATTTAAAATAAATTCACACAAAAAATTAAAAATAAATCACAGTTTAACACACAATTCGAAAATAATAATAAAATTGATGATAAGAGAATGGAAATAAAAACTTGATCAATTCTTAATTGCTATTGTTGCAGGGTGCTACATGCATCCTATGTGCACATACATAAATAATACATTAACCTGAAATATTTAAATATTTAATTGTTAAGGGTATACAAGTAAGGTATATGTGTGTATGGTGGATTATCGTTATCATCATTTCTTTTTTGTAGTGTTATCGATATCACATATTTGTCATCGTCATTATCATCATCGTAGCATCGTCATATCAACAAATCAACCTTTTTATTCCAAAGCATTTAAGAATGGTGCAATTGAGCCAATATCTTCACAATCTGGTATGGCTTTGCCTTTGAATTTTAAACAGGATTCAGCACAAGTTTGTCCTTGAAAGTAATCGCCAAACATTTTCTTACACTGGGCACAATTATTCAAACAGATTTGAATAAAATCAATACCCGACATGGAATCTAAAAGTAAATAGATGGATTGTAAAATTTCAATAGAAATTTTGTAGCAGCAGGAAAATTTATATTTTTGACAAGTAGACATAAAATATGTTCGTGGTTAACACAATTTAGGAGCAACATGTTAATAAGGAGTTTTATGTGGCGAATAGTAATTCTTTGGTCTTATTACGCATTTTGCTGTCAGTTTGTAACCGACACCATCATATTTATACTGTAATACATTCATATATGCACAATTGGTCATTACAACCCTTCAGTTGCTGCTCCAATCACTTATGTTGTGTACTGTAATTTTATTCATGAGTGGTGAGAGCTATAGTTTAAAGTCGACTGCGAAATTTTCCATGGCAATTTTATTTACTCTTAAAGTTTTTATCAGAAGACTGCGAAGAGGAATCGAATTTATGCTGATGATAATTTTTTTTTTATAAACATGACATTTTATTTTCCATAAATAAAATGTTTAAACATAATACGATATTTGAGAGACCAAGACCATCAGCTCTACTATAGTGTAATGAACTTGGAATTGTAAAAGAAATCTAAGTCTTAATAAATGATATGTTGATATACAAATCTTAATATCATTATGCCATGCGGTGAATACGCAACTTGTATAGACGACTTTGAACACATTCACAGCCGGTTCGTAATGTAGAATGCATTTAGAAGTAAATCTTGTCTCTACCAAAAATCCTAGATACCCTTGACCTCTAGAGTTTTCTGCATCACTTGATAACAAGTCCAATAAGTCAATAAAAACAAAGTACTCAGATACTTAATACTCTCGCACAAAGTCCCGATATGATTCCAAGAGACAATTTAGAAGATCATTCGTAGTCGCTGAACCTCAAACTAAAGTCAACTGAAAAATATGTTCACGAGTGTATAAAGGAAACTAACAAGAAAATACACTAAACGAAACTGATACTTTCAATACCAAATGGGTTAAACGGACTACTTAACCTTAAGCGATATCCTACTGATTATAATGGATAACATTTCAATATATTGAACCTTTGAATTTTAATTTTACACTTTTAGGATGTAAAAATATGGTGTTGCCAGACAGTTTTCCTTGCTTTTCTTTTAATTTGTGAAAAAAATTAAAATTTTTTTGTTTTATAATAAAATAAATATAAGAGACTTCAATTATTTTCATATATTACTGCATAAAATTCATGAAATTCCTAAACTGTATTGGGGTACCCAGACTTTTGCTGTCCACTGTACATATAGTAGGTGTAGAAAACAAATTCTCTCTGTAATTTTCTCTGAGTTTAGTGTTTAATAGATTATGAATTTATTCATTCAAGAATACTACTCAAAAGTAATGTCATGGCTTAAAAGTCATATTTCGCCACTCAACTGATAAAATCCTTAATAAATCAATTGAGTTCTATACTGCACTGTCATTAAGAAATATTGATATCCAAAAAATTAAAATTTATTTCATGTTTTCATACTCACCGAAACGTTTGACATAATGTCCGATGGAAGGCATAGCCTGACTAACTTCAATTAGGCAACAGCTGAAAGCAACAATTGTCAAGGCAATGGCTACAGTTTTTGTGGAGAACATTTTGAAGGCTAAAGATGCAAAACAATTCATTAATTTCACTGTATTTTATAGTCTTTTTTCTTCTGTAAAGGATTTGTAATGTCAAGCCAATTAAACACTTTATATTTTGTATTTAACATTGAGTACTTTTTTCTTTCGTTTTTCTTTTCTTTTGTTTTGTTTTTAATTCAATAAAGAGAGTCTTTGAAAAATATTTAAAGAGTTACACTGTTATGGTTTTAATTAATGTCTTGTAATGTTGGTTACTTGTATTAAATAAACTTTATTTATAAAATCCGTTGGCCTTATGTATGATTTTCTGTTTATTTTTAATCCATATTGGAAGTGGAAATAAAAAAAAATCACCATTAAACAGCACCACCACCACCAACTCTTAACGGCTCAATTCAATTCAATTCTTTGTAAACAAATTCAGTTTTTTCTTTCTTTTTGCATGACAATTTACTTTCGTTTTGTGTCCGGAACATTTTTTTTAATCAATACCCGCCAATGAGCCAGAAATCAAAACAAAAATTATTTTTTTTTATAAGAAACAGAAAAGAAAGAAATAAAAAAAGTACCAATTCAAGTTGTAGTTTTTTTATTTACGCGCATGTGTAACATTAAATGTTACACGAGCTTTGTTTTAATTTTACGTATCGTTTTTAATTTTTTTTTCAATTTTTTAATGCAAAATCTTTGTTGGTCATAATGAATTGATGTATGAAAAATACAGTGAGAAAAATTTATTAAAAATTTAAATTGAGTCCTAAATTTGCAAAAAACAAATCGAACAAGCGTTAATAATTTCATAAGATAAGACTTGTCAACAGTTTTGTAATGATATTGTCTAACCTGCTCTCTGCGCATGAAAGTCGAACACATACAATGTAAGTATAATTGGTCATTACAACACTTTAGTCATGCTTATGACCTAGCTTCGCACACCACTCATGTTGTGGCTGTTAATTTTACGCATGAGTGGCGAGACCTGCAGTTGAAAGTCGATTTCTAACGACAGATTTTTTTGAGAAACTTTTCATGGCAATTTTATTTACTCTCAGTGTTTTTGCCAGAAATCTGCTGAGAGGAAATCGCCGAAAAATACTTTTTGTATTTTGTTTTGATGTCTGACCTGGGGCTCGAACCCTGGCTTTACGTCTAATAATTAGACCTATTAGACTACGGTACTTTTACCCACATAAAGTTGAATGTTGTCACTGGTGATGGGTCAAACGTTCATAACTGCAGACGAACGAAGGAATGAAGTTTTTACATTAAAACAGAGACCAAATTGTAACGAGTTATCAATTCAGTGACTTTCAACTGAAGTGTCATTTGTTTAGGGGAAGGTATCCCATTGACAAGTAGGGTTCGTTTAATAACCAAAGAATGAGTAAAAATGATTAAAACCTGCTATAAAAGTGTTGTTTAAAACGTAGGCACTTTTGATGATTTTTCAAACAGGATTTTATTCAGCAGTGAACCTTATGCCTCAGTTTCTGGTTACATCAACAAGCTAAATGGACGCATATGGGGGATCGGAGAAACCAGAAGTGATTGTGGAACCGGCGTTATGGTGCATTATGATGCTGGAAGAACCCTTACCGTGCAATTACAGTACTATAGCCATTTAATAACTGACTATTTTGGCCTGAAATTGAAGATTATGAACTGGACAGTATGTGGCTTCAGCAAGGCAGTTTTACGAACTACAAAAAGTAGCTGATTTGCACTTTATTTCATGAGAAGTTTTCATATAAAGTAATTTCACGTTTTGGGGGTGTCAATTGGCAAAGAAAATTATGCGATATTACGGTACGTCATGTAATATGACGGTTGGATCATTTGAAAACCAACATTCATCCAATTATCGCCAAAATATCGCCCCAGATGTTCGAAAAGTGTTCGAAAGCTACCTCAAAACGGTTTTCTATGAATCATTTGTAGGATCTTGAGTTTTCTCCGTGTAATATCAGTTGTAACTGAATTTATTTAAAAAATTTTTTTTTTTATTAATTAAATACGTAATTAAATCGGTGTTAAATCGTTTTAACACATTTAATAGTTTGTTACAATTTTATGTGGTTTTATGCAAATGTTTTGCCTGTAAATAGCAGACATTTGTGTTAAAACAAGTTTAATGAACGCATATTCACGTGGTGTTTATGAAAAAAAAATGAAAAACTGGCTGTAAATACCAAAAAAATAAAAAACATTTTTAAATACTTGTGGTATTTATGGGTCAAGTGTTTTTAAATATCAAGGTTGTGACTCAATTTGAATGATTTAACAATAATAATAATACTCGTATACTTTCCAGGGTGGAAGAAATACATTTGTTTTACTAGAAAAATACTGCGTGTTATTTTGATTGAATGCCACAACCCATACACAATTACTTCATGATTATGCTTCAGTAGTGTCTCTTTGTTTGAGTGTCTTTTTGAAAAACAAAAATATCTAAACCATCAAATTCGGGTTCAAATATTAAATCTTAATCCACAACCTAATAGGCAAAATTATAATTTTAACATATGCGGAGACAGCGTTAAAATATGTGGAGAATAGCATCGTAAGTCGCCGTAGACTAGTAGACTTATTGGACGTGAACCCGTGGTTCAACCTCTGGCTCAGTCAACTCAAACACTACGAAATATGAAAAATATTTCTACGGCGGCTTCCTATCAGTAGTCGTCTGGCAAAAACCCTGAGAGTCCATAAGATTGCCATGAAGAGCTTCTCAAAAATCTGTCGTTCGGCGTCGACTGTAAACTGTAGGCCTCCCCAGTCATTAATAAAATTAACACACACAACATGAGTGATGCTAGAAGCTAGGTTGTTATCCAGACGGAAGCGTTGTAATGACCAATTATGTATTAATGTTTATATGGGCGACATATGTTTTCTGTCTTGTGGCCATGTCAAATGGCCTGACTACAAAATTGACTACAATATTGGCTACAAAAGGTTTTGGAAGTGAACGCATCGTGTAACACACCTTTCTATATACAAATCGTGAATAAAGCTTATGGCATACTTGGTTATATGAAACGCTGGTCTAAGGAATTTGTTGATCCTTATTTAACTAAAACGTTATTTACATCTCTTGTCCGGCCTATCCTGGAGTATGGTTCTATCATATGGGACCCTTGTTATGCAGTCCATGTAAATAGCATTGAGTCAGTGCAAAAACAGTTTTTAATTTTCTGTTTACGAGGTCTTGGTTGGAACTCCTATGAATTACCGCCATATCGGAGTAGACTTGCTTTGATTAAACTGCCAACTCTTAAAAGTCGTCGTTCCATGTTGAGTACTCTTTTTATTCTGGGTTTAATACGTGGAGATGTTGATTCAGAGTTCCTGCTCAGTCGATTGAAATTCAATGTTCCTGTGCGACCTACACGTAATTTTGAATTGCTTTCACTGACTTACTACAGATCAGACTACGAAAATAATGATTCCTTCAGACGTGCCTATAAAACATTCAATGAATGCTACCAAGTAGTTGATTTCTCTGTGCGCAAAGATGTTTTAAAGAAAACCTTAACAATATTTTTGAACTGTTAATTTAAAGTTGTAGTTGAATTAATATAAACTGTTTTGGATATGTCTCATTTAGTCAGTAAGGATATATTGTATCTATTGACGTTAAATAAATAAATAAATAAAAAAACTTCCAACACCAGAAAGTGTTTTTAGGGTGGCATAATAACACTGGCTGGAGGATTCATCAGATGACGTCTCGAATCGCATCATGAGAGCTTGTCAAGCTTTCGGTGAAATCAATACCTTACATACTAGACATCTTTTACTCATGGGTGATATCTTTTGCCTTAGTGGGTAAGAAACTTGAGATATGTCTTCTAAAACTGTGAAAACACATTGAAGGTTTTCATCAGTAGAAATATTATCGAATGATCAACTAAGAGCATGAGCTCAACAGGGACATTTCCACTTGGAAATGTTTCAACAATAAAAACCGAGTTTAACATTTCTTTAAATGGATTCCTTTTCAACTACTGTAACGCCTGCAGTAATAATAAATTCAAACAGGAAAAGTTTTCTATTTAATTCGTATTGAATTGTTTACATATAAAACAAATATAATTGAATTGTTTATTAAGCGCCACTTAATTGTTTCAATAATAAATATTATTGTCTTCATGATCAACCAGATTTATTACGTAGTTATCAACAGTATGTAGGCAAGAAATGTCATTAAATGACGAATAAATTGCTTCTGTTGATTATTTATCCAAAAAAATTTATAGGTTTTCATGAATTACTCACGTTTTGTTTAAAAAATTCTCAAAATTTTTATTTAAAAACGTTTTTGTTTTAATAGTCAAAACAAAAACACAGTTGCCGTAGTTAATAGCTGATATTTAAAAATTTTATTTAAAAGCGCGTGGCATAAAGTATTTAAAAATATCGCCAGGAAATCAACTGTTCAGGAATTGCAGCGTCATGCCGTAGTCGAATTGCTGCAGAACCTGTATAGAAACTCTGTCTGCCTAGCTTAACTGTCGCCAAGCAAGATCCGTTTCATGTGTATCACAGGTATTTTCTTTTCTTTTCTTTTTGTTTTTGTTTTATTTTTTTGTGGAATGTTTTAATTAATAATTAAGGACTCTTTATTACATGCCATTCACAACAATAAAAATATCTGTTAAAAACAAAGCCCATTTAAATATTCTAGTGTCTAGTGATTTTTTCTTTTTCGCTTATTTTGCACGTTATTGTTGGTGGGTGTGTGTTGTTCGGTGCTAATATTTCCTGAATATGATTGTTTTTTCTTTCTCTTTGTCACTTTATTTTTCACTTCTTGTTATAAGCGGGGATTTTTTTGCAAGCAAAACAAAATGAATAATTTTTTTCTGTTATTATTGGTCATAAAAGGAAAGTTTTAAAGAGACTTTTGTCGATCGTGTTCGACTACTTAAAGGCCTACATAAGTAGCACTTAATAAACTGTAAAGCAAAAGAATTGCTGGTGTCTAAGATAGGAAATAAGAAATGCCCCATATCCCATCAGAAATAGAAAATAACTCTCGCGTATGTACTGGTACCTCGAATTCCATTCACGATCGCAAATAAAAGACGACTACGGTTTTAATTAATACCAATGTACTCGTATTGCTTCATTAGTGTATATAGTTGCTGTAATAATAGTTAACTGAAGGTATCGATTCTCGGAAATCGTATATTTTTGTTCGTATTTGTTATGTTCCTCATAGAGGACAACCATTTGTGGTCGCTAGTAGATCTACACTACACTAGTGAATAAAACAATGCGTTCCAAAGTGAATTTATACAAACCCGTTCTGCCTATTAAAATATTACAATTATTACTTCATGTTGCTCGTATAAGAACCATAGGAGCCTAGATGAAGTTTTTCAATCAATCCATATTAATTTCAGCAATTCTCAGTACGCAAAGCGTCTACATCAATGCGCCATCTAACTACTATTTTCAGGTATAATCTTCGGACGGTCTACTTAACGCATGGTCCATCTATAGCAATTTCCTTTTCAGTATTTCCTAGAGGATACGTTCCCGTTGAGCGCGTGCTCTTAAAACTTACGAGTCAGACACTTTTCAACGTTCGTCTCAAGCGTTTATTGATGAAGACCTTCAATATGTTTTCACAGCTTTAGAAGTCATATCACATCTTTCTTACTAATTAAGACAAAGGATTTCACCCATAAGTTAATCAATAATGTTGAGATGTCAATGGTGTTGAGTTCACCGAAACCTTGACAAGTTCTCATAAAGCGATTCGAGAAATCATCTGATGAATCCACAGCCAGTGTTATTTTGCTACCTAAAAAACAGAAGTGCTGCACTAACTGGCGTTGGAAGTTTTGTATACAGAAAGGTGTGTTACACGATGCGTTCACTCTTAAAACGTTTTGTAGCCAGTATTGTAGTCAATTTTGCCATCAAGGCGTGGCTGTGAAACAGAAGACATAAGTCATCCTTCATTCAGATTACCACCTAGCTTCTCACACACACCACTTATGTTGGGTGTGTTAATTTTTATACATGAGCGGCGGAATCTATAGTTTTAAAGTCGACTACGAACGACAGATTTTTTCTTGAGAAACTTTTTGATGGCAATTTTGTCAACTCTCAGAGTTTTTGCCACAAATTTGCTGAGAGGAAATCGCCGAAAAAATATTCTGTGGTTTGAACAGCGGTCTCACGTCTAATAAGACAGCACACTACTTACTAGAATACGGCGACTTCAATTGGCTTTCCGATATAACTCCTGGAAAAACTCGACTAATTGTTTTGATATCTTCTTAAAGACGAGTGCTTTTCAAATGCTAGCATGAACCAGTTCGCAGAAAGTTTTCATAGAAGCAATATAGATTAAATACAGGGACGATCTCCATTCCACTGATTGTTCAATCCGTTTATATGATTTTTCCCAACGAAACTTTGTTTAAGATATTGATATTTCCAATCACTTTGGTTATCATGTTTAGAAGTATGATGAGGCTCTAACTTTTGTCTCTTAATGCGAATGAATAATGCTGCCATTCGACAGCCATTCTAAGGAATAAGATAGCAGCCTATTATAACATAATAAACTAATCAATTTCACTTCATTACTAACTAAATTTCTAATTAAAGAGCCATTATGTTTCATATAGGCTCTATGGCACTGAATAAGTACTATGTATAACTTTCTGTTAAATTTTAGCGACAATTTTTTTAAGCCGGTCAAATGTAAAAACAGAATTTATTTCTTCGAACTATAAGACAAAACTAGAACCTTATAAAACCATTAGAAATCATTAATCAATAATACGTGACCACTTTGATAATAAATAAAGTCTTTGACAGATCTGTTATGTTATGACAAGTTTATGGAAATAAAAGTTTTAAATTTAATTAAATTTTTTTTCTTCTCAATTATTCATTTAACACTCTTAATAATGAAACTTAAAAAGTCAATAATCTTTAAATTTTAATTTTAATTTCAATTTCAACTTCAACTTTTTTTTTTAACATATTTGAGTGGGTGGTTGTCAATTCACAACTCAATTATTATTGTGCTTTACGAATTCGCTAATTATTGACGTTTTCAGAAACGTGTTCATTTGACTTGACATGACTTGATTTGATTTTATTTGTATTTTTTAAACAATTTTTTTTAATAATTTCTTTTTCTTTATAATTTTAATACGAAAATTTTTAATTGTTTTCGTCGACTTACTTGATCTTTTTGATTGATTGTGTGATAAAAAGTTTTCGTTAAACTTGGTTGGCTTCAACAATTCGTGTTTGTTTTAAGACCGTTTATTTGAAACTGTTGTCTTCTATTGGATCACACATGGGCTTTTATAGTAAAAATTTTATCTTGTGATTGATTTTTTTTCCTTGGCAAATATTCTATTAAACGGAAGCTATTTGCCAAAGTATTAACTGAAGTGTTTCTGTTGTTTTGTTTCAATTGGATTTCTTTAACTTAATTAGTAGTAAATTTACTTCCGATTTGTTGTCAATCTCACCAGGAATTGTTCTTAAGTGAAATTCTTCATGGGAGCTTTCTTGTTAAAGTAAGTTTAATGCAGATTAATTTTAATACGATAGTAAATCCTTTAAATTATAAGAGAAAATTGCTTCTATTTTCATTTTATGTTTGAATAAAAAATCAAAGCTAATCGAAACTATGTTTCTAGGGATAACAACTCTTTCCTTCCACCCCAGACCAACACTCTTAAGAATACGAAAATAATTTGTAAAATTGTATAAAAATTTTGGAAATTCATTTAACTCTACGTAGAAAGTGGTGTTACCATCGTGAGGAAAGAACGGAATTAAAGCTCTCAGCTGATCAACTGCATGTGATAAAAGATTCCAAATCTACTCTTACGACTAATCGTCTGAGCCTGATTTAGACAAATAGAACGAAAAGATTTACATGCTCCTAATATTCAAGCAAATACGTACATAACCTGATAGTCTAATTCAACTAAAAACCACGATATTTATTGCATTTTAGTGTACACTAGTGTCACTCTGAGTATAGCAATGCGGTTCTCTCAGTCCAGTCCTGATGTAGTGAATCACCCACAAAGACTTTTTTTTTTTTAGGCATGTGCAATTGACTGCCTTTAATGATTTTCCTGTAAGCTATCCTTGAGACAATTTGCGGCTGAAATCAGGAACTGCTAACCTAAGCATGCTAGACTCTCATTCCTCGGTATTGATTACACAGCCCTGCAAATTAGGACTTTTTTGTGGATATAAGATGGCTCCAGATGTTTCCGAAAGCATTTTGCGCCTGACGTGATGGACGCGTCAGGTTTTCGAGAAAATTGTTACTCAGGTGTTTTTGGGGTCGCTGATTACAGATCTTCATTCAGATTTAAAATATTCAAAATGGCGGATCCAATATGGCGGTCGAGGTTTATAACGATTTTCAAGTAAATCTGATTAATTTTTAAGGACCTCCGACATAAACCCACCCCTACTTTAAGGGTGCATGCAATCAATTTGGCTTTGGGCTCATTTTAAAGAGCAAAGATCAATGGTCAATTTCTGACAATAGCGATGGTGCTAGCACGTGAGTGTTTAGCTCCACAATTTTTCAAAAATGGCCAAAAACGCTATTTTTACACAGAAAGAAAAACGGCGTGCTAAAATTAACTTTTCTATTCTCAATTTTAGCCAAAAAACGTGCTTGAAAAATTAAGCTTTTCGTGTTCTAAAAATGAATGTACGTTCCATGGACGTAAAATATGTAATAAAAAAGTACTGAAAGAGTCACGGGGGTACTGCGGTATTTTTGAAATGAAAAAGTACTGAAAAAAGTACTAAAGTACTGAATTTTCAACACTGGCTTAAGTCAAGTTCATTGTGCTCGAATAAAGTACGATTTGCCTCAATTCGATCCCATTTATAAGTTAATTCAAGTACGAAATCTAGCTTAAATCAACTTTATAATTCTTGAAACAAGTGCGCTTAAGGATTACTTCAACTTCTGACTCTCTTGAATCAAATACGATCGAATTCGTATAAAATCAAGAAAAAATATGCTTAAACCAAATACATGATGAGATCACTTTGATCCCAAAAAGGTTTAAATAGCGCTAAAATCAACACTTTTGTACTTGGCTGATTCGAGCTTGATTCAACTCTTTTGTACTTGATTCAAGCCAAACCGTACTTACCGTACTATTGTGACCGATATGGATTGATTCAAGCCCGGATGGCTTGATTTTTGTTTTGAGTGTAGGGGTTTCAACCCCCTTTTTCTCGAAAACCTGACGAATGGAAAGTTTTTGAACCCAGATTCGCGTTCAGCGCTCAAAATACCTTCGAAAACACCTGGAGCCATCTTATTTGCAAAACCCATGCAGGGCTGTGTTATATGGTCCCCAATAACTATCTCAACAGATGTCTGGACACCAATGTACCATGTTGAAATTACTTAAATGAAAAGCTAGATACATACATAATTGGCCATTACAACCTTGTAGTCAGGATTACGACCTAGTTTCTCACACCACTTATGTTGTGTGCGTTAATTTTATACATGAGTGGCGGGAGCTACAGTTTAAATTCCAAACGACAGATTTTTTGAGAAATTTCTCATGACAATTTTTATTTACTCTCATAGTTTTTGCTAGAAATCTGCTAAGAGGAAGTCGCGGAAGAAATATTTTTTTCATATTTCGTTTTGATGTCTGACCTGGGGTTTGAACCGTGGCCTTTCGTCTAATAAGCCGACACACTACCTACTAGACTACGGCGACTTCAGTCAGTGGAAAGTCAGATGCTTATACAAATTCGGTAACTCCTACATAATGCCTTACTACTCCAGCGATTTCCAAGTGCTTAAGTGGCTGATCAGCAGCAGAGTATATACTGATATAATAGTATAATAGTGAGGCTTTCTTTAGAACGTCATATTATATCTAAGCAGGTCCAGACTTACCCAGAAATTACGAATTGCAAACAATTTTTACCGTACTGGATAATCTTCTAAGCGATTCGCGGATCAGAATCACTACGACCACGTTTAGGCCAGAAATTAGAATTAAATTCCACTTTATGGCTAACCTTTCCTGGGTGAAAAAGAAGACCTGCTATATCTACTAAGCTGACGTAATACTGACCCAAACAGAACGAAATTGTTAACTTTTCTCTCTTAACACTTACTACCTGTTGTCTGTAGTTATGGGACGCTGCTTCCTTAGGTTGCACTTTAGTCATCCAAAAGTAACTCCAAAAAAGTTAGAGTGGCCGTCTGTCAATTAATGTTGAATAATAAAATAGGATTGTAATCTTCTCTTCTGTTTATTAATAGAAATAAGGTAAAGCAATTTGAAATTTACTTCCATTGGACTAAGCAATGATTAAAATTGGATTCGCTTAAAAAAGTCACTGTTTATATTTGTATTCTTACACTGGTCTACAAAAGTACTAGAAATTAATGACCCAGAGACCAGACCATAATTTGTTAAAGGCTATTAATGAGCTAAAGCCAAATTCGACAACACAATTGCTCCACAGTCCTAGGTTTTCAAGATGTCCCGCTATAAACAAAGTTTTTAGGTTCGGAATCAGTGCACCAAATACCTTTAGAAAATAATAGTCTGGTTTCTGGATTAAATATCCTGTAGGCCTGTGTTGTTTATTTAAAAGTACAGAATCTAATTCGAGCAAAACAGGCGTCATTTTATTTGAAATTAGAAATTTATTGAATTTGATTTAAAGAGCGTGTTTTTTTTTTTTTGTAAAGATAGAGGTATTTGACGTGGGTTATTTAGTGTTTCTTTTAGAATGAATAGAATGTCTTTGATTGTAATTAGTTTCCATGAACGTCTATTCAAGTGGTGGTAAAACGATAAAGGTTCCAAGACTTGGTAAAGAACTTCTGCATTACAACATTGCCGTCATCAGTTTTTTTTCACATTGTGACAATTGTACCTAGAGATTGTGCCATCTTTCCATCAAACACCGCAGCCACTTGTTCGAAAACAATTTCTAACATTCATAACCGGTACAAAATTATATTTTCATGAAAACCATTTCCATTGAAATTCAAAATATTTATCTTTGTAACGGTTATGTGACTCATGCGCATTTCATAATTCTCATAATATATGTATACGTACACATCAGAAAACCAATTCAACCACCACATATAAGTCGACAAAACAGTTAAAAAGCTTTTATTTCATGCACAGTGTTCATATTGTGCTATAAACTGTTATTTTAAAAGCCAATGTTAACAGACTTTGTTCTAAAATTATAACGTTAAAGCCCGTTGTAGTTTAACCTTAAAACGTAAGGCAATGAAAAAATAAAAAAAAAAAATTACGTTTTCAGCATCCAAAGGAAGATTCATTTCGAAATAGATTTCAAGAGTTTTTAGTTTTAAAAAAATACGATAATAAATCAAAAATATTATGAACAATAGCTGTGTTCGGTATTGTATTTCCAGCATTCGTTTGCAGAACTGTTGGCTAGTGAAATAATAAACAGCAGGTGCCATGAGTGAAGAAGGCTAAGTTTGAATGCTTCAATATTTCATCAGTCTTCTGGGAAAAACTCTGAGAGTAAATAAAATTGCTAAGAAAAGTTTCTCAATAATCTAACGTTTGTAGTCGACGTTAAAATGTAGGCCACACCAATCATCGATAAAATCAACACACACAACATTGGTGGTGTGAGAAAATAAGTTGTAATTCCGACTAAAGTAGCCTAATGACTAATTAAGTAAATAAATCCCACACAGTTTTAATGAGGACGTACGAGATAACAAAATGAACAACAAACTAGTCGACCATACCAAAACGAGTTTAAGAAAACCCACAAAATATTATTACATTCAGCTGGCGATGCGTAACCAGCTAAATAGTAGGATTTTCTAAAAATACTAGACATGGTATGTAGACTGACAAATCAGCATTGTAAAGATGTTTCACTTTGTTTAACGACTTTTCATGGCAACAAAAATAAGTTTATGTGCCAATTCGTTACCTTGGCTGACACATAGAGGCATAACTTTAGATCTGAAAAGCATATTCGAAGGCAGTGAAAACATTTTCGCATCCTGTAAGATTATGGTATCATGGGATGTCCAAAAAACTCAATCGAAGGCGAATTTAAGTGGAATTAATTAGGGAAAAAACAAAGTGTTGTTCCATAAAGATCGGCTGCCTTCCAAAATGTTAGTTGCTTTGTGTTTGAACAAAGTATCGTGTTTCATAATGCCGCTGTACAAAATATATACAATGTATTCTATTTCAAAACGTCGTCAATGTGTATTTTTAACGCAGTCAAAAAGCAATCAGGCATCGGATTTATAGTTGATGCATTGTTTGGTTACTTTGCATATCTACATAGTTTATATACAGTAGTAGGACTGCATACAAACTTTGTATTGATACATTTTGGAAGGCAGCCATCATATGCTGGACGTCTACAATTGCGATGACCAAAATCAATGAATTAAAATAAGAATTGACAGATTTAGCTCCCTGGAATTATTCTCTAAATGTAAAGATTTTAACTCATAGGATAGAGATGGTTGAGTGGCTATTGTAACAACTATACATCTCGTATTACAAGCAAGGTGGAGAGGCATTAATGCGGCCTACGAAAGAACCTGGGTGCATAACAAATACTGGGCATAATTGAATACAGGGCAATAGTCTTGGAGGAGATATCATTGAGATACACTATAAGGTTTTAGAGAGAAAGACAGATCGTATAGTCACAGCTAGTAAAGCACCTCTTCACGACAATAATAATATCGGGTGGGCCATCTATCGGTTTGAATTTTATCCATTGGTTATTTCGAATCTAGCAATACTTATGTCATACTATTCTGTCACAAAATTTAGTACATTACCTCCAGTGAACGTAATGAATCGATTTACGCTTGAGCAACGTTGGGATTTATTGGGCCAGCGGGAAACGGCACGATGATGTCGATTTTTTCGGATGAAACTCATTTTCTTATTGGTGGGTACTTTAATAAGCAACACTGCTGTATTTGGGGTTCAGAAATCCCACACGTGGCCTTACAGAAGCCAATGCACCCATTACGAGTGACTGTTTGTTGCAATTTGTGGAGCGAAGGCACACATTGGCCCATATTTCTTTGAAAATGAGGACGGCGCAACCATTACGGTCAATGGAGACACCTATCGCACCATGTTACCCGGTTTTTTTTTGTACCCGCTCTTCATGGTACTAATGTGAACAATGTTTGGTTTCAACAGGATGGTGAAGCTTCCCACACGTTTCATAATACAATCGATTTATTGCATTAAACTTCTAATGGCCGTTTAATTAGCCGAAATGTTGATCTCAATTCGCCGCCAAGAAACTGCTGTTTGACACCATTGGACTATTTACCGTTAAAAAAATGTTATGCCGACAAATCAGAGACAATTGAGCATTCGAAGGCTAACAGACGTAATGTCATTGCCGAAATATGACCCCATGAACTCGAAAAAGTGCACGAAAATTGGGCCGATCAAATGAGGTACTGTAAGGCTAGTCGCGGCAGTCATATGAATGAAATAATATTCCATTTCTAACCGGAACAATTGTACTTCACAACAAAAACATAAATTTTGTAAAATTTCAAACCGTTTTTTTTGTTTTTTAAATTTAAACTTTTAAATGACCCACACTAAAATTATAGCGTAGTCATTGAGGTTGAGTCATAGTTGTGTTTTTTTTTTTTTTTTTATGAAACCAGCACTAAGTGGATGGCCCCTACTCATGCAGTGCATTGTGCAGGTTTTTTAGGAAAGGGGTAAGATGCGAACGGCAAGGAAACGAGTTGCTGCTAGGTGACTATAAAATGGCCAGTGCTATACCTTCACCATTAGACAGTCTACAGGCAATCGTCCCCAAGAAGCCCGCAGTTTCTCACACCACTTATGTTGTGTGTGTTAATTTTATACATAATTGGCGGGACCTACAGTTTAAAGTCGACTCCGAACGACAGATTTTTTGAGAAACTGAGAAGAAATCGCCGAAAAAATACTTTTTGTATTTTTTTTTTTTGAGGTAAAAGGGGGATATAAAGGAAATGTTCCATAAATTTTTGGTGAATTTTTCTGCGTTTTGTCAGTTAAATGTTGCCACTTAAATTCAATGAAATATTTTCCCCATTTATTCAAATTCAGTATCAATGTCTTGATGTGATGCCTTACCTATGAGATATTAATATTAACCACAACATATTCAAACTAAAAGTTATTTCTCTCTGCTCTAGTTCCCATGCACGTGGTAAAATTAATTGCATGTAATAATGAAACTTTTCATTTTCCCCGAACTCTTTGGTCACCACACAAATTAATATTTTCTAATCAAACCTCAATTGCCAATAATACGGCTTCTGTTTCAGTTGCTGCTGTCACTTCAAATGGAAACGAATGAATGAACGAAGTCATCGTAATAGTTTTGCCCTTTGCCCCTTTAATTTCTGTGTTTTTTTGTTTTTGTTTTTGTTTTTTCGGTATATGATTTAAAAGTAATTAAACTGTTATTCATTTACAGTTTTCTTATGCAACATAATTGATATTTTTTGCAAATACTTTGCAAATGTTATATTGTAAGTTTTACTTGGGAACGATTGAAGTATTTTTAATTAAAAGTTACACAACACAACACAAGACAACACAACACAACAAAAAAAATTACTGAATCACACACCCTTTTACCAGCTTCCTCTCTCGGCATTTATGATTGGGGTAATGGAGGTAAAGGAACATGAATGGAGGTAAAGGATGATGAACAAGTAACAACATTTGCTTACAGTATGGCAAACACAGGGAGAGAGGGATGAAATGTTATAGGACAGGGGAGAAACAAGATCAAAAATTAGAATACATATGTATATGGAAACTTATCATCATTGTACACCAGTTTGTAGGTGAAAAGTTTACAACACACACACACACCCCCATATACAAAAACTTAAAGGCAAATAGGAGCAAAGGCAAGAAAAACTTCAACAGCATTTTACATGAAATTATGAAAGAAAATTGCATATGATGAGAGCAGAGTTTCCTATTTTTTTTTTCTATTTGAAAAACTATTTTTTCTTTTTTTGGTTTTTGCGATTGTTTTGATTTTCTTTATTTGTTTGGTTACCATGATGCACTGAAAGAAGAAAGTGAAAGTGGCTTCTGCATTAAATCAGGAGAGAAAAATTTCTAATACTCGAATTGCTATCAGAACATGCAGTAGTTCGTCCAAAAAAATTTTGTGTTGAAGACATTTATACATTCAGGGTATTGTGGACCAATGTGTACGAGGGAAAGTATCCTATTTTCTCTAAAAAAAATAGGGTGGAGCAGTTAAAAGTTTAAATTTAAAAATGCCAAAATTTATGTTTTTGTTGTGAAGTACAATTGTTCCGGTTAGAAATAGAATATCATTTCATTCATATAGCTGCTGCGGCTCGCCACACAGTACCTTATTCGATCGAACCAATTTTCGTGCACTCATTCGAGTGTATGTGGCCGTATCTCGGCAATGGCATTACGACTATTGGCCTTCAAATGCTCAATTATCTGTGGTTTGTCGGCATAACACATTTCTTTAACGGCTCCCCACAGAAAATAGTCCAACAGTGTCAAATCTCAGCTTCTTGGCAGCCAATTTATATCGCCATTTAGGCTAATTAAACGGCCATCAAACGTTTGATGCTAAAAATCGATTGTGGCATGAGATGTGTGGCAAGTTGCACCATCCTGTTGAAATCAAACATCGTTCACATTAATACCATGAAAAGCGGGTACAAAACAATCAGTTATCATGGTGCGATAGGTGTCTCCATTGACCGTATTGGTTGCGCTGTTCTCATTATCAAAGAAATAGGGGCCAATGTGTGCCTTCGCTCCACAAATTGCAACAAACAGTCACTCATAATGGGTACATTGACTTCTGTAAGAGCACGTGTGTGTTTTCAGAGCTCCAAATACGGCAATTTTGCTTATTAACATACCCACCAATGTGAAAAAGAGCTTCATCCGAAAAGATGATTTTTTTTTGGCAAACTTGACATCATCGTGCAGTTTCCTGTTGGCCCAATAAATCCCAATGTTGCTCAAGCGTAAATCCAAGGCATATCCAATAGGTAATCGCATGTCAACAGCTGACTCTTTTTTGAATGTCAAAATTTTGTTGTTTTTTTTTTTGTGTTTTGTTTCGATAATCATTTTCGTATTTATAAATCCTCATATGTACCGGATGTATCCTTAACGATACGCACTCTAGAAATTCTTCAGGATTACTATTTCAAAGCCAATTTTATTCAAATTTTTGCAAGATGATTAATAATATTTAAGTCTTTAACACTAAATACACATATCTTTTAAACTACAACCTAGATTTACTATATTTATATTTATTTAGACGAGAGTGATGAATTACCCAAAAAAGATTTCGGTATGTCCAACTAGGTGCATAAACTATGACCAATAACAAATAACGTTTGCAGCTGTCATTTTTCTCGATGGCCATATAAAAACATGTTCTTTACATAAAGTGGAAATGTTATCGACTGCATGGAATATTTTTTTTTTAATTTATAGGTGCCCCACTATTGCGTAATTAAGCATGACATAAAAATTAAAAGAAATTTCAATATATAAAATTTATTTAGTTTTTTTAATTGCTTTTATTAATTTCCTATGGAGGTTTGAGGGTTAATTTTTTGGACATTCCGCGTACTCTTTAACAAAAACAAAATGCCTGTTGTTTTTGCATTGTTGTACTTTTTGTACAGATGCGACTACCTATTGGATATGCCTTGCGTAAATCGATTCATTACATTCAGTGGAGATAATATCCAGAATTTTGTGACAGAATAGAATGACATAAGTATTGACAGATTCGAAATAACCGACGGTTCAAATTTAAACCGATAGATGGTCCACTATATATGTATTAACAAAAATAAAACGCTTTAGCAAACTAACACCCGAATTGCGATCAGAACAAATAGTATTTCGCCCAAAAAACTCTAATGTCGACGACATTAATACAGTCGGGGTGTTGTGGATCAATGCGCACGAGGGAAGGTATCCTATTCTCTCGAAAGTCTTATACCACTCTCTTAAATTGTCATTGAATATAGATTTGTAATGTTTTTTACCACTTGCTTCACCTACAAACAAATCATTTCTCTCAGTGCATAGTTATTACTTTCGTTATGAGTGCATTCATGTGCCTCACTAAGTAAAATGTGTGTGTGTGTGTCATTCTGAGTACATATATGTATGTATGAGTGGGAGTGAGTGTATATTTGTTTGCATTTGTGCTCTTACAATGCACACATTGTATTGGATGTAATGACAACACCCCAAGACAATCAAAGGCATAAACTGCACAATTTTCCCCAGATAATGCTTTCTTTTAATAGACAATTTTACAACAACTACAACTAAAACAATAAGAAATAAAAAGAGGGAGACAGAGAGAAAGGAGAAAAAGAAATAGACCCCAGACGAGTTAAACCAACAATAATTGTAGTCTACATTAAACTGATTGCCAGTTATCGATAGGTATTAACTGTTAAACAACTTCTAATACCAACTTCTAGTAGTGATAGACCTGAATAAGACACACACACACACACAGATACTTTAGCAGATACTTTTATTATGTATTAGAAAGGAAGAAAACGGAGAAGAAGAACGAAGAAGAAAAAGGAAGAGAAAAACTTTTAAACACTTGCTTGCATATGTCGTGTGCATTTATACTCCTTGTCGTACTACAACGAATTGTCGTCTGAGGCATGTGTGGCATGTGGTAAGGAAAGGCAACCACATCAAACCCAACCAGTCAACCAAGCTCATCTATACTTTATGACATTTTCTCGAATGTGTGTCATTCTATAAGAGCCCTGCAAGTATACATACATATATACTTGTATGTTAGCGTGTGTCTTAAGAAGGATTTTCAGGTCAGGGATGGGATTGCGAGTATGTACGTATGTATATTCGTGTCAGTTCGTAAACATTGTTGTATTTTCATGAACTATAATTGTTAAATTGATTGTTTTCCAAGAAGAACAAACCTTTAAACACTTGTTATTTTGCAAAAATTTTCATAAAACATGTTATTTTGTTGGCATTTTTTTGTGTTCTCCTATCAATTGCTAACAATATCCATACTATCACTGTAACAACACAGAAACCCCAATTTCAAAGAACCATTTAATGAACAACAAAGACAACACCAACAACATAAAAATAAAAAGAAGAAGAAACAAATATTACTTAAGGGCCAAAAAGTAAATGTTCGAAAATTAACATCGTATTATATTCTTTTTTGTTGTTGTTGTTTTTCTTGTTAACGAGCGATTAAATAGAAATTTAAAATCGAATTTGGATCACTCTTATATATGCTTAGTCATTTACGATAAACCGACAAGTTGCTTCGATAAGTTGACATAATTTCCATACAAAGTTAATTGAAGCAATTCTGTTTTTTTTTTAATTTTAAGTTAATTGTACAGTTAAGAGTTATTAATAATAAATAGTGGAAACCAAAAAACACATTTATGAATCTGAGTTATAATTACGGTAACCATTATTTCCATGAGAAAAAAGCGTACAAATATATAATTTGAAAAACAAAAAAAAATCTTTTATTATAATTAATATTTTATATAAAGATTTTTAAAATAGACATAAATAGGTACAAATAATATACACAAACTTAAATGTATACATGCACATACATATGGGTATACTTATGTGTATAAATTTACTTCTGATATTTCTCTTCAGAATGCATTTTCTTTAAAGCGTTGTTCCTGTTAGATATAAATGTTTTAAATTCCGAACAGTCCATTTCAAAATTATGGTCAAAAGAGACTCTAAAATTTCTAGTCCCATTTGGGATTTTTCGGAAGACAAAATATTGTTAGATATAGAAAAAACTCTTTCTGTTGGTGCGTTAGACGCTAGCAAAGCAAATGAAAAATCTATTACTATTAGGATGTTTTTATAAGGAATATTTTTCGTTACGAAAAATTTTTAAATTTCAACCCACTTTTTATCGGGATTTAATGCTGATGGTTTCCATATTTCTATTTGTTCAGCATTTGCATAATTTTTTTCATAAGCGATTTCATCAAAAATTTCGTTATTATTTATAATTAAATCATTTCTGATTTCTGTTACCTTTATTAACGACTTTTCAACTGAAGACCAATTTATTTAAAAGATTCATCCCATTGTTTCAGGTAACTAATACAGGTTCTGTAAAAGTTTTTAACTTTTCCCTTAAAAATTTTTATATCAAGTTCCTTTGAGTGAGGAACTGAAATAAAATTTTGTACGTTAAGTGGTAAAAATACTTCATTGTGACGTTCTATTAACTTTGATTTAAATTCTTTTAATATTATAGCCGCTTCAGGAATTGAAATATGTTGACTTTCTAAACCCAATATATATGTATTTAAGGAAGACACTAGCTTGACTGTGTAAAAATAAGAACCAAGACATAGCAAAAGGATCATTAAAAAAATTAAACAATATAGTTGGGCATTTTTCTTGTTTAAGAAAGTGCTCTTTCAAGGGTAAAAACAATTACATTATTTGCCCTAAGGCTGGCATTAAAGTTAACCAACGTGTTTTACAATGTCTCAATAATTTTTTATACTCTACATCAACGTTATCACAAATTTGTTTAAATTTTTGCACTCTAACTATATAAATGTAAAAATATGAATATAGTTTAACAACTACAACTTCTATATCTATTGGTAAGGTTTCAGTTGCAATTTGTATACAATTATTTAGAATGTAGGCAACACAGTTGACTTCAATAATTTTTTTTTCTAGAAAATTTTATATTTTAGGAAAAACATTATTTTCCAGCTTTAGTCTCCAACTCAATACCGAATTAGTGAAAAAAGTGGACAAAAGCGGACATTTTGGGAAATAAATACTTTTTAGAAGTTACGTGTGGTAAAATAGTGGACAAATAGCGGACGCAAAAAAATAGTGGACAGTAGGTTAAAATAGCGGACTGTCCGCTATAATAGTGGACGGATGGTCACCGTAGTTATAATCCCTTTTAAATGTTTTATCAACCTATTGATTACAATTAAATTCCAGGATAACATTACTCAGCTTACTTAATTGATCATTACCAGCCTTTAGTCATGATTACAATCTAGCTTCTTAGAGCCACCAACATCAACCAGCCTTAACATACTTTGTTCACCTTTCATTAGATTAACAGAGCACTCTTATTCCTTACTTAAGCACAATTGACGCGTATGCCAATTAATTTTTATTGTTTTTCGAAGATGGATCTTGGTTATTACAACCCTTTAGTCAGGATTACAACCTAGCTTTTCGCAACACTTATGTTGTGTGTGTTAAATGTTATCCATAGGTGGCCGGATCTACAGTTTAAAATCGACACCGAACGATAGATTTTTGAGAAACTTTTCATAGCAATTTTATTTACTCTCAGATTTTTTCCCAGAAGACTGCTGAGGGGAACTCGCTGAAAGAAATCCATATTTCGTTTTGTTCAAGATGTCTGGGCCATAGGTTGAACCACGGACTCTCGCCTAATATGCCAACACACTACCTACTATTCTACGGCTACTTCTCGATAGTCGTACGTCGGTAATTATGCTTTCAATGTATGTCTACAAACCTTTAGTCATGATTACGACCTAGCTTCTCACTCCACCAATATTGTGTGTGTTAATTTTTATCAATAAGTTGCAGAACTTACAGTTTAAAGGCGACTCTCAATTGCTGAGGGGAAGTCGCAGAAGAAATACTTTTTATATCCTTTTCAAAACGTCTGACCTGGGCTTATGTACCTCTTGTGTAATAGGCCAACGCACTACCTACTAGGTTATGGCGACTTCGCCGTGTATTTTTCTAACACATATTCTCCCACAGGGGTTAGGAGCATACATTCATCTATGTGTCTCACCTACGCTCCGATCCCTTCCTCGTATTTCCCATATGGTATCTAAGCACTTTATGCTTCAGGTGTCCTTCTGCATTCATGCACTAATAATAAATGCCTCGGCTTTTTTAATTTATTCTTTTGTACATTGTACCTTATACATGGCTTTAACGAGTTTAAAAATACCATCAACATGGTTTTTTTCCGAACGGTGTCCAACAAATATTTTAAATTTGAATTTTTATTTGTTCTACTCGCAATCGAGGCATCCAGTATTACTCCAGCAGATTTTAATCTGTGGTGGTGCTCAATCGGTATATATGACTGTGATTTTCCTAGTGATTAAAATACGTTGAATATTTTATATTTGATGGAATCGTTGACTTGTTTCATCTACATTCTATTTTCAAGGAACATTATAAATGCAACTACTTTCCTCTCGATGCATAAAAGCCATTTCCATCCATCCATTATATAGATCCTAGTTTTTGGAATAAGGAGTTTTTTAATTTTGTTTCCGCATAAAATATGTTCTTGCTGATAAGAATTTAAGACCCTAAATTGGCTTAAAATCCCATGTTTACAAATATCGTCTCTTACAATAAGGACTTCCGAACTTTGTTAGCGAATTTGATATCGTTAGACCTTTTCTTGTCCAGGTGTATGCGAATAACCTACAAACTACAGTGGTGCTCAAAACCAGTAAGACCCATGACATCGATCAAATTTAGCGAGATGTGTGCGCAACAGTCATGAAAAATTGCACGCAAGAACACGCCAAGAAGCAGTAGCGGACATTTGAACGATGTTATAAGTATTCCATTATGGCTTTGACATAATGGCATCAATGAATAAAAAATTCGATGATAAATTAAGCCACACATTGTTTAATTTTAATTTAAATATAATAAGCTTTTAAAAAAGATCCTATATGTTTCACATGCTGCCCCGCTTGCCCCATATTCATTCAGTTTACTTTCCTCACTTATTCTAGACTCTAATGGTACGCATTTAGATTAACTTAGGTTAAGAATGATTTCACCAGAGACCTCTGCTTTTCTCCTTCTATGTATCTGTCCATCTGCATCAATTTGAAGTGAATTCCAACACACTACATTCTAAAACTCAGTCAATTTACTTGATCGATACCTCTATTGGTTCGTAAATTTTAAACATCCTTTCAAATCATCGCACCAAATATTTCCCATTAACTTAGTCATCCTTCTGAGAGAAGGTTTGAAGTTTTGTAACCATGACACACATTCCAGATACATATGAGAGTGAATTTTATTATTATTAAACTTTCTATTCTATTTTAATTTATTTAATAAGTTGAAAATAAAAATAAAAAGCAACAACAACAACAACAGCAAAGTGACTAAACAAACAACAAACAGCTTGAAGAAGACAAAAAATTACAGCAACAACATGAACAATAATATCCATAACAACTAAAAACAAAAATAAATAAAAGAACTTTTGCAAAAAACCTTATTAATAAAATTACAACGACTTACAGATACCCTGCAAAACAGAATATTTTATTTTTGTGACGTTAATTTTCTTTTGTCACTTTGGAGCGAAAAAATTTGTTGACACTGCGTTACACTCTAGTAAAAAAATTGAATTGTGAGTAGCTGGTGCAATGGTTTTATTTTTTTTACCGTTTAAGCAGATTCCTCGCATTGGATTGGTGTCGTGTCCAAGCTTATAATCATGGGTGAACTTCAACTCCAACGTGTCCTGTTAACTTTAAAAGTTTTAGGTTTAAAGGCATTACCAAACTTTTCTTTAAGCCGGTAACTTTATCTTCCACCAGATTAGTTTTATTATCTGTTCTATCACATCTAAAGAGCTTTGGGTCTCTCAATACATTACTAAGTTATTGCTCTTGTCACTGAAACAACTTCTATCAAATAATGTGTGTTTTTATTTACGCTGAGTTCAATTTCAACTAACTATACTCCCACAATTTATAGGGTAAGTAGTGTAGGGTATCAATATATTGTAACTGCAGTGGAAAAAAATGTTTGAAAAACAACACAAAAAAATTCGACGTGCTGTGCACTAAAACTAAAATACTGTGTGTAACTATGAGAAGAGGACAATAACAGCAAATACTACCACTTCTAATACAACAAACATGGTACGACAAGTACAAGAACATTGACTGCGTTGAAAAGAAAAAAAAAAAAAAGAAAAACATCACCAACAATAACCACAATAAGTATTGTGGGCAACAAAAATAAACATGTACTGCAACTGATGCAGGAAAAAACTCTAGAAAATGAGGAAAAGTTTCTGACAACGACAAAGCTAAAGAAAATAAATTCCTAGTTAACGTTAAAGGTATTAATATCGGAAGTAACCCATGCTCCTATAAAACTTGCTCACGTAATCAATTGCGGGTAACATGTACCCAGTTTGTATTCAAGTACTTTTAGGCAGTGGTAACCTCTCTCCTGGCAAACCCAATAATATCAATGATATACGCCTAAGATGCTCACAAAGAACTCAACACATTTTAAACATTTATGTCAAAATACTCTCCCATGTCACGAAGCTACTAATCTTATACGAAATCAAAATGTTTGAAAAGGTCCTTTCTGTAGAGCCTAATAATCAACGCATAGATACTGAGCTCAGTATACAATTTATTTTTTTTTTTGAAAGGCATATCAATAATTCTGCAAGTTCTTGAGACAGTCGTCAACTATCTAAGGCTGTTAAAAGAACTTAAACCTCATGTCCAGAGCCTGAGTCTCCGAATAAGAGGATAGGAATATAGGATGTTTTTAACAATCTCAGACACCACCACATTACCTTAGACTCAGCAGAAAACAGTGATGCTTGCTATCCACTGGTCCTCACCTTACAAGATACCAGGCCCAGTCATTACGTCTAATACGCTTAATATCCTAATAGATCTTTACCCCGGTTCAGTGGCCATTACGTTTTAAAGTTCTCTAGTTTTCAGCGATAATATACTGGATAGTCTGCTTACTTATCTCGTCTCTCAATTAGTTAGTGGTATAGCATGAGGTATGGTATGTGGCACTGTTGTGTTGAAATCGCATATGAACCACGTTCAATTCTTCCACTTTGGGAATCATTTTCAAAGAAATATGGCCAGTCGCAATACTGTGTATTATTCAGTCATAACACGTCCATTCTCCATCTGATACTCGATCGGCCCGAAGTACTAACTCAAGAAAGGACTAACAGACTTCACCCAAGTCTCTCTCTCCAATTTATTTACGTTTTCGTTTTCTATCCGGGTGACAAGGAATCCAGCACAGTTGTATACTGCACTTGTCTAGGAGAGCCTTTTCGCACAATGAAATCATAATGCTCACTCGGTGCTATCAGAGCACTCTACCTGTTCACATAAGTAGATATTCTAACGTCTGGTATGATATGTTTACAAATGAACTCTGTTAACAAACATCTTGGCCTAAAAAACAGACTTTTCACTCAGGGAGTTTAAAGGACAGCTTCGCAGTAGTGCTCACCAAAAAGACTCCTTTAAAATTTTTATAACTAACTAATGAATTATCAATCATATGACTTGTAGTATTGCGTACAACATCCAATAACTTGGTCCTGCCTTTATTTATTTATTTATTATAATTAACATAACACAACAAGATTTTAATCTTATAAGTTATAGTGCTATGCTTAGGATCAATAAGATATAAAACATAAAAAAAATAAAAATAATTGTAAAGTATAAGAAATTAAGCAAAAAAAATAGCAAATTAATATAAGAAACAAATTAATAAAAATATTAAATTTAAGTAGAAATATAATTTCAAGCAATTTAGAAAACAAACAGAAATAACTAAAAAAGTGAAAAGAAAGAAAAAATTACGAATTATAAAAATATAAAAAAGAAATATTTACAAAAATCAGAGTAAGAAAGTAAGGATAAAAATTTAACCGATATAGTAACCATACTAAGGAAGTAACATACTTTTCATTAAGAGAATAATTTAAATAACTCCTTTTTGAACGCATTTGCATTGCCTAACTTTTGTATGTAATTCGGTAGGGAATTCCAGAGACTTGTGGTGTGTATAAAAAACTGACGCTGTGACAGAAGAGTCCTGTACCGTTGTTGAATAATCTTCATGCCCCGGAATGACCTAGCAAACTTGACTCGGCCCAATAAATATTCCGGCTGTCCCGTATTAATAATCTTATGGAATAGAATGAGGCATTTAATTTTCAGAAGATTATCAAATTTCACACCAGATATTTGGTACGCTAAATGAGAAATATGATCACGGCGACCTTTAAGAAACACGTATCTTGCTATATTGTTGTATGCCAAGTTTAGTTTGCGGTTGTCATTACTATCGCAATTTGCGAAGATTTCGCACCCATACAATAGCACAGGAATTAAATAAGTTTTAGCAAGTTGCATACGAATTGCAAAAGGAGTTGAATCAATGACCGCCCATAAGTTCCGAAGCATGCTGTATATTCTGCCAACAACAACGCTTATATGGCCAGACCACGATAATCTGTCATTAAATACAATACCAAGATTGGTAGCAGACTTGACATAGTCAATTTTATTTCCCCTGATACTCAAGCCCGGTATGGCAACCGAAATGTTGGCTTTCGAAAGCACTATACATTTGGACTTTGAGGGATTAATGCATAGTCCATTTGCCGAAGCCCAACTGTCAATCCTATCCAAATCACGGTTAACAGAGTGTAAACAAGAAACAATATTCTCCTTACGAGTACTGGTATAAATCTGCACATCATCAGCATACATATGAACACGGCAGTCAACCAAAACATCCGGTAGATCATTAATATACATACAGAACAATAGAGGCCCCAGAATTGATCCCTGGGGAACACCTCTACTAATATTACGCGAATCTGAAATATTACCATTCAGATGAACCTTCTGACATCTGTCCAACAAGTAAGAAAAAATTAGACTAGCGGCAGAATTAGAAAAATTAAACAGTTTCCGGAGCTTATTCAGTAATATTTTATGATTGACTGTATCGAAAGCCTTGGTGTGATCGAGAAGAACTAAAAACGCTACACTATTTACATCTAGCTCCAACCTAAGGTCCTCAACTACATTTAATAGAGCGGTAGTACAACTCCTACCTTTCATGAAACCCGACTGATTAACTGTTAAATAATTGTGACATTCCAGATAACCATTAATCTGTTTAGCTATAATGTTCTCCATTACCTTCGACAAAAAAAGGAAGAATAGCAATTGGCCTAAACTCATTGTTCGATTTTGGAATGGGAAGGATTTTAGCTAATTTCCACTCATCAGGAAAAGTAGACTTAGTCAGCACTGTATTGAATAAGTGTGTATAATACGGCAAAAGTCTAGGTGTCAAAACTTTCAAGATCTATATCATCAGGACCGATTGCGTTCGATTTCACCGCTGAAATACATTCCAAAACTTTATAGTATTCATTTCAAATTTTCTCAATTTTTTAAGTAAAATAGTAAAAATTTTCCGTTTTACATCACTGATAAAGCATATTTTTTTCCATTTTGTATGCTTTACTTTTGTTCCGTACTATCGAAAGTACTAAAACACTCATATACAATATAATATGTATACCCCCACATACAATGTAATGAAGTAGTCCATCTTCATGCTGAGTCTCCAACAGTTAGAGTATCACACAGCTACTGCGGACATAACCATGCAAGGTATGTTTGTGTAAGTGAAAGGATCTCATTTAATATATGAATACAAATAAACAAATACAATTACACACACATATACTTATCCACATATGAATATTCATGTATGTGTGTGATAAAGATTTAGTAGACGAGGAGTATGTTGTATTCGTACAACAATTTATTTATTTTTACATTTACGATGACTATTGTTGTCATTGAAAAACCATCGTCCATCGCATCACCACATAAACATTTACCATCAACAACAACAATTTTGTCATAAACATCGTGCAGTGAATGGCACGCATTTTAAGCTTCAATGTCACATACACACACATATGTAGACAACTTGTTTCACTTTTTTTTTCCAATGCTTTACTGTTAGATTTTTTTAAACTCTCCTCTGGATAGGAGAGTGATTGTATGTGTGATACTAGATCGGCTTCTTTTTTGCTTGTTTTTATACTCAATGTTGTTGGTTATTTTTATTCTTTTTCTTTATAATTCTTAGTTACTATTGTGCAAGTGTTTGTATGTACGAGTGTAGGAAATGTTTTTATAAATATTTTTGTTAAATATTCACACTCTCGCATACAGTTTTATATATCGGGTTGTCAATGAAGTGGTTTCAAAACCGATGATCTGACAAGGCATTCAGCAGTCAGCTGTCAAATGTTATGTATATTTATAAGCCAAGAAAGCGGTAAAAATAGTTAAAATTGTGATCCAAACGTGGCCACATTTCAAGAAGATTAGGAACGTCATAACCGGAAGCTGGAAGCGTTACAGTGTTACGCATTGTCGAAAATATCGCTTTAATTACTGAAAGTATGGGGGATGATTGTAGTCTTCGTAATTTAGACGTGCTAGACGTGAGGCGACGGTCAAAATCCCAGGTCAGATATTTCCAACAGAAAGCAATATGAAAAAATATTTTTTCAGCGGCTGCATCTTACCAGATTTCTGGCAAAAACTCTGAAGGTAAAATAAAATTGCTATGAAAAAGTTTTTCAAAAATTTGCCTTTCGAAGTAGACTTTAAACTGTAGGTCTCACCACTTATGGATGAAATTAACACGCACAAAATTAGGTTGTAATCCTGACTTAAGGGTTGTAATGACCAATTATGCATGTATGTGGGAGATAATACGAATATATCGGTTCCATGGCGTCCTCGACATACATACATACCTATATCATAATTGGTCATTACAACCCTTCAGTCAGGATTTCGACCTAGCTTCTCACACCACTTATGTTGTGTGCGTTAATTTTATACATGAGTGGCGGGACCTACAGATTAAAGTCGACTCCGAACGACAGATTTTTGAGAAGCTCTTCATGGCAATTTTATTTACTCTCAGAGACTTTGCTAGAAATCTGCTGAGAGGCAGTCGCCGAAGAAATGCCTGGGATACGAATCTGACCTGGGATACGACCTGGGCTTTACGTCTAATAAGCCAACACACTACCTACTAGACAACGGCGACTACAACTGTCCTCGACAGTTGGGCTATATTACGGCTCATTATAATATATTTTGCATTTGTATTTGCATCCAAATCAATATAACCTACAATGCACACAACAATTATAACCTACTAGCCAGTCACTTCACCATGATTAGATGCAAGAGCTACCGGCTTTCGATGATGATTTTTCGAACAAAATTTTTTCCAGTGATGAAACTGATTTTTTACTCGAAAAAAGCGATTCTTTGTGGCGCATTGTAGTCCAGAAGTATAATTTGACTACATTTTGTTGAAAATGGCTCTAAAGGAGCCATTACCGTCAATTTGAAGCGCTTTGGGCGTATGGTGACGGACTTTGTGTGACCTGCAATTGAAAATTCAGAATTTGACCGTAAGTTCTTTCAACAAGACCGTGCCATAAGCCATCCAAAACGGCCGTTTTTAGCTTGATTGCATGAAAAGTTTCCATAATGAGTAATTTTACGTTACGGATCTGGCTGGGCTAGTCTGGCTAGGCTAGTTTGGCTGCGTTAGTCTGGCTGGGCTAGTCTGGCTGGGCTAGTCTAGCTTGACTAGTTACATATTATTTCAAGCCGTTAAACCTTTTTTGCGGTGAATACCATGTCAACATGGATTATCCTCTAACATTATAACATTTCTTTTGAAATCTATAACTGGATAACCCTTTACAATATAAACAAACTTAAATGTTCAGATAAGTAGAGAAGAATATAATGCCACACTCTTTTTGATTTTAGCCTTTGTAAATACAAAGTTTGTATCTATTTTCCTAAGCTGTATGGACATTCTTACACTCTCCCTTTTCGTCTTTGTCTCTGTTTAGGTCTCTTCTTAGATTCCTGCTGTTTATTATTATTATTTTGTATTCCTTTTTGATGTTATTATACTACATGGTTTACAAGAATCTTTTTGCATTTGTATTAGAGCGTAGATGCTGCTTGAGTAAAGCTTTAATGCAACTTTATTTTTAAAATTTTTTTTTGTTGCCTCATTGTTATTAATAATAATAATAATATTAAATAAATATATAGTTTCTTACACTATCACTCTCTCCCTGTCTCTTCCTCTCTCTAGCTGTGAGTCATAATTTTTTTGAGTTCGTTTTCATTGCCATTTTGATGTGTGTGTGTGACCATTTTATTCGTATTTATTAAGTGTTGAGTGTTTGGTCATCTGCTTGACATGACATTGGATACTTTGATTGTCAGTCTATTTGTTCTTGTCCTTTTCGCTTTCTGTTTATTGCTGAGTAATTGTGTTGTAAATCGGGATAACAGTGGGTCACATATACATATATGTACATAAAATGTATGTGTATGACCATACAATCATCTTAGGACTGAAATGACGATTAAATAATTCTTATGAAATCATTACGATATGACAGCACTTGTAAATGAACTCTCTTGCAGATTTAATTAATTTTTTTTTGCGTTGCCATTAAAATCTTTAAACACAATGAATGCTACATTAAATTAAATTTAATATGTAAACAATCTAAAGCAATATGCAACAATAATAGTGAAATATATATCTTATAATGTAATTGAGGCTAAATATTTAGGTCAAGTTAAATAAAGAATTTACTTAAAGGCCCTTAGACCTACTGATAAGCTGCTGCTCTCTTCCAGTTTTGCTCCACACCAAGCCTGGCTTGGAAATTTAATGACTAGTTCGTATTGTGTGGCTTGTGGCACGGACTTGGTGTAAGAACATACCGTCAAATTCATAATGTTCAACTGCAGGTCACACAAAGTCGGTCAGCAGACGCCCAAAGCACTTCGAATTGACGGTAATGGTTCCACTAGAGCCATTTTGTGCAGTCAAGTTATATTTCTGGACTACAATGGACACCAAAGAGTCATTTTTTTTGCGTTAGAAATTTGTTTCATCACTGAAGAAAATTTTGTTCGAAAAATCAACATTGAAAGCCTATTGCTCTAGAATTCTATCAGGGTGAAATAACGGGCCAACCGGTTTAGTTGTTGTGTGCATTGTAGGTTATATCGATACGAGTGCAAATACAAATACGTTATAATGAGCCGCAATATAGGCCTGTCGAAGACGTCTTGGAACCGATAAATTCGGATTATCCTCCACATATGCATATGCATACATAATTTGTCATTACAACCCATCAAACAGGATTACGACCAAGCTTCTCACACCACTTATGTTGTGTGTGTTAATTTTATACATGAGTGGCGGGACCTACACGACTCCGGGTGACAGATTTTAGAGAAAGTTTGTATGGCGCTTTTTATTCTCAGAGTTTTTGCCAGAAATCTACTGAGAGGAAGTCTTCGATGAAATATTTTTTTCATATTTTCGTTTTGTTGTCTGACCTGGGGTTTGGATCATGACCTATCATCCAATAAGCCAACACACTACCTACTAGACTACGACGACTTCAATTATGACAGTAAGATCTTACAAAATACGAGCTATGCTGTGGGTGCATCAAAACTTCCCAGACATATTAATTGGCAACCAATTACACAGCCCTGCAAATTTGGACTTTTTTGTGCAAATAAGATGGCTCCAGGTGTTTAAGAAGGCATTTTGCGCGCTGAATCACGAATTCAATATGGCGGTCGAGGTTTATAAAAATTAATCAGATTTAATTCGACCGCCATTTGAAATTTTTTAAATCTGAATGAAGATCTGTAATCAGCGTCCGCAAAAACCCCTGAGTAACAATTTTCAAGTAAATCTGATTAATTTTTAAGGACCTCCGTAATGTGTTTCTTTTTCTCTTGCACCACTTGACATAAACCCACCCCCTACTTTAAGGGTTCATGCAATCAATTTAGCTCATTTTAAAGAGCAAAGATCAATTGTCAATTGCTGACAATAGCGATGGTTGTAGCACGTCAGTGTTTAGCGCTACAATTTTTCAAAAATGGCCGAAAACGCTATTTTTAGGGGTTTCAACCACCTTTTTCTCGAAAACCTGACGTGATGGCAAAATGCCTTCGGAAACACCTGGACCCATCTTCTTTTCAAAACCCATGCAGGGCTGTGTTATTGGCGAGTCATTTATAATGTGTGAAACATCATGCAACAACACATCTATCCTGCTGGTCATTATTTCATGATATAGATTAGAATTGATTGTTGCGTCATGATGTAATATAATAATCTATAATGCAAATAATCTATAATGTACATCGAGTCTCTTCAAATCTTTAATATAACCTTGTTATCTGCCTTTTCACTATAAAGGATACACTTCAGTCATCTTTACAAAAGTATAATCTACTGGGCTCAAATCGCATGATATTTGCTTCGAAAAATGTAATGTAATGATTAATGGGTCATGATTAGAGTTTGGGGTTCGGACGGGAATTCCCGGGAAATTTTTGTCGGGAATTCCCGGGAAATTTTTTAAATATTCCCGGGAAATACGGGAAATTTTAAATTAACGTATTCTTGTACAGTTTTTTTGGAAAAAAAGGTCTGTAGACTAGTAAATAGACTGTTCTGAAGACTAGTAAATAGATTGGTCTGTAGGCAAGTCTACAGACTAATCACTGACTACTCTTTTGACTTGTTTATGGACTAAAATCATTTAAAAAAGTTGTATTGAAAAAATAAAGCAGAAAAATAATTCTTTGTATAAATTGAATTATTTTCTTTATTTCAGAGAATTATAATGAAGCTATTGCCAACATAAGGAAAATAATCAAACTTTCCAAAAAAGTCTTTTAAAAAATGCTACTCTTCAAAAATATGTAAAGGAATAATTCAATAAAGAGGATCATCTTATCCTAGATGTACGAACTAGGTGGAACAGCATGGTTGGAATGATACAATCATTTCTAAAAATTAAAAATGCTATAAAAAAGGCTTTAATAGATTTACATTTATCATCATTGTTTGTTGAAGATTATGTCCCACACTTGGAAACATTGGTAAACGTTTTGAACCCCACAAAAGATGCAGTGGAAGCATTAGGCAGGCGTGAAACCAATTTGATAATAGGTGATGTTATTATGAATACACCTTATGAACAGTTATTATCTGTTGATTCAATACTTTCGGAAAAAATGGTTCACACAATTAAAAGTAAAGTAAATGAAAGATATAATGACAAAATGATGTCATTAGTAAATTATCTAAACACTTCACAACAAAATAATATTAACATAACAAAGACAATGTTAAAATCCTATGCAGAGCAAATGTACAAACGCCTATTCCAAGGTACTGAAATAATATCGGCTGAAAGTGATGAAGATATTTCCGTTGCACAAGTATATCAATGTTTTAAAGAAAAGTTGGAAAACGCCATTAATGGGGCTAAAGAAAAAACAAGAAAACTGAAATTAAAAACAGACAACTTATTTAAAAGAGAGCTTTATTTGAAGCTAGTACAAACAGAACCAAAAATTTAGACATACTTTTTAATGCATTGTTAACGCTTAAGCCTACTTCTGTAGAAAGCGAATGTGTTTTTTCGTTAGCTGGTAAATTTTCAACAAATTTACGAAATAGAATGTCTGATGAGTTATTAAATGCACTAATAATTTTAAAAACTCATTTTTTGAAAACTTAGTTCTTCGAAAATTTTTTATATTTTTATTTTTAAATAATATTTTTAATCAATTCTTAATAGTAACTGATCTCAAAATGTTATCATTAATCTGTTTATTTCTGTTTATACAGTATGAATTTAGATGTATTGTTTTCTTTTTTGTAAATAAAATAACATAAAAATGTTAAGCATTTTACTAGTATTGTGAATTTTAAAAGATTTCCCGAATCGAAATCGAATTTTTCATTCCCGTTTCCCGGGAAATGAAAAAGTCCGGGAATTCCCAAACTCTAGTCATGATAGACCATGAGGCACTGTTTTATTAAAATCACATATCAACCAAGTCTAGTTCTTCTACTTTAGGAATCAAATTCAAAGAATGCCAATGTGCCACAAATTGCACCAAACATTTTATAGCTCAGGGTATATTGATGCTCTTCACATTATTTTCGGCAATTTTGTTTGTTAATGTACCCATTCAACCCAAAATTAATTTCATCGTTGAAGATATTTCGATCGATTTTTCGGGTTTCGAAACACATTTCTCACACACCACGATTATTCATAAAAAAATTCAACACTACTCCAGTCATAGTGAAGCGGCAAATGATTTTAAGCTGAAATGTGACTGATGTTTAGTGTCTGTGCTATCCTCTGATAAGTCGCGTGCTAGTTTTTTATCACCGTTTGCAAAATTTCATTCACTTTTTAAGTGATAAGTCAGTTAATGAGGTAAAACTTTGACATCGACATTTGCCTTGCGAACTACTCCTGACGCCGTGCTTCACTCAATGTGTTTTAAAAGAGAACATTATAAAATTTTCATCGTATATTTCATTCCTTTTGTGATACTTCTTACACAAGCCCCGAATTAATGAACTAGCTTCACCAAAATCAGATGGTAACGTCGTAACAAGAAAATTACTGTAGTCCGTTACATGGGCATCGATCATGCATGCACTGACCTATAATAATTTATCTAAACTCAACAACTCTTCTTGATTGATTTAGGCCACAAGGATACCATTTTCTAAAGCTCTAGCCTGCTATCTTTTCGTTCATAGTAAAATATCATTCAATATTTAAAATTTCTTTTAAAACATTTCCTTTAAAAACTTCACTTATTTCTTTAAAGGCTTGAAACTTTAATAATCGTTTTGGCATGTGGTAAAATCCCAAATGTTCAACAGTAACAACAGCATGACAGAAAACGCAAAAAAAAAAAAGAAAAAAAAACAAAAATGAAATACACGCGAATTATGACGCCAAGTTATAAAGTTTCTTGTATTTAATATCACCCCAAAATAATAAAAAAAAAAATAACAACAAAAATATTACCTTAACTGGGAATATAAAAAAAATATTTTTAGAAAAAAAAACAAAAAAAAAAAAATGAGAAAATAAATATACTTTAACCACGAGAACATGCTGGGTGAATAATAGTTTTTAATTTTTCTTTTCGTTAAAAAAAAATAGGATAAAAAGCAAAGTCACCAAAACCCTTAAAAAAGGGTTTTTAAATCTCTTTTTTTTTAAGGCAAGTACATATAAAAAAATGTGTTTAAAAATATAATAATAATAAGTCAAAAAAGGTAAAAGAAAACAGATTGTCTGACTGGCATTGGAATGCAGCCCACAAACTCTTTTTGGATAGGAACAGCAGGTTTCCGTCTACGTATGTAGCTTCTATAATCAGAAAGACTAGTAGTTAGGGAACATGAAAAACAAATGAGAACATTAAATCACTTTAACATGATCCCTCAAATTTATTAATATATCAGACAACAGAATAGCTTGAAAGGTTACATTTTAAGCTTCAGCCAGGGCTACGATCTAGTTTCTCACACCTCTTAGGTTGTGTTTGTAAATTGTATACATGAGTGCAGAGATCTACAGTTTAAAGTCGACTCCGAAGGACAGATTTTTTGAGAAGCTCTACATGGCAATTTTTATTTACTTACAGAGTTTTTACCAGAAATCTGTTGAGAGGAAGTCGCCGAAGAAATATTTTTTCATGTTTCGTTTTGTTGGAGACGTCTGACTTGGGGTTTGAACCGTGACCTCATGTCTAATAAGCCAACACACTACTTACTAGAGTACGGCGACTACACCTCTTGGAAAACTATATTATCGGACGAAATTCGTAATTAGTGAAGGTGAGGGCTTTCAGGCCGATTGCAGCCGGTATGCCGCAGGATAGTAATTTGTTATACATTTCATATAAAAATACTAGTTGGTCGCCGTAGTCTAGTAGGTAGTGTGTTGACTTATTAGACGTAAAGTCCGGTTTGTATCTCAGGTCAGGCATCAAAACGAAATATAAAAAAGAAAACATTTCTTCGGCGACTGCCTATAAGCAGATTTCTGGCAAAAACTCTGAGAATAAATAAAAATTGCCATGGAGAGCATCTCAAAAAATCTGTCATTCGTAGTCGACTTTAAACTGTAGGTCTCGCCACTCATGTATAAAATTAACGTACACAACGTAAGTGGTGTGAAAAGCTAGGTCGAAATCCTTACAAAAGGGTTGTAATGACCAATTATGTATGTATGTAGTTAGGCGGATTTTAATCTTTCGCCAGTTTGGCTATATTTGGCTACTGTACAGACCGTGACTAATTTGGAAAAGTTGCGTTTGAAATGAACATTTTCTCTTAATTCAAGCATCTAGCAAACTAACAAGTTGTCAATACTTAAAATGATGCAAAAACATCAGTATGAGTCGCCGATTGGATGTTGTTGTTTTAAATTCAATTTCCATTAAATTGAAGATTAAAAAAGTAATTTTCCATAAATTTCAAATGAACTGATGAAACATTTTTTTTGTAAATAATAAATTTCCTAATTATTCCATGCCAATATTTAATATTTTTGTTGTTGTTGTTGTATTTATTTTTGTTACTAATTTTTGGTTTATAAATTTAAAGCTGTTGCTTTTAATTTTCCTAAAGCAAAATACAAAACGAAATTGGGAGGAAGAAAATTTTTTGGTAACTGACCTCTTTTCAAGTTCTGTTGTTTTTTCTCATTTCTTTATTTTTTTTTTTTGCTGCTGTTATTAGAAAGTAGTATTTATTGGATATATTTTAAAGGGTTGCCAAGACTACAGAAATACAAGATCACGAGATTTTAGAAAAAAAAATTTAAATTCGTGATGTAACAAGTTTTATATACATAATTGGTCATTACAACCCTTAAGTCAGGATTACGACCTAGCTTCTCACGCCACTTAAAGTGTGTGTATTTAATTTTATCCATGAAGTCGCCGTGGTGTAGTAGGTAGTGTGTTGGCTTATTAGACTGAAGGCCCGAGTTCGAATCCCAGGTCAGACATCAAAACGAAAATATGAAAATATTTCTTCGGTGACTTCCTCTCAGCAGATTTCTGGCAAAAACTCTGAGAGTAAATAAAATTGCCATGAAAAGCTTCTCAAAAAAAAAAAAAATCTGTCGTTCGGAGTCGACTTTAAACTGTAGGTCCCGCCACTCATGTATAAAATTAACGCACACAACACGAATGGTGTGAGAAGCTAGGACGTTGTACAATGGGTCAATTCGACCTCCGGGTACTGTATTTGTCACAGTTGACAAGTACACGTCCTCTAACCTAACCTAACCTAATTTTATCCATAAGTGGCGGAATCTAAGGTTAACTCCGAGCAACAGATTTTTCAGAAACTCTTCATGGCAATTTTATTTACTCTCAGAGTTCTACTCTTACTTATTTACTGAGTCGCCGTAGTCTAGTAGGTAGTGTGTTGGCTTATTAGACGTAAAGCCCAGGTTCGTATTCCAGGCCAGGCATCAAAACGAAATATAAAAAAATATTTCTTCGGCGACTGCCTCTCAGCAGATTTCTGGCAAAACCTCTGAGATTAAATAAAATTGCCATAAAGAGCTTCTCAAAAATCTGTCGTTCGGAGTCGACTTTAAACTGTAGGTCCCGCCACTGATGTATAAAATTAACCCACACAACATAAGTGGTGTGAGAAGCTATGTCGAAATCCTGACTAAAGGGTTGTAATGACCAATTATGTATGTATGTTTTACTGAGAGTATGTTGCCAAAGAAATCTTTTTTCATACATTTTTGCTGAAGATGAGTGACCTGAGGTTGAGTAATCGTAACTGACATACAGAGTTAGATAGGTGTGGTCTGCGGTGACGATTATTAAGTACGGCATTATCCCTGGAACAGATGTTAACATACTTTATGGTAGTTAGGTAGCTGCCAGAGTATTAGGTACTAACATTATGACCTCTATGACGTAGGTTTAGGTTTAGGTCGGAGTGGTAGCTTTGATATCACAAAGCTCACTTGAGCACGCATAGCGGCCCGTTGTGATGCCACGGGTGAACGCAGTCCCTGTACTAACCAAGTTCCACCAAAATTAAGGAAAAGAAAGAAGTTGGTCAGCGCAAGGGATGCACTCTATGACGTAAGTCCATCAACAAGGTTATCGCATTGTCATCTTGTTCGCAACAATCTTATCATATGAGCATAGGCACACATTAGTACGTCTGGAAACTGTTGCGAATGAATTGAGCAACAGGGGCTTAACCATCATGCTTTCGACCGAATTCTTTACATGTATTGAGAATTGTATAAAAAACCTGATAGTTTAATATTTACAATTTACAAGATCCCGTTTTCACAAAATCCAAAGAAGTACGTACTGGCTGTCATTGGGTTCATTGCTGGCCATTGTATATTCAGTACTCATGTGAGACGTGGAGGAAAGAAGAATTTGTAGAGACAAAGAAACTATTCTTCAACTTTAAGTGTCTACTGGATATCTACCAGGCAGATAATATTATCTGTCGAATTGGGAGTAGAAGTGGCTTCTAAGAAGCTCCGAAAGAAAAATGTATAAGTGTGATATTACAACGGGTCATACTTAGCCTATGTTTGGCTTGGCTCTTGTAAAAAATTAATAAAACAACAAATATGACTCATTACATACATACATACGTACATGCATAATTGGTCATTACAACCCTTTAGTCAGAGTTATGACTTAGCTTCTAACACCTCTTAATTCGTGTGTGTTAATTGTATATAGTACATGACTGGCTGGACCTACAGTTTAAAGTCGACTCCGAACGACAGATTTTTTTTTTGTGAAACTCCTCATAGCAATTTTATTTTCGCTCAGAGTTTTTGCTAAAAATCTGCTGAGAGGAAGTCTAATCAGAACTGATTTAATCTGAGCTCTTTTCCATTTATTTGACAGATTCCCCAAAAATTAAACACTTAAACTTAAAACACTTAAACTTAAAATTAAATATTTGGCAACTCTGTTTTAATATGTTTTTAATTGAAAATTGTTTTCAATCATTCACTCTTTTTTGTAATTCTTTTGTTTTTTTTTTTGTTTTTTATTTTGAATTTACTTTTACATTAGGAGGACATGCAAATAAAAAAATTGAGACAAGAAAAACAAACAACAGCAGCAACAACAACAATATTAAATATTTACATTCCTGTTGTCGTTTTTTTTTTTCATTTCACAGATTCACTTCATAGAAATTTTAAACATGTTCCCTACATCTTGAGACAATTTGTTCAAGTCGAGAAAATGGATTTAAAATATTCGAAATTATTTTTCAATTCAATACAGAAACATACCTAGCCAGCTAGGTATGTCAGTTCCAATTTATTCCTTCAGATGGATTGCAGATGGTAAGTGATTCACAAACTTTGGTGGCACTAGGTTATGTTAGGTTAGGTCGGAGTAGTAGATCTGATATCAAAAAGGTCACTTGAGCATGCATTGCGGTCCGTTGTGACGCCACAGGTGAACGCAGTCCTTGTGCTGACCAACTTCTACCAAAACCAGGGAAGAGGAAGAAGTTGGTCAGCCAAGGGCTACCTAAACTTTGTTGGCACTAGGTAGGCAATTGAACGCTCTACTCTTTGTATGATCTTTGGCATTTGTCTCAAAGCAAGTCTTCGTTAGTATATTGGATAAAATGGAGGAAGAACGAGTGGTAAGGCACATTAGATAGCAGGGATACTCACAATTAAAAATGATGATGATGATGATTGCCTCTGTTTGGAGAAACTTACTTTGATTTTCTGAGAGCATGTGCACTAGCTTTCTGGGAAACAGACTAAATGACTAAAATTATAAACGTATTTGCTGTAGTGGGTAGTGTGTTCCTCACACAAGAGAGCTGAAGAGTTCAAACCTCAGCCCTAAACTAATTCTTACAAAAACAAGAATTTTGAAATCTCAAAGATTTTGTGTGTCACTCAACAACTTTTTTTTGTTGATAAGCTCTTAGAAAACGTAGGTTTTTTCTGTTGGAGTTGCCAAAACAAGGATGAGTGGATAAATGTTACATACTTTTAGTGTGCATGGCTGTGGGAGATTTTCCAAGGACCTGTTAAACATGATTTGGAGATATTTGCATCTCAGCATGCAAGGATCTTCCAACTATTTAATCTAATCTAACCCTCTCCAATCTGACCTTCTTTCCAAAAAAATCTGTCGTTCGGAGTCCTGCTACTCAAGCAAAAAATTAACGCACACAACATAAGTGGTCTGAGAAGCTAGGTCGTAAACCTGACATACATTATGTTTTTAGGTACCTTCTCAACAACAATGTAATGGAAAATGAGGCTACGATTGTTATCAAACACTCCAAGACTTGTTTTATAAAAAAAACCTCAGAATATTATTTATACGATCTAAAAGTAGAAATCAATGGGATTCAAACTATTTTATCGCGTCTTAACGATCAGATCAAATTTTATTGAAATTTATTCATTCATCATTGGTAGAAAGACCCTGTTGTAGGCAATTATACGTAGTTATAGGTCTCAAACAATCATTGGAACCAAGTATCAGAGAAACGCTTTTATAAAATTATTGAATTTATTCAATCAGAGCAGGGTATCATGAATCCTCCATAACTTTCTTACTTATTTTTTGTATTCATTTTGTAGTTTAAGCCAAATTGTAAATTTCCGCTTAACTACTCTTCCTTCTACTCTACTTCTTATCAATATTGACAGGAAAACATGAGGAAAACAAATTTTATAAAAAAAAAATTTTTAAAAAAAAAATCTTAACTAAAAATATCTGTTTTATTTTGTTGTTGTTGTTCTTCTTGTTCTTTTAGTATTTTAACGAAATTTTTTGTTAATTTCCTTTTTTTGATATTTTTCAGTTAATTTTTCTTTTTTTTTTTTCTTAAAAACTAAAAACTTGAAAACAATTCCTTTGCTTTCGCATTTAAACTTGAATGCATTCACTTTTTTGCAGAGAAAATAAAAATAAAAATAAAAATTAAAAATGAAAGAATAGAGCAAAAAAATTAAAAATTAAACGTTTTAAAATACTAGGATACACGTCAGTAATGTCATATTTGGTAATATGCCTGCAAATTTACAAATGTCGACTGGACAGCCATTGCTATTGACGGATAGAGAATGAGTTGTTAAGTAACAATTGAATTGAATCTGAGACTTGGTCTGTTAATCTAAGTGAAAATTAATTTTGTTGAATGCAATTAAACGTTTGAGCGTTTGAAATTCTCAAGCAAGCTGGGTCCACTAAAAATGTCTCAACTAAATGTTGCTCATGCGACCTGTCTCACTTCGACAGCCGTTCGTTCGAGTTAATTTTAATGAGGTGCTGTAGATATGTTTCTCTGCAGACTTTTTCTGTATTGAAGCATTTTAGAAGTTAATGACTGTCAAACGAAGTTATCTTCCTTACATGTTCTGTTAACATAATGGGCCCTATGTGGCCTAAGTGTGTCCATCCAACTATGTTAAAAGATAGGGAACGTCTACCTATATGTTCTCTTCATCTGAGCGTAGAAATAGTGTAAGGAAGCAATCATAATGAACGACAAAATCCAATTGCTTTTAAGTGAGAGATATGTATGGCATACCCTTAATGTAATTGATTGCTCAAGCATTTGCAGAGAGAAGACGAATGAATTGAATCTCACGAAGAATTAGTTTCAGTTTTGGAAATTTTTTAAAATCAAATTCCGAACCGAGCTATATCCAATCGGTAAAATTTTAATCGATTATCCAAATCGTTTAGTTCTATGCAATAAAAAGTCAATAAAAAATTTACTAATTTTGCCAGATGGAAGAAGCAAAGCCCTATGATCCACTCAAAAATCGATTCGAATCTAGTAGATACGTAGCACATAAAAATTTGCGATTGTCGATAATAGGCGACCTCATTCTATTAGACTATATACTGGATAAAAAAGCTTCATTTCATCAGTCGTATAATAAATTAAAGTCTTTTGAAATTCCAGTCTCATTAATGAATACTTTTGTGCTTTTCTGCATTCGATCCAGAAGCTTCAAAATAAACTTTCTGAAGTCGGCCTGGACATGTGCATTCCATTTTCCGTTGTGTAAATTATAAGAAGCTCAGATGAGACGAAGTGTCTCCTGCTCCGGTTTAAAAACCAATCCAATGAAATATCACTCAACAATTGGAAATTGAAAGACTATAAGAAAGCACGCTGATGAGCTGTAGGACGCGTCCATAGATCGCGTTTAGAGGACTGTCCTACTGTGTAGTATGATAAATAGTTGACACAAATAAGCAGTGGAGGATAGTGTATTGAATTGAAGCAAATAGTCTTAGAAGAATCCAGCATACTGAGTGTCGAAGAGGTTCTATCGAGATTGGCGTCAAGTATCCAATATCAGCAACAATTTTTTCTATTTCTTCGCTCTAAATAGATTAAAATATTGGGTAATATTCCTGACTGCAATGTTTACAAAAAGATTTAAAAGAGAGATTTATAGATAGATACATTCAACAGGAATATGAAATAATTTTTTAAAACAGCAGCTTATAATTGGAACTTAGGACATGCGAACACTATTGATGGTCAAAACTGATGAAATCAGAGATGACGATAGTATGCGCAGGAATATTTTAAATGTGAGTATTGATATCTTAGTTAATAATTTCCATTTGTCTGTTGTATTAGTACTAGTGTACAGGTATTAAAGTACCAGATGATCTATTGGACTGTCATAAACCTATGTATATTGGGTTACAGGGAAACTCTATCTAACCCTATTATTCTGACAAACATTATTTTTGTGCCACCTTGTAAAATGAAATTTATTGATTATTTTTCACGATTAGTGGCCAATACCATAAACCGATATTTTTTTTTTTTCGAGAGAAAACTTAACAATTGCTATTGCTATGGTCATTATTGTTGTTGCCATCGTAGTTGTTGTTGCTTATGTTGTTCTAGTGTAGTTATATTGATGTTTTAACAAGAATAACTGTATGTTTAACAATAAATTCTTAGAAAAACTTTTTGTATTTTTTTTCACTCATTTTCCCGTGTAGAAAACAGAAAAAAACATGAACATTTCATAATAAAATTACGCCACTAATGTGGTTTAAAGTGCTCAAAAAGAAAAGTTTATTTTTCTTTCAATTGTTATTTAATTGAAAATGAATTGAATTTTTTTATTTTTATTTCTGCTTTTTTTAATTTTTATTTTTATTTATATTTTTAGATGGATTTTT
Organism: Sarcophaga caerulescens; assembly: GCA_927399465.1. Lineage (NCBI taxonomy): Eukaryota > Metazoa > Arthropoda > Insecta > Diptera > Sarcophagidae > Sarcophaga > Sarcophaga caerulescens. The sequence continues at coordinate 32,567,108 of OV656872.1, read as the reverse complement.
CAAGTGTTTTTCAGTTGTTGTTATTGTTATTGTTGCAATTGTTAGTGATTTAGAACTTGAAGTACTTTTTTTTGTTATTTTTTCCTGTTTTTTTTTCTGTTTCCCTACGTGTTAACACCAAAGTTAATTTAAAATTATTGACCAAATCGTTTCCAAGTAATGGGGATTAATGTCGAAAAGTACATTTTCATTTTACACTTCACTCACACCTACACTCATACACACACACCAATACTCATATATACACAAACATACATGTATATGTACATAATATTGTAGTTGAATTTAGTTTGAAATACTTCTAATATGAGAAACACATTAAATTTAATGGAAATGTTAACGTTAATGGTAAATAATTAATTTTAAAGTTTTAAGCTAATAATGCATTTAAAAATGGACACTACAGCAGAGTTACAATACAGTATTGGTTTGTTTAAAATAACAAAAGAAAAACAGTTTAAATGAATGCCTATTTAAGGCGATAGAGTACAGTACAGAGCATCAGACATACATAGGTCAACAAAGGGTATCCATGAGTTCGAAGTACATTTTTGGTCCGAAATTTTTTACCTGCGAAATTGATTTTAAGCCGCTACATAATTACCAGTATTATCTACGATTTTATGTTATTTCCCTTTGCTTAATGATTCCCTTACTATAGAACTTTTGCATTTTATCCGATCCGCTAAGTCAATTTTTTAGAGGAGCTTCATCTGGTAAAAATTTTTACCATCCATGGTAAACGATTGAACGACCTTCTCTGTTCTTTTTAAGCGTTGCAATGAAAGTAGTAGACAAGACTTTCGCAGCTTATTTCGTCAAGCACAATTTTGTTCTTCGTCATAGAAGTATCACTGGCACTTGACAATAACTTTTTCGTCTGATGTTCTTATATTCTCCATTGCCCGTCGTGGTCCAAATCGATATCTCTTGTCAATCTGCATACTAGACTTCTTCAGCAACTGGCTACCTATGTTCGTTAAGCTTAAACTGCGAGACAATTGAGCCATGTGTCCTTCTTATTAATCATAATTAAGAATCCACAAATGCCAGCACATTAATCCGCTTTTTTTTTTGGTGACATTCCTGCCTAGACTACTTATTTCTCTATTTTATTCAGTATGTAGGATTCTTGACTTTCGTCAGGAACACTTCACCTTGTTGATTTACCATACATACATACATACATAATTGGTCATTACAACCCTTAAGTCAGGATTATGATCTAGTTTCTCACAGCACTTATGTTGTGTGCATTAATTTAATGCATGAGTGGCGAGACCTAGAGTTTACAGTCCACTCCGAACAACAGATTTTTTTGCGAAACTTTTAATGGCAATTTTTGTTTACTCTCAGAAACCTTCACCAAAGAAATATTTTTTTCATATTTTCGTTTTGATGTCTGACCTGGAATTTGAATCGTGGCCTTACGTCCAATAAGCCAACCTACTACACTACGGCGACTACACCATTAGACATAAATTCAAATGGTAGGCAGCCATATGGTTGCAGTTCCGCTATCCATCCATTCTTATATGAGTTGTACCACTGTAATGTCGTTGAGGTTTTATTTTACTATTCACGCAATTCGTTATTCTTATCACACTACTATTCGCTAGATCTTTACAACGGCGATCTTCGAACCACGACTGTTTTCTTCACACGCAACTTCACACAAGGCTGACTGAATTCTTACTGCTTGTTGTCTTCTTTGTCTTGCCTTTTTATATGCGCACGAATCAGTCTGATGAAGGTTCTTGAAGTGGAACGTTCGGGGTTTCGCCTTCTCGAGAATTATATCACGACACATTGCTTGTTGTTGCGTTTGCTTACTTATCTATCCCTTTTTCTCTCATGCTTGTTGTTGTTGGTTTACTTGGAACAAGTTCGACGTATTTGTTAGTGTGTGTAGCTTTTGCTTATTGTTTTCATGTGAAATGATATTAGGTCGTATCCATTTGCGTAACAATATAAATAAAATTACGATGAAAAGTTTCTCAAACAAATCTGTCGTTCCGAGTCGACTTGATACTGTAGACCCCCAAAGTATGTACTTTTACAAGTTTAGAGAGGCCGTTACCTTTAAACACGATCTCTTTTCTGGCCATTATGGTTATTGATAAGCTGGCTGCAATATTTAGTTCGACATTTCAATCACAAATGCACCATTTTTATGGCAAGTTTTACTTTCAGGGAAAGAATTCACGAAACGTTGGGAAAAAATATGAAATAAAAAGTTGTTTTTATTTTTATTTGCATATAAGAAAATTGGGCCATATTAGCTAAATAATTCAAAGACGACATATTGAATATAAAAACTTCATTTGGCCGATAATAATCTTACATAATAGAAAGAAATTGTTTTTTATTGTGGCCTTTTCCACCCCTAACCAAGAGGGAAGTCTTGTCCAAATGCAAGGCTTCGAATTGGTACTGACGTAAGTGATGCGAACAATGGTATGCTCTTGCATGTCATATGTTTTCATCATTGTGCGTGGCGGCGCTGGTAGACGCATTGTATCCACCCGTGCTTAGAGTACCGTGGGGTAAGCCATCGCGGCTATACTCACGTAAAACCCTGGACTAATATGGCCTTTTCCTAGAAGTATCTTGAAAAAGAGACTGTATTTCTTAAATTCAGATTTTTCTGTTTATTGGTTGCTAATATTACAACAAAATATACAAATATTTCTGAGAGTGTGTGTATGAGTTTAAGTCTTTTGGAAATCAATACCCATCCAAATATTTAATCAAACAAAAACAGGGGAAAAACTTCACATTAAAAGTGAAAATCGAAACCACAGCGTGGTGTCTACACGGAAAATGGCAAAAATCACCGAAAATCATCATAAACATCAAAAATGTGTAACAACAACAAACTATATTCATTCAAATTTGTGAATAAATGTACCAGAAATACTCATACAGAATATAAAAGGAAATGCCCAATGCAATGTTGTATTTGCAGGCATTCTGTAGAAATAAAAATATAAACGCAAACATGAAAACTAAAAAAAAAACAAAAACTGAATTGAAATGAAAACCTGAAAGAAAAAAGCCAAAAAAGTATACACACACCTACTGTTATACAGACTGTGTAGATGAATGCTGTAAAATTATGATGATGATGTAGAATTTAAACTCTTGGTTAATATTTAAATCATGCCAATGCCAATATTTAGACTGAAAAAGCAAAAAAAAATGAAAAAATCTGTTCACCCACACCCATACAGTGTGATAGTTGTGTGTACAAATGAAAATAAGCCTTCTACGAATAATGATTGCAATCATTTACATACCCATACAAACAAACATAAGCACACACCAATGCCATACAGTTAGCCATAGAGACTCGTACAATAATCTCCTCAATATTATTGTGTAATACATTGTGCACAGGGAATGAATACTCGTGTAGTATTTGCATTGTGTTGAGAGAATGTGGCTGTGGCCAGTTCTTTAAAAGGAGAGAATTTTATCGTCCCATCATGTCTCAACTATTCTAAGCAGAAATCAATAATTTTTTTATGCGATTCCGAAAGAGATTTTTTTCGATACTCTGGCTCTTTTAAGTTCCGGAATTCATTTTTGCGCGCTTATGGTACAATGGGCGTTCCTTTTCCTTAATTGCTTTTAAGCAAATTTATTCATAATTTTCCCCTTTTGTCCTCATTTTAATCAGTAGCTTAGTACGACCACTATCTATCAATTTTGATGGACTTTGTTTATTTTTCACTGAATTAGCAGAGCACTCTTGTTCCATTTTTAGATAAAATTAACGTGCATCCCAATTGAATTTTATTGTCTTTCAAAGATGCATATTACGAAAGACATCCTTGTACTGGGTTCAGACATGCACCTTTATTGCGTAAATCGCAATAAACGGCATTATTGATCTCAATATTTCATACAAAATTTTAATTAATTATTGGTCAATAAATTCATAAATTGTTATAATATTGATAAAAACTTTAAATACAACACTGTCATAAGTACGTTCAGTGAGCAGATTACATTTTTCCGAACGCTTTAATATTTGACAACTCAAATGTAAACAACGACAAACAAAAAATGGAAGGTCAGCAGAAAGGTTTGTATTTTATTTTGAGTTTCATATCAAATTTTTCTTTCTCATCCTTCTGAGAAAAGCCACTTTGGAGTCAAAAGTAGTCCCTATTAACCGCAACAGCTCGGCGTTTCGATTAATCATTAGCAATACCTTTTTAAATGTTAAATTGTTTTCCATTTTTTCTAAAAAAATTTTTGGCACTAATTTTCGCGATTAAATTAAAAGCAATGTTGTTGAAGCAATCAGCTGTTTTGTTTACCAGCTGTCAAATAAATTTTCGTATATTATATGTCTGAACGCTAAAAACATTGTTCTTAATAAACCGAATATTTATTTAATAAAAGTGCATGTCTGAACATAGCATTACCTACTTACTTAATTAGTCATTACAACCATTTAGCCAGGATTACAACCTAGCGTCTAACGCCACTCATGTTGCGTCTGTTGATTTTAGCAATGAGTAGCGGCACCTACAGTATACAGTCAAGATTTTCCCAAAAGACTGCTGAGAGCAAGTTGCCGGAGGAATATTTTTTATTTTTTGATTTGTTCGAGATGCCTGAACCGGTGGTTGAACCACGGGCTCTCGTCTAATAAGCCAAAATACATACTAACATAACATTACAACCCTTTAGTCAGGATTACGACCTAGTTTCTCACACCATTTATGTTGTGTGTGTAAATTTTATACATGAGTGGCGGGACCTACAGTTTAAAGTCGACTCCGAACGATAAATTTTTGAGAAACTTTTCATGGCAATTGTATTTTACTCTAAGATTTTTGCCAGAAATCTGCTAAGAGGAAGTTGCCGATGAAATATTCAAATTTCTTTTTTTTGAAGATGTCTGACCTGGAATTTGAAACGTTGCCTCACTTCTAATAAGCCTATACACTACCTACTAGACCAATATTGGTTCAATGTGATCCATAAGAACCTCTTGGTCCTATGTTTTCTTCTGAAAATTTTAATTATTAACGATTATAAGTAAAAACCTCACCACTCAAAGGAGTCTCAAGTTGAAAAAATTGCAACCGAAATTCGTCTCGGCACTGTAACAAAATGGCCTTTGCCCTTTCAAAGACATACCAATTCCATTCAAGATACAGGCTTTCATGAGATGTTCGCTACAGATTTGTATTCCTGGCTGGATAGGGCATAAGGTTAGTTTAAGTACACCGGGAAAAACGATCAAAATAACCCCCATTAGGTTCGAATATCAATGCCTCTTTGATATCTAGAAACATTAGAAGTCTTAAAACTAAGGATTTCTAAGAAGTTATTAATGAACCAACGAATGCATTCCTTTAAAACAATGCATACACATGCAGATTAGTTGCCTGTATGTATACACATACATGTATGAATAAGTAAACATGTGTGGTGTACATTCTAGTTGGCAAATATCAATTTATACGAGCAGTCAGAATAAATATGTCTATTATTTCCCATTATTCACTCACTTACTCTCCCTCTCTCTTTGTCATCTTCTCTGTCTCTGGCTCTGTCTTCACTCTTCATTACTTCCTTAAAAATTATATCAATCATGTTGTTGTAGTTACTGTAGTAGTTAGTATTGTATTGATATTTCCAAAATTCCTACATGTGTACAGAAGAAGACAGCAGAATAGAATTCAAATACAAATGCAAATGCATACACAAATACAAATACGTTGTCTGTGAATTAAAAAAAAAAGTTTCTGTTTCTGTCGTACAAAAAAATATGTTGCTTCCTATCTACACTGCAATACAAAATTTGTCTTCTTTTTTTATTTTTTTTTTTTTTGATTTTTTGTTTCTTTTAATTTGAAAATGTCCCAAAATATGCCAACAGCTGCAATTCTAGTGTTAGAGAGTACGAATGCCGTTTTGGAAAGTATGTGTGAATGTTTGAGCGAATTAAAGTAGGTCAGGTCTTTTACACGGCTTGTGGTGGCAAACAAATTCTGTTTTTGTTGGTAAGAAATTCGCCGTAAATGAAAGAAAATCGTATGACGACCAAACCAAACTGAATTGAAAGAACGCTTTTGTACGAATTAAGAAGCCATTGTTGTGGCGTGCAACAATAAATACACACACACACATGCACACCGAGCATGTATGCCATAGAAAACGAATCCTTATCAAATCCTTTTTCTCTTAATGTTGAGCGCAGGCATAGGCAAACTATTGTTTTTGCTCTTTTACATGAGAAACGAATTTGTTTCGGAAAGTGGTGAGTTTGCGTTTAAGGCTTGGCAACATTTTGAAGAGTACCTAAAAGTAGGCTTCAATTTTCGTTTATTTAAGTACATGTAGAAGTATGCTAAAAATTTATGTTATCAGCTGTATGTATGGTATGCACATACATACATATGTACTCGTACAAATGTCAGAGATTTCTTGTATTTCGTTGGTATTAAACGCATGTTGATTTCATAAATCATTATTAAAAGGGTTCGGTTCGAGCATGGATAAGGGGGTTGTTGCCTGTGCCAAAAGCTATGCTTTAATTTTTACTTGAATTTAAAGTAGGCTGTAGTGGATTTCATTCTCTTGGCATTTTTCTCGCTTTTGGCTTAAGTTATGCTTTTTTAAGATTTTATTTATTATTGTTTTTGGTTTCATAATTCATAATAATTCATAAATAAAATATAAAAAAAAAATTATAAATTAAAACAGCACATCGCGTGTAAATGACTTCTTTGGCTTTAAAGCCATAGTGTACTATTCAAGCAAAAAAGTTTCGCAAAACTTAGTTTATTTTTAGACGAACAATTATTAAAAACTACTGAAATTCATGTTCTTTACCGTGTAGTATTTTCTTGAGTTTTATTAGTTTTGCTCACAACATTATGCTGCCACACACTGCAACAGTTGTAGTATCGAGGTAGAATTTCCCTGTTTTTTTTGTTTGTTTTGTGTTTTTATGTGGTGTCCTTTCTTCACACTTCGTTACGTGTCGTTGTTGGATAAAAGGCCATATTTTCTCAGTTGTTGCTTAATTTTGTGAAAACCAGCACCTACATGTGATTTTTAAAAATGTTTGATAAGAGTAAATCTTCAAATCAATGTGTACTACTACTGAAATAGAAAAGCGATTAAGTTTGCCACTCGTATTGCTTTTCTCAATTAGTATGTTACCGCTTCATCCTTGAAGTAAGTATACCTGCTGCACAACTTGTAGGTAATTAATGAAAATCTTGTGCAACAGTTTAAGGTTTGTTAGAGCTCCGAATTTTCTGAATCTCAAAACTGCAGTGTCCACCAGTGAACAGTGGGGAAACCAGCGATCAACTTGAGTTTGAAAAGAGAACAGTTTGCACTCTGCAATAGGATATCTAACAGGACACTGAGCTATGAGCAGTTTCGCTGACAAGCTCGGTCTGTCCTATCAGGGGATTACTGTAGAAATTGTCAGGATGTGAAAGAAATGACATCGGTACAACACCATTTATATGAGTGCCCTGCACTTCAGGACAGACATCATCGGTTTTTTGGTTCAAGAACGTTTGAATATCTGAGGTAGCTGACCGGTTTTATCCGGAAAGGGGGTAACACAATGGGCCATATGTGCCGCCTAGTGAATTTGTCTCTGAACGGCAAACTACCCGATAACCTAACATAGACGAATAGTTTTTTTTGACGTCATACAAAAACTTTGATGAGAAACCTAAGTTGGCGTAAGTTTCATGCCTTCAAGTTATCATTCAGAAGAATTTAGTTCAGTTTCAGAGTAGATAAGGCCACCCTGTCGTTGAATTACATTCCCTAACTTCAATCTATTGCCTCCTACCGTTTCAATATTAAAACTTTATTCGTAGATTAGTTATGGCTTTACAGAACGTTTTTAACATTTGAAAACTGTTACATTTCACTTAACTAACCAAGTATACCGTCTACTCTCATGCATCCACTATAACTTGCAAAATGTAAGAACTTGTTTGCGTGTTTCTCTCACTTCTGTGTCCATAATTATGTCATATAATTTATATTTTGAAAGAACATTTTTAAAATACTACAATAAAATAATGGTTTTATAGTTAAAATGTAGTTAAAATCCAATACATTCCATACAAATTCTTTTCAAGGATTAAAATGCCATTTTATGCACGTAACTAGGATTTTTGAAATTATTTTGAAAAACATTCTTTGTTTTACCACCTAATTTTTGGGGAGTGTTATTTGAACAAATAAAAAAATCTTTTCTGGGAAACAACAAATTGATTAATTTTATTTAAAAATTGGTTCATTTAATTATTATTTTTTTTTTATAAACTCACCACTCCGCTCCCCACAAAAGACTAACATAAAAAATAAAAATAAAATTTTTCCTGGCTATTAAACTATTGCTCATAGAAATCTATTTCTACAGATGTCTAGTTTTCGCATAAATAGACTTTTTCCAGACCGCATCTGTTAAGGCATTTTGGTGAGAAACTGAGGCACTATGTTTAATAGAAACTTTTTGGTCTACATGGACAGAATGGGTAAAGTAAACATCAATACATTCAACTTTACTGATTCATTACAGCTTCAATACAGTATCCTTGTTTTGTTTGTACATCACATTTCTTTATGGTAAATTGAATTTGAGAACAAAATTCTTAAACAGATTCAAAATTTTCTTAAGATGTCATATTTTTCCTAGTGATAGTTGTTAGTCTTGGATTTCTAACAACTATCACTAGGATTCTACTGGATTTCCGTTAAGGAAAAGAATTTTCAAAACCTTTTTTGACATAGAAATAGAAATAGAAGTCGGTATCTATCACCAATTGCAGTGGCATTCTAGTGATCTCTAGAGGACAAAGCAGGTACTAAACTTTAGCTAATGTTTAAGTTTGAAGAGATCACTGTATGATATGGATTTTGAACTAATAAGAGAACATTCATTCGTTAGCAATTGGTCATTGGTACGCACAAACTTGTACAGAAAAAATTTGCCATTTAGTCGCCGTGGTCTAGGAGGTAGTTGTTTTGTGTTGGCTTATTAGACCACGGTTCAAACCCCAGCGCAAACATCTGCAACAGAACGAAATATGAGAAAATATTTCTTCGGCGACTTTCTCTCAGCAGATTTTTTGCAAAACCTCTGCGTGTCAAATAAAATTGCCATGAAAAGTTTCCCAAAAATCTGTCGCTTGGAGTCGACTTTAAACTGTAGCACCCCCTACTTGTGTATAAAATTACCACGCACAACATAAGTGTTGTGAGAAGCTTGGTTGTAGTCCTAACTGAATTGCTGTAATTACCAGTTATGTATGAATTAAGTTGTAAGCAACTCTTTCTAATGAAGCCTTTTTGCAGACAAAAAAAAAAAAAAAAACAATTTAAACTCAATATCCTTTCAATTTCATGAGTAGGTAGCTGCTGTGCTTTAAGAGTGATGGGGAATATCCAGAAAGAAATGTGATTTTAAGCAGAAATCCCATCTCTGCAAATGTTGCCAAAGGCATGTTTAACGTTAAATTGAAAGCAATTATTTTCACTTTTCCTTTAATGACGAAATATGCGAAAGGAAACAGCTAAGGGAGGGGAAGACCCAACTTAAGGGACACAATACCTTTCGGTGAATGTAAAAGACAAATTTTTGCCTGGAATTTATAAGTCAGTTGTAGAAGATCATAGGGGACACTGACCATCCCATAATTGACGTTGTCAGATTAATTCAAAGAGCAATCTCTATGGGAAAAAAAACCCGCTTCGAATGCTTGGAGTAAATTTATTCTGGCTATATAACCATTCTAGAAATGACTAGAACTAACATAATATATAAATATATGTAAGCGTCTTATGCGTTAATACAAGTAAAGGATTTTTAAGAATCATATAAAATACAAAACGATTTCGTCTCTCACATAAACTCGATACATATCTTTCTGGGTTAAAGCTATGTATGTATGTCAAGTAACGCGATGTTTATGACTTTTCATAGTTTACATGCACTGGCTTCTATTTACAACAACTCACTTGCTGTTGAAAATTTAAAATAAAAACAAACTGATTTTCAAAGAAAAGCTTTATCATGTTCAATTTTTTAATATTATTATGGTACTCCCCTATAAAAATTTATATTTTTTGTGTATTTATACTCGCAGCCAAATTTCTATATTCAATAGCAGCTTAATACACTCCCTCTGCACTTATTTCGTAATAATTTAGAATTTATGGTTCGCGTTACGAATTATTACTCGTTCTACGTGGCCCAATACGAATACATTGTTGTTTGGCGTTTTGATTTTAAAAATTTATAGGTTTTCTAATACCAAAAAATTGAAATTTTTTGGCTTTTTCCACTTTCTCTTCTTTTTTTGTTTTTTTTTTTTTTTTGATATAGAAAAACTAAAAGAAAATTGTATCATAATAAACAAAATACCACAGTACCAATACAAGATGAATATCTTAAGCATGGTAACATGAAAACTTCGCAAAAAACAAAAACAAAAGAAAATAATAAAGAGCCCTACCATCGAAATAAATAAAAATTCTTAAAAGAAAAAAGAAAAACAAAAAGTGTTATGAAAAGAAAATCACGATTTTTGTTATGGAACTTAAAGTCCATTGTTTTCTTTTTTAGTAGAAGTAGGTTACAGTTTCAGAGCCTATAATTTACGAGTACATGGTTAAATTAAAAAATTTGTTTCCAAAAGCAAAAGAACTTTAAAAAAAAAAAAACTGTTTTTATATGCAATGCTGTAAGTGTTATGGCACACTTAAACAATTAGAAATATTTGTAGTTTGTTTAGAGTCGCCGTGGTCTAGTAGGTATTGTGTTGGCTTATTAGACGTAAAGCCCGGGTTCGTATCCCAGGTCAGGCATCAAAACGAAATATGAAAAAAAAAAGTTTCTTCGGCGATTTCCTCTCAGCAGATTTCTGGCAAAAACTCTGAGAGTAAATAAAATTTGCCATGAAAAAGTTTCTCAAAAAATCTGTCGTTCGGAGTCGACGTTAAATTGTAGGTCCCCCCACTCACGTATAAAATTAACACAACATGAGTGGTGTGAGAAGCTAGGACGTTGTACAATGGGTCAATTCGACCTCCGGGTACTGTACTTGTCACAGTTGACAAGTACGTGTCCTCTAACCTAAACTAACGTAACCTTACCCAGAGTCAATTACACATCTTGTTAGTTTGAAATAATGGGAGGTTCTTGCCATTCATGAAACCTTGTGGAGGACAGTTTTGCTTTGTAATTTTACACGGAGCAAGCTTGTCCGTTAAAAGCTTGATATGAGTACCTCTGTTCTAAGATTGCAGGAGACAATAAATAGTGTAACTAAATTTATTCAAACCTTGTAGTCGGCGTAGTCTAGTAGACAGTGTGTTGCAGTGTTGCAAAACTGAAATTTTCAAATGGTACTGAACTATAACTGAAAGAGTACTTTTTTGCATCAAATGGTACTTTTGTAAAAGAATACATACATGCATACATATTATAACCCTTCAATCAGGATTGCAGTAATCCTTCGATTTACTTCGTCTCGATTAACGTTGTTTCGATTTACGTCGTCAAATTATAACCTTAAATATAACCTAACTTCTCACACCACTTATTTTGTGTGTGTTAATTTTATACATGAGTAGTGGGACATTTTGAGAAACTTTTTCATGGCAATTTTATTTATTCGCAGCGATTTTGCCAGAAGGAAGTCGCCGGAGAAATATTTTTTCATATTTCGTTTTGATGGAGATGTCTGACAAGGGGTACGAACCGTGGGCTCACGTCTAGTAAGCCAGCACACTGCCTACTAGATTATTTATTTATATTCAATACACATACGGCATGAAATAGAAAAACTAACGATTTATTCGTGTATCTCACATATAAGACAAAACCAGTTGATTCGGAACGTAAAAAAAACGCAAAAGCCCCGTTTAGTCAAACGTCGATGCAACGTAATGTAACATGAGTTCGTTTTTAGCATATGAAAAGCAATGCAAATGCTTACCGAAAATAACATTACAGTTCGGCAAGCATTTTCATTGCTTTTCGTGTTCTAAAGACGAATGTACGTTCCGTGTCGTTTGGCTAACCGGGACTAAAGCCTAATTCTACTTTTAGCATTACGTGGAACTTGTTGCTAATGCATTAATAGTTGACAAGCGCATAGACAGACATAAAATATGTGATAATAAAAAAGTACTAAAAGCGTTGCGGGGGTACTGCGGTATTTTTGAAATGAAAAAGTACTGAGAAAAGTACCAAAGTACTGAATTTTTCAACACTGGTGTGTTGGCTTATTAAACGTCATGATACGATTCAAACCACAGGACAGATATCTCCAACAAAAACGAAATGTGAAAAAAAAATATTTCTTCGGTGGCTTCCTTTCAGCAGATTTCGTAGTCGACTTTAAACTTTAGGTCCCAACACTCATGTATAAAATTAGCACACGCAACGTAAGTGTTGTGAGAAGTTAGGTTGTAATCCCGAGTGAAGGGTTATAATGACCAATTATGTACACTGAGCGCTATAAGTGAGTCAACACCCACTATAATTTTAAATTTTCTATTATAAAAAATATACTTGTAGCACAACAATAATTGAATTGTTGTTTTTGTTTTAACATTTTATTTTGTTTATTTATTTATTCGTTCAGGCGTAAATACAGTACAACAAGATATCATCTTATTTAATAGTACTGCTAAGGATATAGGCATAACAAAATATAAGAAAATACAAAATAATAACGTTAAAAATAAATTAACATAACAAATGTTATTAAAAACAAAATTTATAATTATATTAAAAAAAATATGATTGATTAATTACGTATGTGCATTATGTTCATTCAAAAATTTAATTATTGTAGTCTTGAAATGCTTAGCATTGCTTAGTAATTGTATGTTGTTTGGGAGTTCATTCCAGAGACGAATTGCATTGATGTAAAAGTGTCTCTCAGATATCTGCCTGCGGTATCTAACGCTATTAATTCTCAAGCCTCTATTAGATCTTGAAAAAAATAATCTATCAAACAAATAATGTGGTTTCCTAATATAGATGATTTTATGTAGGTACACCAGAGTACGGCATTTCAACAAATTCTCAAAAGATGTGTTATAGATTCAGTATGAGAACTCAGATATCCTACTGTACCTTGTACGACCAAAAACATATCGAGCAATACTGTTATAAGTGACCTTGAGCCTGTTCCTACTTACTGAGTCGCAACTAGAAAACAGTTCACATCCGTACAGCAGAGTGGAGATGAGATATGTTTTCGCGAGCAGCATACGAATATCAAACGGAGTAAAATATTGCGTTAGCCAAAGACTTCGCAACATGGCAACCGTTTTACCACAGATAGAATTCACATGGTTGGACCAGTTAAGGCTGTTATTAAAGATAACTCCTAGGTTCTTAACACTATGTACAGTCTCAATAGAAGTATTATTAATCTGTAATGGTGTAAGCTGTGCCGTATAGTTTACCTTGCCTATTATTAAAGCTTTTGATTTCCTCGGATTGAGGCAAAGACCATTAATTGACGCCCATTGAAACACATTATGCAGATTACAATTTATTTTCCCTATACAATTTGTAATATCAGATGGCAAGCAACTAATGTACAACTGAACATCATCTGCGTACATTTGTACCTTGCAAAACTTCAACTTAGTTGGTAGATCATTAGAATAAATCGAATATAAAAGTGGACCAAGAATCGAGCCCTGTGGTACACCTCTAGATATTAAAAAATTGTCCGATTTAGTACCATCATGATACTCAAATTGACTTCTATCACGTAGATACGACGAGATTAGCTTGACAGCAGTATTCGAAAAATGGCACATGTGTTTATGTGTATATGTGTTTATAAGTAATAAATAAACGTTTTTATTTTTGGAAATTTATTCGACTATTCTCATTTACTTTTCTCGCTATCCTAAGAAAATGAATTATTTCAGTGGTGTTTACTCACTTTTTGGGCTCAGTATATGTAAATAAAGAATGGGCTGGCATTAGGGTTGCCAGATTTCGATTCGCAAAAAGCTGGACATTGGGTTTTAAAAGCTGGACAAAACAAAAAAAAGCTGGACATAAAAAAATACTGAGAAAATGTCAATTTTGGTTTTGTGTAAACAATTTTTATTAAAATATAATTTTTATTAAAGTATAACAATTGTACAATCAGTGTTGGCTAACATGATTTGACAAAGTTAACTTGAAAATTATTGCCCAAGTTATTGCAGTGTACTAAAAAAAAATCTATTTAGCTGGACAAATTAAATTTTAGCTGGACAAGAATCAAAAAGCTGGACAATCCAGCCAAGTCCAGCCAGGCTGGCAACCCTAGCTGGCATCCTATTATGTTGGAAGAATTGGATGGATTGGTTTGGATTCTTTAGAGGAAACAAGTCATACTTATTATATACTTTGGCCACCAGAAAGGCTCAAATGAGCCACATTCGACAAAAACGGAAACATTTCTTATCCAGTTTTCCATATTTTAAAAAGGGGCTTCAATACTCGAATTAATTAATCCAAGAAGTTCCCGAGTAGTATGTCGGTTTAGACGCAAGCCTCTGGTTCAAACCCTAGCTCAGAAATCTCGAACAAATTGAAATATGAAAGAAAAATATTTCCTCGGCGACTACCTCGCTTTGAGTGTAAATAAAATTGCCATGAAAATTTTCTTAAAAATTTCGTAGTTCGGAGTTGATTTAAAATGCAGTTCCCACCACCCATAGATAAAATGAACATGAGTGATGTGAGAAGCTAGGTCGTAACCCTGACTAAAGGTTTGAATGACCAATTAGGTAAGTAAGTAAGAATTCCTTTGACTGCCACAGAGGAAAATAACCAAAACGAATATCATAGGAAGATCAGGCAATGACACTTCTTTAAAAAGAATAACAGTTCTTCACCACTACACCCAATACATTATCTCTGAGGGCATTTTATCGAGGCAATAAAAGTTGGCAAACCTATCATCCTAGCAATATCAACAGCAGAACAATCACCTGTTTAGTTGGAAAAATTTAACTAAAGAAACTGAAACTGATTTAGAGTTGATAGGTGTAATTAATAAAATATGCGACCCCCACGTATAGGTGCAACAAGTACATTGGCTCTGTGATTAAGCAAGACATCATCGGTTCTGGTAATCAAGTACAACAATTCTTGATGAATTTGTGCGAATTGTAAGGATTGTCGCTGAACTGCACAAAAGAAGAAACAAAAAATATTTGTATGAATAATTATGAGTTCGATTACATGCTGGCCCTTTAGCTGTTTTTACCTCAGAACAGTCCGGGGTCAAAAGTTCACTCCAGACAACAAGTTTTCAACAGTTTACCTACTTATTTATTGTATTACGATTCAATTACAAGGTACAAGGTACTTATGGTCGGTATAGTGTAACCAATCGAGTTGCTGGTGAGAATCAAATTCGCAACCCTTAGGCATACAGTCTAGCATACTACCCACTAGATTTTAATGGCTTGGTAAATGGCGAATTTTTAAAAAAAGAAAAGAAAATTTTCCAAAAAGTTTTCCTTTTCAAAATGTCAATAAAAGTATTGTGTTGCCTGTAATTTTTTATATATTTTTTTGTTGTAATTTTAAGTATTTTTATATTTTGCTTCAGTGTATGTAAGCATGATTTATGTATGTGTAGGTGTGTATAGGTGGGCGTTGTGATAATTATGTATGTTTGTATATAAAATTGTATTTGCAATTTGCATTAGAAATTTATTAATAAGTTTACTTGCAGATGCTGTTTTTTTTATTATTAAAACTCTTCTTAACTTTATTTTTCTTTTGCTTTACAACACTTTTGTTGTTTGTTTGTTTGTTTGTTTGTTTGTTTTAAATTACATAATACAAGTACTCCTGTAAATATACACAAATATACATACATACATATGTATGTAGCAAGAGAGTGAATAAAAAAACTCAATTAAAAGAAAAGTTTGTTTATTAAAGAACGTAAAAAAATATGAACAAGAACAAGAAATTCAATGATTTACAAAATAAAACAATATTTGTGTTCATTTTGAAATGATTTAATTAATCTGGTAGTTAAATATGAGAAGTTTTCTAGAAATTAAATTGAAATTTTGTAAAAAATTTATTTCAAGCTAAACGCCTATTAAATACGCTTTAAAACATAAGAAGGGATAAATTATGTATATGGAGTCTTTGTTTAAGCACTTTCCATTTTTAAATTTATAGAAAACAAAGTATGTGTGATAGGTAGCACCGAAATTTTTTATTCTTTTGAGACACCTATTAATCCCATAAGTAGTCGCCGTAGTCTAGTAGGTAGTGTGTTGGCTTATAGACGTAAAGCCCGGCTTCGTATCCCAGGGCAGGCATCAAAACGAAATATGAAAAAAAAAATATTTCTTCGGCGACTGCCTCTCAGCAGATTTCTGGCAAAAACTCTGAGAGTAAATAAAATTGCCATGAAGAGCTTCTCAAAAATCTGTCGTTCGGAGTCGACTTTAAACTGTAGGTCCCGCCACTCATGTATAAAATTAACACAAACAACATAAGTGGTGTGAGAAGCTAGTTCGAAATCTTGACTGAAGGGTTGTAATGACCAATTATGTATGTATTAATCCCATTACATGTGGAGTATAACATCATTCAAATGGATTCTCTGGGCATTGCTTCTCGGGGCGAAGAGCACACGAAATGTCGAATTTTCATCGCTCTGGATAGTAAAGCATTGTAGATTATTCGCATACATCTGCGAATTAAGAAAACCTCACAAGAACAAGTCAAAATTTGTTAAATCATACGATCTTGGTGAGATGACCACGCCCTCAAACTACTCTTACAGAACAACCAAACCAAGCTGACACCTAGCCACATGAATTTATAAACAACTCCTGTTGAGTTGTATAAGATACAGAGTTTGGTATGAACATCGAAAATGAAGGCACCATGGTCTGACGTATCATATGGCTACTAGCTCTCTGCTGGATAAGCAGCTTTGCAAAGAAACCAAATAATAAGAAAGAATAGAATAATTGGAAATCCCATAGGAAAGGAGTGATTCTATGGTACATGGATGTGTCAAAAACTGTTATTAATACAGGGAGGAGGGTTTTCCAGCAGAGAAAGGAATAATCGACGCCCATGGGGAAATCTGTGGATATTTTCCAAACGAAAGTTTACGTCATCATAGACGTTTTCAATTCAAGTCGAGGACACGAAGCAGCAATACTATCTTACAATCTTACTATCAGGTTTGTATTGAAAAGAATCAGCTCAAGCCTCCTGACTGGCCTGAGACAATCTTAACACTGGCTAGACCACTACACACATACATAATTGGTCATTACAACTCTTAAGTCAAGATTACGACCAGCTTCTCACAACACTCATATTGTGGGTGTTAATTTTATACATGAGTGGCGGAACATACAGTTTAAGGACGATTCCGTACGACAGATTTTTTTGAGAAACTTTTCATGGCAAATTTCATTTTACACTCAGAGTTTTTTTCACAAATCTGCTGAGAGAAAGACGGCTCAGAAATATTTTTGTTGGAGATGCCTTAGCTGCAGTTTGAACCGTGGCCTAATCAGCCAACGTACTAGATTAGAGGATGTGTACTTGTCAACTGAGACAAGTACAGTACCCGGAGGTCGAATTGACCCATTGTACAAAAAAACCTACTACCTACTAGACTATGAGGACTAGACCACTAGACCATTATAGTGAACCTATAATCACATCAGTCTATCAAGGAATATCCTGAGAATAGTTCTTTGCCTTCTCACTAGACGTTGTAAACTCCAGCAACATTTGTACAGAATAGGAATCACTTCTAGCCTAATATTTAATTTCCATGATGAGGTGAACAAATCACTAGAGAACATACTTGGAACCTGTGTAGCGTTAGGGAATTTCAAGGGGCATAACAGGCAACAGGTGGTTATTTTTATTGACATCAGATATCATCCTGGATGATTATCTGGGCAACAGCGTTAGGCGGATATTATAAGGACACACTATATGGGTTCAGGACAATAGATCGTTTGGCCTTAATACCTTAGTATGCGGCAAGTAATAGCCTCTAAATATGCAAAAAAAAAAAGGCAAAGAATTATACGGGAATGTTGGTGGAACTGGAATGTTTGTTCTCCTAAATATTCCAAAATAATGAATCCTTTAATCATCATTTATTTATTTAAAAAAGGAAAGGAAAAAACCGAAAATAATTTAAATATTAAAAAATAATAAATTCCACACATACACATACATATACACACCTACACATACAAATTAATTGTAAATTTTCTTTGTTGTCGTCCTTGTTAGTGGTATTTGTGTTTTTATGTGTTAATATTTATTTTTTTTATTGTTTTTTGCTGCTGTTGTTGTTGTTGTTGCTATTGTTGTTATTTAATTAGTTAAATTGTATGCGTGTAGACACTTGAATGGTATATTATAATTAGAAATTTGATTTCTTTTGTTGTTTTTATTATTGTTTACACCCACAAAAGAAAACACTCACACTTAGGCAGCCACACAAAAATACTTGTACGATTATGTTATTCATTTAAATAAAATGAAATACAATTTTCTGTTTTTTGTTTTTTTTTCTTTTTCTGTATTTAAATAAGAAAATATTAACGAAATAAAAACAGAAAAATTAAAAAAAAAAACGAAAATTTTAAATTCAACTTTTGTCACATTGGCGTGTGTGTATGCATGTTGTATGTGTACGTGTTTGTTAATGTATGTAAATGCAAATTGATTTAAAAAGAGTTTTCCTTAACAAGAGTAATTGCTATGGTTTTCAAGAAATTAAAATAAAGAAAAACTTGAAAGAAAAATTGCACCGTTCCGATCGTGCTTTGATTTTACCAGACAGAAATAATGAAAGCGGGTCTATTTTAGCATTTTACTTTATAATCCTCTATCGTGTAAGATCTACGATGCCATTAACTAGGGTTACACAAATTTAAAACGGCGGTTCTGTTATGGAGCGAACAACAATTGCAGTACCAGCAAAGGCATCACTTGTTTTCGTGGTCTCCAATAGAATATGAGTTTTTTTTTTTAATTTCTTTTTGTCTCTCGTCAATCTCATTTGTTTCGAGAATTTTTTAGTATCGCTTCATAAGTAGTTGTTACAGATCACATCACATCATCTATTGCACAGTCCTCGAGCCTTATAGAGTTTCCTTATGACTCCTATCCCGTTGCCCTGTTAAGGCTCAAGATGCTGGTAAATAACTATTAGAATAACTGCCACATTATGTTTAATAAGCTGCATGATGCCTTCTTCTAAAATGTTTTTACGCTGCTTAATAGGCAGTGCTTATACACTAAGGGCCATTATTACAACTTGCCGTTAACTAAAGAGAGGATTTTAACGGTCAGATAAATTGTTTTTCATTATTATGAGTACCCAATAAGATACAAGTGATCGTTAAGCTAAAGGGAAGATCATCCTACCTTTAACATTTAAAGGTCACTTTATGTTTGAACTTGCCATGTCATATACTATTTTGGATATGGCAACTTCAAATTTAAACAAAATGAGCATATACAACAAAAAAACGAAGTCCGCTGTTGCCACTGTGTTAAAAAAAACTTTTATCGACTTTGCTCCGGCACTGCCATATTTTAATTTTATTTTATCTGTAAGTTGTAATAACGAAAATCAGTTAAAGGTAACTTTACAGTTCCCTTTAGCTAAAGGCACCTCTAACTAAACCCAAGTTTAACGGAAGTTGTAATAATGGCCCTAAGCAAGGTGGAATGATGATTTGGTTTTCACCCTCATAGAATCCACATAGTGAATTTGAAACAATTCCCACGCCGTACAAATATTTATTGAGTTTTCAAAACGCTTGGACAGAGGGTTAGTTACTATCCTCATACTAATCCTAGACAGTCTGCACTAGAGTCAACGTTATGTCAGCTAATTTCGAGGGCGGCTTTATTGTCAATATTATGGCTACATCAAGTCTCTTTATTGCTTGCCGAAGTAAAATTGGACACATGATTCCATGAAGTAATGCAATGAGTAGTAGCCGTAGTCTAGTAGGTAGTATGTTGGCTTATTAGACGTGAGGCCACGGTTCAAATCCCACGTCAGACATCTCCAACTAAACGAAATACAAGAAAAATATTTCTACAGCGGCTACCTCTCAGAAGCTTTCTGGCCCAAAATCTGAGAATAAATAAAATTGCCAAGAAAAAGTTTCTCAAAAATCTGTCTGTTCTGTCTGATCTGTTCGGATACGATTTTAAACTCTACGTTTCGTCACTTACGGATAATGGATGAAAGGTTGCACTACATGAGTACATGACATTCCCTGTTGAGTTTCAAAATCCATTGGTATACATAGTCCAGAAAATTATAATTTTTTGTAAAACCCTGTTTCAAAAACATATCAAAGTAAAGAAAACTTTCTTGATGTTTTAAATTTTTGAATTTTTGTTGTTGTATTCTCTGGACCATATGTTTGTAATTGTTTTAATGAATTGAATGAATGAACATACTTTTCTAAATTGTTTTTATTTCGTCTTTAATTTGAATAAATATTTTGTTAAATTTCTTTTTGTATATACGCACGTTTACGTACTCATGTGTGGTAGTTGTTGTACTATTAAAATGTCTAAATATATTCGCATCATTTTGAAACAATTGAAAATTTAAACTATATTCCATCAATACAAACAACTACATACATACATAGATACATACTTATGTAAATAGTTGGTCATTACAACCATTCAGTCAGGATTACGGCCTGACCACCACTTATGTTGTGCTTGTTAAATTTTATACATGAGTGGCGGGGCCAACATGTTTAAAGTCGAATCCGAACGACAGAGTTTGCAGACATTTTATTTTACTGTCAAAGTTTTTGGCAGAAATCTGCTGAGAGGCAGTCACCGAAGAAATATTATTTCATATTTCGTTTCGTTGGTGATGTCTGGCCTGGGGTTTGAACCGTGACCTCACTTCTAATAAGCCAACACACTACCTAATAGATCACGGGGCCTACAATGGAAACAACTGTTCTGTATACATACATAATTGGTCATTACAACCCTTCATTACGACCTAGCTTCTCACACCACTTATGTTGAGTGCATTAATTTCATACATTCATCATATACCTACAGTTTAAAGTCGATTCCGAATGACAAATTTTTGAGAAACTTTTCATGGCAATTTTATTTACTCTCAGAGTTCTTAGCAGAAATCTGCAGAGAGGAAGTCGCCGAAGAAATATTTTTTCAAAAACCGTTTTGGTGTCTGACCTGGGGTTTGAACCATGGCCTTACGTCTAATAAGCCAACACACTACATATTAGACTACGACGACTGTTCTGTATAATTCACTTAGTTTTAGTCATGAGGCGTATACAATCAAGCAGTGTGATATCGACTTATCTGCAACCAAATAGGTTTCGATGACCCTATTGATCGGTACTCAGATCAAGGTCACCTATGTCCCATTAACCTAAGAGAATTGATATATTTAGGCCAAGTATGGCCTAATGTAATACTGTATTTATTGTCTTCCAAAAGCCTTTCGCGACAAATGAAGAAACACTTAAGAAACTGCTAGTAATCTAAGGACAAAGGTTAAGGCATTATATACGACATGACTTTAACTTATTTAGAATTCGATTTCCATATGCATTTGAATGTATGATGCCACCCGTTATTTGCTGTTCTTAATATTTATCGATAATTAATAAACATTCGATAGAGAGAGTCATCATCACTCAAAGTACTTGTTATTTAAATTGTTGTTCGAAATGTATCTCCTCTATCCGTATCCCTATTTGTTTGTCCACTTTTTGTCTCTTCTTTTTTTTTGTTTTTATTTATACATGCGATTGCCTGTCTGTCTGTTACAATTTTTTTCTGTCTCTCATTTAAAGTGTTACAGTGTTTGGTCAAGTGACTATCTGAGCGAATGAGTGAGTGAGTGGGTAAAAATTACAAAACAATGGCAACAAAAACTTGGGAAAAAACATGATGTGAGTAGAAAAAAAATTATTGAATCAGTTGTAACCAGTGTTGCCACACCACCATTTTAAAGTAAAATTTCGCCAGTTAGTAACAAAAATAACTAAAACAATACGAATTGTTTTTAAATTCCGGAAAAGCCCTGGATTTTCATTCTTTTACACTTTATAACACGTCCCAAAAATGTGTACAGTAAATTCCAAAATTTTAAGTCAATTATTTCCAACAGTCATGGAAGATGTATTATTTGTCGTGGGCAAATAATGGAATTAACATCAAATCTTGTTTAAAAATTTGTATCAAATACCTCGAATCATTTGCAATGTGAACAGCTTTTCTAAAAACTACGAGAAAAAGACATTGATGGTTCTCAAGTGAGAGAAATGAAGAACCATTGTTTCGTCTTTGAAGGCAATAATGAAGACGCTGACGTCTAGTTTGGCTTATGGTATGGTATTTGACAAATAATTTAGGCATGTGACATATGTAAAAGTAAAAACAAAACCTGAACATGAAATGAAACCTTTATTAGCAAATTGTCAAACGTTTAACGAACGGATGTGCTTTAGAAGACAGAAGCGTAGTTGGTTAAAATATGCGATGAAAATGAAATATGTTTTCAGTTTAAAAATAAAGCTGACGTGTTGCCACGGCCCTTTACAGTGTTGAAAAATTCAGTACTTTAGTACTTTTTTCAGTACTTTTTCATTTCAAAAATACCGCAGTACCCCCGCAATGCTTTCAGTACTTTTTTATTATTACATATTTTATGTCTTTGCTTTCCTATTACAAATGCATTACCAACATGTTCAATGCAATAGTAAAGGTAGAATTAAACTTAAGCGCCGGTTAGCCAAACGTCCACGGAACGTACGTTCGTTTTTAGAATACAAAAAGCAATGAGAACGCCTACCGAACCGACAAATGATTTCGGTAAGCATTAACATTGCTCTTCATATGCTACAAACGAAAGTATGTTCCATAAAGTTCCGTCGACGTTTGACTACACGGAACTTTTACGTTTTGTTACATTCAGAATCAGCACTTTTTGTTTTATATATGAGGAACACGTATAAGTCGTTAGATTTTCTGTTCCGTACCGTACGTGCATTAAATATGAAGAAGTAAATAGTCTAGTAGGCAGTGTGCTGGCTTACTAGATGTGAGCCCGCGGTTCATACCCAACGTCAGACATCTCCAAAATAATGAAAAATTAAAAAATATTCCTTCGGCGACCTCATTCTGTCAAAAACTCTGAGAGTAAATAAAATTGTCATGAAAAGTTTCTCAAAAATCTGCCGTTCGGTGTCGACTTAAAACTTTAGGTCCCGCCACTCATGTATAAAATTAACGCACATGTAATGTATGTATGTATTTTTTTACAAAAGTACTATTTGATGCGAAAAAGTACTCTTTCAGTTATAGTTCAGTACCATTTCAAAATTTCAATTTTTCAACACTGGCCCTTTGTAACGCCACACGTAAGCACGAATTCCACCAAACTTGGAAAGAAGTTGGTCAGCGCAAATGCTGGATATTAAAAGCACGACTACTCTACACTGGAAAACCAGACTGAAAGTTTAATAAACGAAGCTATATTCCTTACATCAATGTATGATAACTCCGTTTAGCTTACAGGGAATGGATAGATAAATAACCTATGCACCTTGCAAGAGATGGGCATTGCCAAAGAAAGTGGATAACAGTTTCCTCTTCTTCAGCAGGTTAACACCCACAGCAGAAGTCGTTAGATCGGAGTTGCAGTCTTTCTGCGTGCCATAACGCAATGACCTGTAAGCATGGCCACTGTTATCGAGATGGCAGTAGTTGGTTGGTGCGCCTTCTATCCATCGAGGGCCAAGTGAGTCTGACAGTGGAGCAAGATTCTTCAATGACTAAGGATAGGTTGGTGTCCCGAAAGAATTTACGCCCAATGACTAACAGAGGTAAGTGGCATATCCAAATCGATTGAGGTTTTACGAACGGATATGCTCTGCTAGATAGAAAAGTTAAGATGACGTGTGTTAGTGGGAAGTGGCGATTAGAACCTATTAAACTATTTTTTGTTTGGATACGTATCAGAGATCAGCAACGAGTATTCAAAACGATGATTAGATTCGAGTCATACTTATTATTTCAGCTACTTATACGCAATCATACTTATTTTAATATCATACTCATACTACTCATATTCAAAGTTAGAAATACTCATCGTACTTATACTTAACAATACGCACGATGTTGTTGATTTCGACTCTCCATGATTCAACATATACACGAAGCACAATATAAGTATGATTCGAGTACGAACACCACAATACTCGCTAGAAGGTTGTGTGTGTTTCTCTTCTTTTGTAAATGCAACAATAACTACTACTGTAAATTTTGATGAATGATTCGAGTGACTCGAATCATTCGTAAGTATTATAAGTATTTTTCTAAATTTATGAATCTGAATGAGTAGGCGTTTGAATCAAACAATGAATCGAATGTTATGAGTTTGATGTCAACGTTGTACTCATACTCTTTGCAACCTATACTTATAAATCAATGTTGTAGCGAGTACGAATGAATCAGAGTAGTTGAATTTTAATACTCTTGACTCACACATACTCAAAATTTCATAAGTACCTATGAGTAGCGAAAATACGATTCATTGCTGATCTCTGATACGTATACATCTCGCTTGAACAGGGATGAGCCATTTATCATTTCAGCTGTAGAAGACAACATTCCACAAGACGAAAATAAGTCACTAGAGAAAGGGATGTACATATGTATATTGCATTGAAACGTCAGTCCAACATCGTCAGAAAAAAATGTAATATAAACATTTAGTACACGAAATTAATAAACGGCAACACTGGCTGTAAGTGAAACTCACGTTGATGATGAATGGTATGTTAGCGAACCATAAATAGTGTATGGATTTAAACTTTAATATACAATTCGGCATTTGCAACAGTCAAAATAGAACCAAACAACAGAAAACAAAAAAAAATTTCTTCAAATATTGGAGTTACAAGCGTACATCTACAATCCACCATCCAATTGTGTGAATTCATTTTTATTTTAATTTTTTTTTTTCAAATAAATTCACTAAAACCTCCCCATGTTTTTAATAAAGTTTTTTTTTTTTAATTATATTTTTATTGAATGTGACACGTTGTCAGTTATTTTCATCATTTTTATTTTTTTAAATCGATTTCAATGGAATAAAAACCAGTCAAAGGAAATGATTTGATACCAAACAAAAACAAAAATTATTCAAAGAGAGAGAGAGAGAGAGAGAGTGAAAAAAAAAACAATGAATCTTTTCAATTACAATTACAATATTGGACTTATAAATTTTTATGAGAAACAATTTTATTTATTTATTGATTAAAACCATCACTTTATTAAAATAGTCGCTGTATTGCTAGATCGGAATGGAATAAACAATTCATATATCGGGTCCGCCATTTAACGTTTTTTTTTTTTTTTTCAACTAGTGCTTATTTCGTGAATGGTAACACTTAGCTCATGTCTGATTTGACAGATAAATAGTTTTATCTTTCCGCTGAACGAATATGGTTGTGTATACGCTTGAACAACACTGGGACATATTGCGACATTACTTTGAAAATCATGGTAATGTTGCAGAAAGTGTGCAAAAATTGCGTACGGCTTTTGGAAGAAGAGAAGCACCGTCAGCTCCGTATGTTCGTTATCTTGTGAAAAAAGTGAAAGAAACTGGCATCCTCATCGATAAACCAAAGCGTGAAAAGCCAAAAACAGTGCGTACACCCGATAATATTGCCGCTGTGGCAGAAAGTTTGAGTGAAGCGCCATCAACATCAATTCACCGTCGTTCTCAACAATTGAACATTTCGGAGACATCATTGAGACGAATTATGCATAAAGACCTTGGTATGACGCCATACAAAGTCCAATTGGTTCAGGAGTTGAAGCCAATTGACCATCCAATGCGTTTTCGCTTCGCTAAGTGGGCCTGCGATCGACAGAAGATGCCGATTTTGGCAAAAAAAAAAAATCATTTTTTCAGATGAAGCTCATTTTGATCTTGGCGGGTATGTAAACAAGCAAAATTGTCACATTTGGGGAACAGAAAACCCGCACGCATACATTGAAAAGCCGACGCACCCAAAACGAGTCACTGTTTGGTGCGGATTTTGGTCCAGAGGCATAATTGGGCCATTTTTCTTCGAAAATGAGCAAGGAGTGGCCGTTACAGTCAATGGCGATCGTTATCGAGCCATGTTGAACGAATTTTTGTTCACAATGAAGAGGAGGATATTGGCAACATTTGGTTTCAACAGGACGGCGCTACGTGCCACACAGCCGAAGCTACGCTCGATGTTTTGCGCCCTCTTTTTGAAGATCGCATTATCAGCCGCAGAGCAGATGTCGTTTTTTTTTTTATGAAACCAGCACTCAGGGGATGGCCCCTACTCATGCAGTGCATGGTGCAGGTTTTTAGGAAAGGTGGAAAGGGGGATGTCGTTTGGCCACCTCGGAGCTGCGATTTGACACCATTGGACTATTATTTGTGGGGTGCCGTCAAAGATAAGTGTTACGCCGACAAGCCAGAGACAATTGACGCTTTAAAGGACAATATTCGTGAAGCCATTGGTGATCATATTTCTCATTTGATCATATTTCTCATTTAGCGTACCAGATATCTGGTGTGAAATTTGATAATCTTCTGAAAATTAAATGCCTCATTCTATTCCATAAGATTATTAATACGGGACAGCCGGAATATTTATTGGGCCGAGTCAAGTTTGCTAGGTCATTCCGGGGCATGAAGATTATTCAACAACGGTACCACAACAAGTCTCTGGAATTCCCTACCGAATTACATACAAAAGTTAGGCAATGCAAATGCGTTCAAAAAGGAGTTATTTAAATTATTCTCTTAATGAAAAGTATGTTGCTTCCTTAGTATGGTTACTATATCGGTTAAATATTTATCCTTACTTTCTTACTCTGATTTTTGTAAATATTTCTTTTTTATATTTTTATAATTCTTAATTTTTTCTTTTTTTTTACTTTTTTAGTTATTTCTGTTTGTTTTCTAAATTGCTTGAAATTATATTTCTACTTAAATTTAATATTTTTATTAATTTGTTTCTTATATTAATTTGCTATTTTTTTTGCTTAATTTCTTATACTTTACAATTATTTTTATTTTTTTTATGTTTTATATCTTATTGATCCTAAGCATAGCACTATAACTTATAATATTAAAATCTTGTTGTGTTATGTTAATTATAATAAATAAATAAAAAAAAAAAAAAATACAGCTGCACAAAATCGATAATGTGCTTAAAAATTGGACCGATCGTGTAGGCTACTGCATGGCCAGCCGAGGCAGCCATTTGAATGAAATTATTTTCCATTATTAATCGGAAGGATTGTACTTTCAAATAAAAAAAGAAATTTGAGAAAATATTCAGTAGTTTTTTTTTAAAGCATTTTCAAAAAAAAAAATTATTTGGCGGACCCTATATCTTTTTTTTATTTTACGATTATCAAGTTTTTTTCTATTTTTATGTTTGGTTAGTCGATAATCATTTATTTGTTTAACATATTAAACGTGATTAAATATGTTATGATTTGTAACAGAAACAGAACGTAAAATAATAATAAAATTTAATATTTTAATATTACTACAACAACAAAATACCCCAGATATAATCATTCAATCTGCTTTAACTGTGATTAATTTCATGAAAAGAATTTAAGCGCAAATAAGAATGATAAACGTTTTTAATAGTAAATCTCAAAGCGAAGATACGAGGTTTGCACAAAAAATATTTGTTTATACTGCAGCAACTATTTAATTCCGTTACACATTTTCTAAGGCACTAATAACAAGCCCTCTTTGGAATGACATCAAGTTCTTACAAGAAAATATAGTTAAGCTCTAAACCTCACCTCACATTTACAAAGAAAGGAACCGTTTCGGGCCGGTTTAGGATCCAAAATAAAGCAACGATTAATGAAGCAACTATCTAAAATAGGGAAACTATACTACCTTTAGATTGACTCGATATTTCTGCATTAGGAAAGTCCAAGTAAATAAAAGCAGACAATCGAAGTGGCTGGTGGGCTTCTGGATAAATAAAAAAATTAATAAAAATAAAATTTCGTAACGTATTTTTTATGACATGCGGATTAATAGATTTATTTGGCTACCCGGCTGTTATTCGGACCTTCATGTGGAGACACACGTTATAAAATGGAATGCAAATCTCATATACGATCTAGCCTTGTTTGTTGCGAATATTAATATTCATACGATAGAAGATCTTAAGAACTCGGACACCCAGGTTTTTAATAAAACATAATATAATTAATCATTATCATCATCATAATATAATTAATCATAATTAATCATTACACCCCTTCAGTCAGGATTACGACCTAGTTTCTCACACCACTTATGTTGTGTGTGTTAATTTTATACAAGAGTGGCGGGACCTACAGTTTAAAGTCGACTCCGAACGACAGATTTTTGAGAAACTTTTCATGGCAAATTTTATTTTGCTCTCAGAGTTATTGACAGAATACTGGTGGGAGGAAGCCGCAGAAAGAGATATTTTTTCATATTTCGTTTTGTTGGAGATGTCCCAATTGGAGTTTGAACCGTGGCCTCTCATCTAATAAGCCAAAGCCCTACCTACTAGAATACTACTAGGGCGACTACAATGAAATATAATTTTTTAGGAAAATAATAGGAATCAAAATAATCACCCTTATTCTGGTTGTCGTCGTCGACGTCGTCTTGCGTCGACAGTTTTAAATTGGTTATAGATGACTGTCGACACACATTTGGTATTCTGTGAGTCAATACGCCGTCGATATTGTGTTGTGTCGACTCTGATTTTATCGACATCATGTTTGGTAACGACGACGACGACGACGACAACCTGAATAATGGAAATATCTACATTCCCCCATTGGCAAATCTACGACTGGTAGTTTATGTCCTAATTAATGGTTAAACTTACTTGATTGGTCATTACAAACGATTACAACTGAGCTTCTCACACCACTCATGTTGTTTGTGGTAATTTTCTTCATAAGTGGCTGAACCAAAGTTTGGTGACGACTCAGAACCTTTCCTGACTGCTAAGAAAAAGTCGCCCAAAGAAATATTTTTTCACATTTCGTTTCGTTCAACATACATATGTATCTCAGGCGGAACTTGAACTACAGGCTCTCTATCAATAAGCCAACACACTATCTACTGGACTGCGACAACTTCAATTAGACTATGTCAACTACTTCAAATTGCAAAAACTCTAACTTACAAACACAGCCAGTTAATCATTGTTGATGGATTTTTCTACTCATGGATCACTTGGAGATTCTCGAAGTCTGCACATTGAAAATTTTGCTTATTAATGAACTTATCCAGAAGAAATTGATATTCATTCATTTCATCCCCATATTCTTAAACAGTTTTTAACTGTCAATTTGTATGAAAGAATCGTCTTGTTGCAATTCTGTTCTGTTCTATTATATTATTAACTTAACTGGGTAACGTATAACAGTTTAAATTAGAGTCTCTGAGCACATACGACCTCTGACAATTTAAATATGAGTTTAAATATTTTTTTATTGAATCCAATTGAATTATGACACCACAGTTTAACACTTTTAATTAAAAACAAAAATTAAATGTGGCTTCACTAAGCATATAAGCTCAGCCAATAACCGCATTAATGGTTATGAAACGGTTAAACAACCGTTTCAAATTAACTCTTCTCATTTATAAAAACCGATTTGGATTTGTTATAAAAAGTAAACAAAATATAACAGTTTTATATTTGAAAAATTTTTCAGTTTTAATAACTTTTTCTTGGGCTTTTTGTGTAATTTTGCTAATCAAATGGGTTTGTCTTTCGAGTTTAATCTGTAAATAATTGTTGAAGAAAAATTATGTCAATTGTTTCTTCGTTTATATAATAACATTTGTTTGTTGTTATTGTTGTGGTTATTTTAAAATATTTTTGTTGTTTTCAGCAAACATACACTCACATTTGAATTGACATGTTATGTCAGCCTAAGTCACTCAGTTGGCCCAAATTTAAACCACGTTTTATGATTTCAATTGTTACACATTTTTTCTGTTTTTTTCCTTTTATTTTTTGTTTTTTTTTTGTTTTTTATATGATTTTATAAAATTTTATTTCATATTTTATTTTCTTTTGTTTTTGTTTTGATGTAAAAGTAAAATGCCATACAAAAAATGTCAAGCTTTTATTTTTCTACATACATACATACATATATGCTACTCGGTTTTATAACAGCAAACGTGTGTTTGTTTGAAAAGTTTTACGAATTCATCGATTTTCTTTAAATATTCGCAATATTTCATTATTACTTCTGGTGGAAGCGTTATACTAAAAATATCACTTCCTATGAAAAGCGTTAAGGAAAATATTCAACAAGTTATGTATGTACATAAGTAAGTAAGCTAACCACATATCGATTATTCCAACATGGACTTTCGAACGTTGACAGCTGATATCAGCCATTTCGATAAAGCTACATCTGTCATATTAGTTGGCATTTATTTAGTCTGTTTTGCCAAATTACCATGGACGTTGAAGACTATTTCTGTATAAATGGGAACGTGAACAAATAAAATTGTCGAATTTGAATCGATACCAACCAACATGAGATCCATAAGTGTATGGAATTTGGGGCGGGCGGCGTCATCAGTTCTAGAACTACATTGGCCGGACCAACACTGTCAACGGCGAGCACTATAGATCGATAATTACCAACTTCTTTTGGTCTGAATTGCATGATCTAGATACCTAGAATATGTGGCTTCAACAGGACTGGACTCCGCATTGAATTTACGGCACGAGCGATTTGAGGGCATGATCACTTCATATGAAGGCGATGTGAACTGGCCAACAAGATCGTTCGAATTGAACCCGTTAGACTTTTTCTAATGGGGATTTCTTAAGTCCCAATTGTATGCGAATAACCAACAGACCACAGCAGTCTCTAAAGCCAACAAAACATACGCCTTCGGTTAAATTCCTTTCTAATTTATTGTCAATTTGTATGAGTAGTTCTGCCAAAGCCAAGCTGCTGATCAAATACTGTTCGTTGTTCTGCTGCTTTTCATACATTCATACATAATTAGTCATTACAACACTTCAGTCAGGATTACGACCTATCTTCTCACACCACTTATGTTGTGTGTGTTAATTTTATACATGAGTGGCAAGACCTACAGTTTTAAGTCGACTCGGAACGACACATTTTTTTTTAAACTTTTCATGGCAATTTTTATTTATTCTCAAAGTTTCTGCCAGAAATCCGCTGAGAGGAAGTCGCCGAAAAATAATCCAACACGCTACCTATAGACTACGGCGACTCTGCTACTTTTCGCAACCGATTATGAGCAAAATGATGCTATAGATGTTCAAGTTCTATTAGGCCAAGCGTCAATAATAATAATAATTTAGACAATCCATTCCGACTTTCATGTGAGTACAGTTCCGATTACTCAAGAGATAAACGTTGCTTAGTAAGCCGTTGGAATCATGTAAGTGAGAAAATTTAAAAAAAAGTTTGTTGTAAGGGTTCACATTATTAACACATTAACTATATATATAGTGGCAGACAGCGAAGCACAACGGGTTCTCAGCCCAGTTTTTTTACACATACACTAGAGCCCCGACTTGCGTCGTTAATGGGGACCGGAGAATTGCGACGCCAATCGAATCAAATTTTTCTATACAAATGCATTGAAATTCATCAAAATGAAGCAAAAATACTTAATATTTCGGATAAAACAGAATTATGAAAACATTTTTCATTATTTTTTTTTTTTTATTTCATTAAGTTCAGTAAAGTTTTCTCTAATTATTATAAAGAAATAGCAAAAATATAAATTAACAAAAAAACTTAACAAAAATCAATAAAATTCATTTATAAAAAAATAAAATAAAAGAAGAAATTGTGCTTTGTTAGTTTATGTGGTGCTTTCTTCAGATAATAAATTCAAATCAACAGCACTCCATTTGATTACGTGTTTTTACAGGTTAGTTAACAAAAAGGTTTGTTGAATTTTTAGAGATTTTTTTGCTGATATGTTTCCTTGTAACAACTAATGGCTTGCTCAGCAGATGCTGCTACGCCCTCGCTACGATTTTCGTCAGGATCGTTTTCAGAAAATATATCCAATGCATGGGAAATTAATTGCATAGCTTTCGAAATATTGGAGATTGTTATTTTTTTTTTTTCTCTAATGTATTATCAATTATCATAACATCATCTTCTAAAGCATGCTGAATATTAATGGATAATAAATTTTCATTATCAAGCTCCTCATCGTGAGACAGTAAAAGTTCATTAATGTCATCCTCTTCCATTCCTTCAAATTCGGCTAAATTGAATCGACGCAAGTTGAAATTGCAACAACGCAAGCTGAGTTTTGTCAATTTTTAAAAAGCGACGCAAATCGAAATGACGCAAATCTGATCGACGCAAGTCGGGGCTCTAGTGTATTTCTTGATTTACGGTGAGCACCAAAAGTGAGTAAACACCACTGAAATAATTTATTTTCTTAGGATAGCGAGAAAAGTAAATGAGAATAGTCGAATAAATTTCCAAAATTAAAAACCTTTATTTATTACTTATTAAATCTTAAAACAAAAACAACAATTCATGATAAAGGAATTTTTTTTATACTTAAGAACAAAATATCTCTAAAAAATTATAATGGGTGTTGACTCACTTATGGCGCTCACTGTAGTTGATGATTTATTTTAAAAGTATTCGCTCCATATTAACTGGTCATTTGGATTGCAATGTGATGTTTTTGTAACACAGGCTATTTCACTTGCCTGTGTTACAAACACATCACATAAGTCTTTTGAATTTTTTTTTTAATGACACACTTCAGCGATTTTTTTAAATACAAGATCACAAATCTATTAAATGGATGGCCTAAACAAGGGGAACTAAATTGTAAATTTTATGAATAAACAATTCGTTGACACGATTGCAAATGGTAACGAAATACATATTGAAAATATTTTCAATATTTTGTTTATGGTTTCATTAAAAGTTAATGGTTTTTCATGGGTTTTTTTTTTAATTTAGTTTTTGTTTAATTATGTTATTGTCATTCGTTTGTTTATTTACTTTTCTAAGCGATAACATTGTAAACATTTGTTCCAAATTCTAAAACATTTTTGTTTAAATAATGCATCTGTGTTTGCCTAGAATCGAGCAATTCGGGTTAAGGTCTTCAGTGCTGTAATTTTTTTTTTTTTTCAATTATTACCGCTATTAGTCTGTCTATATGTTTACAGTTATCATAATTCTATTACCTAAACATGTTTACTTTTATTGTTATTGTTGTTGTTGTTATTATTTTTTCAAATTTTTTATCTTTACAATTATGACATTTTATTTCTTTCTGATGTGACCTTCGATGTTGAATAATGTGATTTAACGAATGTTAACTTTTACATTTTAATCGCGTTTTTTAATAAAAGAATTAATTTAAATATTTATTCAATGATTATGAATGTAATCATCATGGTATTGTTAAACACACACACAAATAATGTATTGTGCAGATTTCAAATTTATTAATCAGACAACATTTACAATACAATACTTTATTACCGTTAGATGATTATGCTCACACCGTAAAGTTAATGAATATATATGAATAGAGCTTCCATTGATCGATTGGGCCACGCAGACTGGGACTGGTATTAAACTCTAGACTAATTGTTGTGAATTTGAATATTCAGACGGCAGTATTCGAAGCTTCCATTACAGGCAACTCTTATGCCTATAGAAGGGTAATAGAGGTGATAGAGGGCGAATCGACTTATGAAATTCTCTCGGGAGAGATGTCCAAAGCCTCCAGAAGCTTTAATTCTGTTGATTTAACCGTTTGACTGCTAATCGATTCTGGTGAGAATGTTCTAAAACTGCTCGAAAACTACTATTAATTATTATAATAAAAAAAATCTACAAAATTCTAATAACCTATGTATAAAGATTTATAGGGTCTTCTCGTCTTTTGATTTTATTTTAGCTTTTTGACTAAAATTGTACACTCAAATTCGCAGCGCAAATGCGTGCAGCGCTTTTGCGCCGCGTAGTAGTCAAACGGTTAAATACCCACTAAAGCAGTAATTACCCTCGTCAATCGTGATCAATCTTGCATGGTCATGCGCAGCCCCTGCACTTTCGAAGTTTTTAATCAAAATTCTATTTAATGACTTCCGTTTGCAAGTTGCCGTAGTCTAGTAGGTAGTGTATTGGCTTATTAGGCGTAAGGCCTCGTTTCAAGCCCCAGGTCAGACATATCGAACAAAACGAAATATTTCTTCGGCAAGATTTCTGGCAGAAACTCTGACAGAAAATAAAAATTGCCATTAAAAGTTCCTCAAAAATCTGACGTACGGAATCGACTTTAAACTGTAGGCCCCGCCACTCATGTATAAAATTAACACACACAGCATGAGTTGTGTGCAGCGTTGCCATTTGCCAAGTTTTCCTCTTTTTTCCCAAGTTTTTTGAGATGCGAAAAAGTTTCCATTAAATTTGTTTTCTAACAAAACAAGTTTTTTCGACAAAATTAAATTTAAATTTTTTTCAATAAATTCAATAATAATAACACGAAATATTTAAAATTTGAAATAAAATATTGTGTATTTTATTAGTCCCGGGCAAAAGAAGCAAGGAAACACCAACAGGGGGCACCGGGCTCCGGTGTTTCCTTTAAAAATGTTGGTACTTTTGTAAAAAACAAATTTTTTTGGTAAAAAAAAGTTTTTTTTTCAGAAATAAAAAGTTTTCCAAAAAAAAAATCTGGCAGCGCTGGTTGTGTGAGAACTTAGGTCGTAATCGTGACTGAAGGGTTGTACTGACCAATTATGTATGGCTCCCGTTTAATGGTCAACTCCATGGCACGTCGACTAGTCGTTACTCCAGCTACTCAAGTTGCGCCCAGAATTGATGCTCACCCGCATTCTTCTAAGCAAGCAACAGTATTAGCAAAGTTGATATCGGACAATATCGGAGAAACCTCCGTTTAAATTCACCAACACTACCTACAAATTATTATGTAAAGATATCGCAACAAGTATTCCACCTTTTGGAGAAAGTGTCCTATTGAAGTGAGTTGTGTGAATTGTAGCAGGTCGGAGGATGATAATCGTTACCTAGAAACAAATCTTCTTTATACACATATATCAGATGCAATGGCGCAAAACTTTTACTCCTTGAGTCTTAGAAATTCAAAAATCATAAAAAATTTGTTTGTCTTCTTCGGAATTTCAACATGGGTTTGTAGTCAAACACTACATTAACCACTACACCAATCTACTTTTTCAGCATTTTTACAACTTTTTTCGAAACACCCTTTATATAAATGACATTGCAGACAATCAACACCTGAACTATAAGAAAATTAGTTATGGCATCGGTAAATTATGGAATGGTAGTATAAGTTACGGTACCATGACATTGATTAGGTTAACTTAAGCACGACTGTTACAATGTGAGCGTGAAGTCGCCAGAATCTAGGAAGCAATGTAATGGCTTATGAGACGTAAGGCCACGTTTCAAACCCCAGACGTCAAAACTAAAAAAAACTCCTGAAATAGATTTTTATTTCCTTTTCTATTTTTTTCTTTTTTTTTTAAATGGATGGAAATTTTTGTTCACAAAAATTGAAGAGGAGGATATTGGCAACATTTGGTTTCAACAGGACGGCGCTACGTGCCACACAGCCGAAGCTACACTCGATGTTTTGCGCCCTGTTTTTGAACATTGCATTATCAGCCGCAGAGCTGATGTCGTTTGGCCACCTCGGAGCTGCGATTTGACACCGTTGGACTATTATTTGTGGGGTGCCGTCAAAGATAAGTGTTACGCCGACAAGCCAGAGACAATTGACGCTTTAAAGGACAATATTCGTGAAGCCATTGGTGAAATACAGCTGCACACAATCGATAATGTGCTTAAAAATTGGACCGATGAAATTATTTTCCATTATTACCCGAAAGTATTGTACTTTCAAATAAAAAAAGAAATTTGAGAAAATATTCAGTAGTTTTTTTTTAAAAGCATTTTCAAAAAATAAAGTTATTTGGCGGACCCTCTATTTAATCTAACAAATTGCTTGCCAATACTTTTGCCCGCCTACCTCTTAGTAAATCCATTCATTTATTACAACACACTGTAAATCATTATTTGGGTTATAAATCACTTTGAAAAACAAACAATTTATTGTTTTGATTTAATGAAATCTTCATTAATTTTAAATGTTTGTTTATTTTTTTCGTTTATTTTCGTTTAAAAGTTTTCGTGAAATTGCAATTAATTGAGTTGGAAAGAGATTATTCCACTCTCCACATAAATTTCCCAAAACAAACACGTGTAAGCCCCTCTGGCTAAAAATCCAACTTCCGTCACTTTTCGTAAAATCAAAAGAAAAATGAAAAAATGAACGATAAAAATGAAGCAAAACTTTTAAAAGATTTGAAACCAAAATTGAAACTGAAGTCTAGTGATAGAAAATATAAAAAAAAGTATAGTGGAAGACTCACATGCAATTATGTTGCGGTCTAATGAACCCAACCACCAACCGATAATAATGCTGGGAATCATACTCCCAGACTTACATATACATACATACGCATCATACACGCAGACGCACTCTCTATTATTTGAGTACTAAAAACCAAAAAAAAATTTCACTTGTTTTTTGCAACAAAATGTGATTTTTTTTGATGATGAACGGTTAAGTATTAAAAGATTAATTTTGAAAATATTAAATTAAATTAAAACAACAACAACAAAAAACAATTTCACTATCTTTTTATGTTTCTAATTACCAAAAAAAAAATTAAAAGAAAAGAAAACAAACAATGCATATGAGAAGTAGTAGTAGTAGTAGACATAGGAAAGGTGAATTATTACAAAATTGCATAGAAACTTTAGCAAAAGAAAAGCCGAAATACGAAAGAAAAAAATGGCAATAAAATACGATTTTATATCATTTGAAAATAAAACAAACAAAACAAAACAAACAAAAACAATGAGAAAAACATAAAATTTACTTTTCAAAAAAACGCCGCCATTTGTAATGGTCCACCAAACATTCGTAAGTGCAAGAAACCCTGGTCAAATACCCAAAGTTAACAAGCGTGCCATATAAGGAATATAAGACTTTTAATTAAAAAATTTTCCAAGAATTTTCTTTCGTTTATTCCGTAATAATAAAATATTTTTATTTTGTTTAATTCATCATCACAGTGCGATTACAAAAAATGGGCGTAAATAACAAGATGGCTTAAAGATAACGGCATTATGTAAAATGCTTAAAATTTGTTTGGGTTTTCCAATTTATATTTAAGAAGTTATTATGTATTCACGTCTGTCTTTAACAGAAAGTTTCGTTGAACGTCTCACCCTGCTGTATTTTCCACCAGTTCGTTTGAGTGCCCCTAATTTTACCATCTAAATTTACCATTCTAAAGTTGCTGCAGATATACATACACACAATCATTACGACCTAGCTTCTCACACCACTTGTGTGTGTTAATTTTATATATGAGTGGCAGGGTCTACAGTTTAAAGGCGAATCCTAACGACAGATTTTTGAGAAACTTATCATGACAATTTTATTTGACACTCAGAATTTTTGCTAGAAATTTGCTGAGAGGCAGTTGACGAATTTTTTTTTTCTTTTTAGTTTTGACGTCTGGGGTTCGAACAGTGACCTTACGCTTAATAAGTCAACACATTACTTCTTAGATTATGGCGACTTCACGCTCACATTGTAACAGTCGTGCTTAATTTAAACTAATTAATGTCATGGTACCGTAACTTATACTACCATTCAATACATTAACCCGTTAACGTTACCGATGCCATAACTAATGTTCTTATAGTTCAGGGATTGTTTGTCTGCAATTTTATTTACATACATAAAGGGTGTCTCGAAAAGAGTTATATAAGGTGATTTTTTAGCTATTATCTTTTTGGCAACACTGGTTTAAACAGCTCACGCACATTTCGTGTTTTGCTTCACTGTCAAAAATCTTCAGTTTGGTCTATAATTTAACCATGAATCGTCTTACAAACGAACAACGCTTGCAAATCATTGAATTTGGAATCATTGGACCGTACTTCTTCAAAGATGCTGCGAATCGTAACGTAACTGTGAATGGTGAGCGCTACCGTGAGATGATATCCAACTTTTTTTGCCCAAAATGCAAGAGCTTGACTTGCATGACATGTGGTTTCAACAAGACGGTGCCACATGCCACACAGCACGCGTAACAATGGACTTATTAAGAGGCTAGTTCGGTGAACATTTTATTTCACGTTCGGGACCGGTCGATTGGCCGCCTAGATCGTGTGATTTAACGCTTTTAGACTATTTTTTGTGGGGCTATGTTAAAGCTCATGTCTATACAGACAAGCCCGCTTCAATTGACGCATTGGAAGACAACATTGAAGCATTTATTCGTGAGATACCGGCCGAAATGTTGGAAAGAGTATGCCAAAATTGGACTAAGCGGATGGACTATTTGAGGCGCAGTCGCAGTCAACATTTGCATGAAATAATCTTCAAACATTAAATTATATGGACCGTACTATCGATTCAAATAAAGATTTCATGCATTTTTCTGAATTTTATGTGTTTTTTTTGAAAATTTTTCCTATAGCTCTTAAAAAATCACCCTATATCATGGAATTGTTTTAAAGTCCTACATGTTTCGAGGGATAAAATGTCTGACTTTTGGTACCACAAATGATGTACAACTTAAGCCCCGGTTAGCCAAAAGTTCACGGAACGTACGTTTCTTTTTAGCATATGAAGAACACTGCAAATGCTTATCGAAATTACATTAAGGTGAGGGAACAGCTCTCATTGCTTTTCATATTCTAAAAATGAACTTACTTTCCGTTACGTTCAGCGAACGTTTGGCTAGCCAGGGCTTTACTCTTTAATCTTATCTGCCTGTGTTTATTGTAGGGTAAGCAACGAATCGAAAGCTAAACTTTATTGAACAATAACGATAAGGTGGAGAACGTAAGGCTAGCAT
The DNA here is from genome assembly GCA_927399465.1 of Sarcophaga caerulescens. Classification (NCBI taxonomy): domain Eukaryota; kingdom Metazoa; phylum Arthropoda; class Insecta; order Diptera; family Sarcophagidae; genus Sarcophaga; species Sarcophaga caerulescens. The sequence continues at coordinate 32,527,976 of OV656872.1, read as the reverse complement.
GTAACGGTATTGGTGATGTTTGAGAGTAAGCTCCACAATGCCAACTGTGCGTATGTATATGTAAGAGTTACGGGATGTTGTTGTTACTCATTCGTAACGCATTTGTTTGTTTATTTTGTATTGAATCACAACAAAACAAAACAAAAAAAAAAAACAGGCAAAAACATGAAAACAAAATAATGTTGCGTTAACACAAACATATGGCGATATGATGAATTTTACAATCATTTATGTTGTTGTTGTTGTTCTGTAGTTTGTGTTGTTGATCTTTAAAAAACTTCCCAAAAAAATACAAAAAAATATAAAAGCATGGGTATCTGCATAATACTACCTATTGTTGCGCAATTGTGACACTTAACAGTTTAACAATAAAACCAAATACAACAATAACAGCAACGACATGAATCAAATGATGGAAAAAGTCAAGCTTTCAAACATTATGGGGTTTAAAGTACAAAAAAAACAGCAATTGATAGCTGTGTTGAGAGTTGAGCGCAGTTTCAGGAAATCTCTTATGAATGTGTATGAGTAACTCTGACTGCTTTTGTTAAGTTTAAAGCATGAGCATGCTCATGTTTTTTGTCTTTCTTTTCTCATTTGGGCATTGAAATGCAATGAAATGTTAGAGGATCATTTAACCCACCACCAGAGTTATCACTTTGAGGGTTTGTGTGGCTTTTTTTCTTGTTTTTTTGCTTTTGAAATTTAAAATTAAATTTAATTCATAATGATTTATTGCCAAAGAAACTGGAGAAAAATTTAATGATCACTTTAGTTTTGTGTGTTTTGTTTCATGTTTTAAACTGAATTAATTTCGAATTTTTAACGACTTTTTTTTTTTTTTTGTTATTTTACAGATGCCATCAAGTGTTTGTGATAAATGAGACACACCCGTTATAAGTATCCATGCACGTAAGAAATAATGGTTGAAGAAAGATAAAATTTATTCAGGAAATTTTATAGGTAGGCTTGCCAGCAACCTTAATTGAAATGTAGAGTGTAATTCCACACAGTTGTGGGAAATAAGCTTTTAAATAAAGTCAGTAACTTGGAAAAATCAATCGGACTCAATGAAGTTAACAAAAGATGTAAAGGGATTTCATTCATACGATTACATAAAGCACAATCTGGGAGGTATTGATGTGCAAAACCTGGTGTTAAAAGCATAACATCACTTCTGTAGAATGTCATAATCTGTAAGGGTGCAGTTTTATGACTGACGAAACAGTTTTCCAGATAGTTTAAGTAGATAACTTCCTCCAATCCATTCCAATAACATAATGAAATGCAATCTCTTTTCCTGAATACCAATATTGGAAATGTACTGTGGCGTTTATATCCTAATACAATTAAATACTCATCCGCATCATCACACTTTATAATCTTGAAAATTCAGTATCGGTTGCACTTTTTGTTTTCTAGCCACCAGGCAACAACGCCATTCGGCAACTGCAATAAAAAATCTTATTTGTGGTGAAGTCGCCCTAGTCTAGTAGGTACTGCGTAGGCTTATTAGATGTGAGGCCACGCTTCTAAACCCAGTTCAGACAAGCCGAAAAATATTTCTTCGGCGACTTCATCTCAGCAGATTACTGGCAAAAACTCTGAAAGTAAATAAAAATTGCCAGGAAAAGTTTCTCACTTAAGGGAGATATTGTGTGTGGTCCGCCGTATTCTAGTAGGTAGTATATTGGCTTATTAGACATGTGGCCTCGGTTCAAACTCCAGGTCCGACATCTCGATAAAGCCGGATACGGAAAAATCTTTTTCTTCGGCAACTTACTCTCAGCAGATTTCTGGCAAAAACTCAGAAAGTAAATAAAATTGCCATGAAAAGTTTCTCAAAAATTTGTCGTTTAAAGTCCACTTTAAAATGTAGGTCCCGCCACTCATGTAGAAAATTAACAAACACAACATATAAGTGGTGTGAGAAGCTAGGTTGTAATCTTGACTGAAGGGTTGTAATGATCAATCATGTACGAGTATGTATGCATGTTTGCATTTCAGTGAATTTATTCTAATAAGCTAAAGAAACTTGAAAATAACACGGTGCGACAGTGAAAATACACCCGAGTAACTACATAGTCCACGTTGTTCAGTTAGTTGAGTAGAACTCATAAATATTTTGTTTATATTTCTCGAACCCTCCAAACTTGTTTTATTTGACAAAAACTGTTTTTTTTTTTTTTGACTTTACGCACAAATTTCTGGATTACTCAAACATTTTTGACCCGATTTCCAAAATTTAAATCTTGTTGGAAAGGGGAGAGATGGACCTTTAAAGTGGTGTACATATATTTATTATTATATAGTATAACAGTGTCGTTATATTTTTTATATATGTCATCTCATCAAATGAACTTTTAGTTCAAAAATTTTCAGAATTTTTGATGGATCTTGATTGTTTATCACAAAATGTGTCAATTTCACGTTTGCAAGACTTCCAGAAGTCGGCTAATATTTGTGTTTTTTCCAAATATTATTATTTCTCTTTGCGCAAAGACTGGCCAACTTCTGGTGGTCGCTCAAACGTGAAATTGACACATTTTGTGATAAACAATCAAGATCCATCAAAAATTCTGAAAATTTTTGAACTAAAAAGTTCATTTGATGAGATGACATATATAAAAAATATTACACGACCGTTATACTATTTATATAATAACTACGGTAATTTTTGTCCGATTTAATCCAACGAAATGCCAATCATTTCACAAGATAATACACTTTCAGAATGTCATCACTTATTTCATATTTTTTAAGTAAAGTTTGCTACTATGAACAAACTTGAAAAAATATGAAAAAAATTCGAATTTTCCAAGTTTACCTGATCAAATCTCATAGCATATTAAGCCGAATAATAAATATATGTATACCGTTTTAAAGGTCCATATCTTCTCTTTCCAACAAGATTTAAATTTTGGAAATCAGGTCAGAAATGTTTGAGTAATTCAGAAATTTGTGCGTAAAGTCTAAAAAAACAGTTTTTGTCAAATAAAACAAGTTTGAAGGGTTCGAGAAATATAAAATAAAATAAAATGCCATTAGCCGGGTGTATTTAATATTTTTTATTTTGTCGCATAGTGTAATTTATAGCTCCCCACCAGTATTCGTTTAAACCCGGCTTTAAAAAACTTTTATTTCTTGTTACCATTATTTGCTGCTTTAAATGCAATTTTGTTATTGTTGTTGTTATTGTTCCACATTTTCAATATTTTTTTTTGGGTAGTACAACACAACAAATAAACGCTCTATTATTGTTTGCCACTGTATTTGTGTTAATAAATCTCTTTGAGCCCTCCATCAATTAATTGCTACGCTTTTTATGTATAGGCTAAGAAATCTCTTAAAAATCTTTTTTTAATAAATTTCAATACTCATACGAAATATGATTGTTGTTGGTTGGTTGTTGTTGTTAAAGTTTTGCACTTATTTTTGGTTTAGCAGTGGTAGTGATCATTGTTGCCGTTTTACATTTACTACAACAAAATACATATCCGTTGTTGGTTTACTCAACCATATTTTGTACAACCGTTGCTGTTGCTTTTACTGTTACTGCTGCTGCTTTGTTTTCAATTTAACTTATGTGTGTTTGTGTGATTCGTTTTCATTTTCGTTTGTTGGTGTAAAAATATTTGTTGTAGTTATTGTTGCTGTATTTAATTTTTTTTTTTTTAGTTAGTTACCAGCCACCAACAAATTTCAGTTTCATTCAGTTGCCTTACGGTACGGGTACCGAGCTGTTGTTTTCAATTCGTATTCAATAGTTTAAAACGAAAAAAAAACATTTTTGGAAAATATTGGAAACAAAAATTAAAAGTTTTTATTTAAATTTATCGGTTTTAACTTAAACGAAACAAATCTTAAAAAAAAATATTTTTGATTCATTGTCAGATGTCCTGATTTTTTAATAACAAGAATAAGAAATAAAAAAAAAATTCATTTCCACGGGTTTTGAAGAGTGCTTAAAGTGAGTTTAAAAAAAAAGTATCAAGAAAATATCGAAAAAAGAAATTATATTAAATGGACTGACTTGCCTTTGCCTTAAAAACTTTGAGCAGGAACTTGAAAGAATTATTTGTTGAAAGATATTTAAATATTCTTGCAAGAAAATACTTTTATTATATATTGAAAACTAATCAGAGTGTTGAAAGTATTCAAGAAATTTTCAAAACAATTCAAAATTAATTCGATTGTAATGTAGAAAAGAAAAGAAGTATGCCAGGTTCTTGAATTTCGAATTGTATTTCCAATACTATTCGTTTTATGTACGGCTGACTGACTTTTGCTGAATATTGAAAAAGTTAATTGAAAAAATTGTAAAGCAATTTAGAAATTTCTTTCTCCATAATTTTAAGTGCCTACGATTCTCTATCAGCTCTGCTACACGACTTGTTAAATGTGAAAATTTATGTAGGCTTTTAACCTTGCTTGAACTATGTTTGGCTTTATTCACTTAAAATTCTTCACTTCCTTTAATTTCCCCTATTTTATGGTCGTATTATTATTCATACATTGATTTTAGAGCACGATTGCTGTATGTTCAAGCAGTCCTCAATAATGGTGCCTTGACCGTAGCTCAGTGGGTTTACAGACTGCTGTTCTTGTATAACTCCTAGCACAATATTTGACACAACTACGTTGGAATTAGGATGTGGAATACAAAAGCAATGATAGTGTCACATACTATCTATCAGAGATCAGCAATGAATCGTATTTTCGCTACTCATAGGTACTTATGAAATTTTGAGTATAAGTGAGTCAAGAGTATTAAAATTCAACTACTCTGATTCATTCGTACTCGCTACAACATTGATTTATAAGTATAGGTTGCAATGAGTATGAGTACAACGTTGACATCAAACTCACAACATTCGATTCATTGTTTGATTCATACACCTACTCATTCAGATTCATAAATTTAGAAAAATACTTATAATACTTACGAATGATTCGAGTCACTCGAATCATTCATCAAAATTTACAGTAGTAGTTATTGTTGCATTTACAAAAGAAGAGAAAAGAAAAGACAAAGACAGCAAGCAAAGCACACACACAACCTTCTGGCGAGTATTGTGGTGTTCGTACTCGAATCATATTTATTTTGTGCTTCGTGTATATGTTGAATCATGGAGAGTCGAATTCAACAACATCGTGCGTATTGTTAAGTATGAGTACGATGAGTATTTCTAACTTTGAATATGAGTAGTATGAGTATGATATTAAAATAAGTATGAATGCGTATAAGCAGCTGAAATTATAAGTATGACTCGAATCTACTCATCGTTTTGAATACTCGTTGCTGATCTCTGCTATCTATACTGTTACAGACTAGTTTGATTGTTCGTGCAGCAACATTAATCTTGAGTTCTCTATTCATCACCTGTAACGGTTTAATCGTCATTAATTCTTTACAAAAATATAACTCATCATTTATCAGTGGTCTAGGGGATAATGTAGACGAGAGCTATCACATACTTGAGGTATGACATTTCCTTCGGCGACTTTCGCCGTAGTCTAGTAGATACTGCGTTGATTTATTAGATGTGAGGTCACGGTTCAAACTCCAGGGCAGACATCGAAAACGAAATACGAAATAAAATTTCTTAGGTGGCTTCCTCTCAGCAGATTTCTGGCAAAAACTTTGAGAGTCGTCATGACAAAGTTCCTCAAAGTCGACTTTAAACTGTAGGTCCCCCGCCACTCATGTATTAAATTAACACACATAAGTAGTGTGATAAGCTATAATGTAATCCTGACTGAAAGGTTGTAATGACTAATTATATACATATGTATGACCTGACAATAGCTGTGAAAAACCTTATTGAATTTTTCGTTCAGTTAACGTTAAACAGTTTATCTCTTCACCCATGGATCCAATTAACAAACACAACATGGGTGATGTGATAAGCTAGGCTATAATCCTAATTACGATTTAGGTTAAGTACAACATTAGCTCCCAAAAACTATATGAGTGAGCTTAAAAGAGTTTCAAACATCTGGCTTCTGACATCTGTAAACGCTAAATTTACCAAAAAAAAAGTTTGTATCGAGGACTATTAGAAGTTCATAGGCAATGCAGGACAATGAAGGAGAAAGTGAGCATTTTACAACTTTTGCGAAAGGTACATTCTTTAAATTTAACATGAATTCATATTAGGCAATTAACGGCCACAAGTAGGCTGTATTGTAGCCTGTTCTAAAGCTCAAAACGTACGTTTAACATCAACTTTAAGCGAGACTCATGTCATGAATTTCTAAAGAGGCAAAATGGGTAAGAGTTAAAGTAGAATGCTTCAGCATTTCATTTAGAAATCCTCGACAATTCTTAATCAAAATTCGTACCAAATCCATCCAAGGAATTAGAAGTTGCCCAAGTTGTCGACTTAATTTAAAAGGTGCCTAGAACCTGGAACAAGAAAATTTTAAAACTCTAGACTTTTCAGTGTTAAATAGTTTCAAGAACTGTTTATGTATGAATCATGACAATATCACTGAGCTGACGACAACTATTTAAGATCCTCAATACAGATTCCAGTTGATTGAACAGAATATCCAGATGTTTGTCATGTACGGCAGGTACATCATCTGCATACGCCATTGTTGCAACAGAACAACATTTAATACCTTTGCATGTCTGTTCAATAAAATGTTAAAAGCATTCCATAAATACTTCAATCGTTTGTAATTTTTTTCCTTCTTGGCTTTAAAATCACATTCCAGTTTAAAGATCAAAGCAAATAAACATTAAAACATCAAAAAAGGTATTTAAAATTACATAATAACATAACATTTCATTGTAAAGGCCATTCATGGAGAGGGGGTTCATGTAAAATTCATGTAAAAAACGACTTCCGTAAAACATTTAACGCAACAATTTATGATGCAAATGCATTACCAAACATTGATGGCAACATTACATTCAAATCATGACATCTGTCTGTAATGCATTATTTTTTTTATAATTTTTGTAATTTTGTCACAAATGGTACTTGAATTATAAATACAAGTAAATGGAGAAACATTACGAAATGGCCACTCTAATGCATTATTTCGTTATGCAGACTGACAAACGGACAGGCAGATTAATGAGTGGCGGCAGCAAGAGGTCAGTGATTCAATGTTTGTGGACTGAAGACAAACAAATTATCCGAATCGTAAATGTTTTCCAGTGGAGAAATAAAATTATTTTTTATTTTCTAGTTTTATTGTTCGTTCAAATGGAAAAAAGGTTCATAAAACTTTCCTTTTTTGTTGTTGTTTTTTGAAGGCAATGGAGTGACAATTTCATTGTCTATTGCAATGGCCTATCGTAACGATAACGTACATACATGATTAAAACGTAAGACGGAAAACATCATTTTTAAAGTAACGTGAATGGTAATGGCCAGTCTATGAAATTTACATTTAAGCTGAACACAAAACAGAAAAAAAATAAAGAAATAAAGGAAAATGAGTGTAATGAGTGTATTGTCGCTTATTAAGTAATCGAAATTCAATGCAATACTTTCGATTGCACATGAATTGTATTGCCCCTGCCGGTGGTAATGTACAGACTAAATGCATCCGTTTTAATGTGTATTGGATTTTATATCTGAAATATCAAATTGCCAATGTCAACAATAATACAAAGAAACAAATAATATCGTATTAATCGTTATACTACTATGCATATTCCACGTACATTTTTCTAATCAGTTAACGGGGCACGTTCAAACAAAAAACACCCATTCGTTCCATGCCCGCCTAAGCTCAAGAGACATTAATATGACATTTCATATCAGAGTTGAATGAAATTGATTTTAAAAATTTTTTGTTTGTGTGTATTGTACACCATTTCCTATAGAAATTTAAATATTTATAATTTGAAAAAAGAAAATGAAATTATTCTCAGCCTAAACAAATCGTCATAACAATACTTCGAAATAGTACTCCTGGAAATGATGTATGAATGGGATCCAGTTTGAATTTTGACTTTTCATGTGTATGGCCCTTAATACAATCAATTAAGAGCGGTCCAAAATGTTTGATATCTTCCCTAGCAATTATGCCCTCCCTTACAACAACAACAACTAATAGCAACTGTTTTTAACACATAAGACACTAAGAAGTCACCGTAGTCTAGTAGGTAGTGTGTTGGCTTATTAGACTGAAGGCCGGAGTTCAAACCCCAGACCAGACATCAAAACGAAAATATGAAAATATTTCTCTGGCGACTTGCTCTCAGCAGATTTCTGGCAAAAACTCTGAGAGTAAATAAAATTGCCATGAAAAGCTTCTCAAAAATCTGTCGTTCGGAGTCGACTTTAAACTGTAGGTCCCGCCACTCATGTATAAAATTAACGCACACAACATAAGTGGTGTGAGAAGCTAGGTCGTAATCCTGACTGAAGGGTTGTAATGACCAATTATGTTATGTAAGACACTAAGAACAGGATTCGCCATGCAGTGCATAGTGGTATAATGAGAAGAATCCGTTGAGCGGGTGAGCTCCCTTGGCAAAGGTACTGTACCATGATCGTAGTGTACTTAAAAGGGTCTAAAAATGTTTCGAATCATGTTAGCGATAACATTGAAATCAATGTTCGATCGTTGTAGTTTAACAGCCTAGGAAAGACTGAAAAAAAAACTGGACTAAAGTCAATCAAAAGTTACAGTTTTCATCAAGATTTTTTTCAATCAGCACTTCAGTTGTCATATTCACCGGATTAAATTATCTGAAGCTTCTATTTTCTTCTCAAACTAAAGAGAAACAAGAAAAGGTGGCAACTTTAAGTGATTGGTAAAGAAATCGTCTATAAACAGGATCAGGAGAATTAAAAAATGTGTTGGCACAAGCTAACTAACTCTAAACTACACAAGTTATCAAAAGCAACTGATTACGTAACGTAATTGGTCATTATAACCCTTTAGTAAGGATTACGACCCTGTTTCTCACACCACTTATGTTGTGTGTGTTAATTTTATAGATGAGTGGCGGGACCTACAGCTTAAACTCGACTCCGCATGACAGATTTTTTGAGAAACTTTTAATGGCTGAGAAGAAGTCGACGAAGAAATATTTTTCATATTTCGTTTTGTTGGAGATGTCTGACCTGGGGTTTGAACAGAGGCCTCACATCTAATAAGCCAACACACTACCTGCTAGACTACGGCGACTTCAAGCAAATGATTATTCACGTTAATTTCCAATTTTCTTTAAATTAAATTATTGGAAATGGTGTAGAACAAGCAGCTGGGAGCAATTGATGATGGTGAAGTGCGATGATGTGTTACACAAGTTTAATATACTGGAAGGGATAATTTTTTTTCAGAAATCTCCATAAAAAGTGTCATTTGAGCTGTAACACTGTATACTGTTGCCTTTCTTTGTACATACTCGTATGTCCGTCTGCGGCTTAATAATGAAGTTTATTGTCTTGAGGTGGTCTTTTTTTTTCTTTTTCATTTTTTAATTTTTTTTCATTTCTGTTGTTGAACTTTTCTCAAGTACTTGAATATGAATTTGTCTTTTTGATATTTCTGACACATTGTTGGTGTTGCCATATGCTAGACACATAATAGATCTTCACAGATGCTGTCACTCTGTTCATAATTTTTTATTATTTTTTTTTTATTTTTTTTTTTTATTTCACTTCTTCTGTATTTTATGGATGATCATCACTTTTACTTTCAATTCATATGGAGTTGATTGTCGTTCAGTTTTTTTTTTTTTTTAATTTTTTTCTCTTAATTTTGAGAAATTTTTCAAAAATTTTCACACCGTCGCGTCGTAAAGAAAGCCTTCACAAAATAATTGTAAATGTAAAGGGTGCCGAATACAAAATTTGATCTTAAGGTAACCATCCCATCATATTTTGTATCGCTTACAATTGAAGATTTTTAAAATTTTTTTTAAATTTAATTTTCTTTTGTTTTGTTTCCATTTCTGTTTCATTAAATAAACAAACAATTTTAATTAGAAAAGAGACTGTTTGTTTAACTTTGAATATCCCATCATATCATGACGTTTATGAAAATTTATGAAAAAAATGTCATCGTTTCCAAAGTAAATATTTCATGATTGTGTGACTTGGCTTGATGTAAACTAATTGTTTCAGCCTCTTAAAATCTTGTAAATTTTTGAGGAAAAATATTTCATATGTTGATGTGGTATGTGAAAAGTACAAAATTGATTAAATTGACATAAACTATTAAGACCGGGTGAAAGTCAATGGGTTCAGAGCATAATGTTTTTTTGCTGGGATTGGAGATAATGCAGCAATTTAAAATATTTGTTTATGATAGCTTTTGCACTTATATACATACCAGAGATCAGCAATGAATCGTTTTTCCGCTACTCATAAGCACTCATGCAATTTTGAGTATGAGTGAAACAACAGAATTGAAATTCAACTACTCTGATTCATTCGTACTCGCTACAGCATTGATTTATAAGTATAGGTTACAATGAGTATGAGTACAACGTTGACATCAAACTCACAACATTCGAAATGTGTTTGATTCATACGCCTACTCATTCTGATTCATAAATTTAGAAAAATACTTATAATACTTATAAGTGATTCGAGTGGCTCGAATCATTCATCAAAATTTACAGCCTTTGTTATTGTTGCATATACAAACAAAGAAGAAAGGAAAGACAACAAGCAAAGCATACACACAATCTTCTTGTGAGTATAGTAGTGTTCGTACGCGAATCATACTTATTTTGTGCTTCGTGTAAATGTTAAGTAGAGACGAGTCGAAGTCAATAACATCATGCGTATTGTTAAGTATGAATACGACGAGTACTTCCAACTTTGAATATGAGTAGTATGAGTATGATATTAAAATAAGTATGAATGCGTATAAGTAGCTGAAATTATAAGTATGACTCGAATCTACTCATCGTTTTGAATACTCGTTGCTGATCTCTGATACATACATACGTTATGGTAGAGAGACAGACAGAAAACTTTTCATTTATTTTTAGTGTTTGATGGTTTAATGACAGTTTGAATTTACGTATGTTTGATACATTTAAGCAAGAAAAAAATTTGTTAAGGCCATAAAGGACATAATTTCCTGGGTAGTTTTAACCATTTTGAATGTGCCGTAGTCTAGTAGATAGTGTGCTCGCTTATTAGACATGAAGCCTCGGTTCAAATCCCACTGAAGACATCTCCAACAAAGCGAAATATGAAAAAATATGTCTTCGATGACCTTTCTCTCAGCAGACTTCTGACAAAACCTCTGAGAGTAAATAAGCAATTGTTATGAAAAATTCCTCAAAAATCTGTCAATCCGTGTCGACTTTAAACTGTAGTTCCCGCCACTCATATATAAAATTATCACACACAACATAAGCGGTGTAAGAAGCTAGGTCGTAATCCTGACTGAAAGGTTGTAATGACCAATTATGTATGTACTAGCAGATTGTACCCTGCGTTGCGCGGGTTATGTAATTTGGATTAGTTTAAAAAATTAAAAAAAATTATTATTGGGTAATTTTTGCATTAAAAATAACAATAAATAAAAAACCGGTTTATCGGTTTCGAAACCGGTTTCTTAAAAAATGCAATTTTTCAAATTATTCGGAAACCGGTTTAACAAACAACCCAGTTTTTTGAATACTCTAAGTCCTAAATATAAATGCACTCAATTTGCCCGTTTTTCGCCCCTTTCCCCCTTTTTGGACCCCTTTTGGTTCAACTTTTGAAACGGAACACCTCCAATAGCTATTTGGGAAACTTAACCAAGCTAAATCGTAAAAAATTACCTATAAAACAGATAAAATACAGCTTTTATGCATAAAAGTACTAATTTTTGCCCATTTTTTCTCCCTTTGTCCCATTTTTTTCCCCTTTTGGTCAAAATTTTGAAAAGATTTATAGCCTATAACCTGCACCGACAAAAACTCGATCAATATCCCAAATTTCAAGAAAATCGGTCCACGTGTTCAGGCGTTCAGGCGTGATTGGCTAACAAACAAACAAACAAACAGACTTACAGAAAGATTTATAATATATATTAGGATGTCTAAAGCTAGTTCACAACTTTTAAACCAGAGATCACTCTGCCAGGAAATCAGTGTCTAAAATTCTAAAATTATCGTTCTTAGCTGTAAATTGTAAATAATTTCATAGGTCATCTCCACTTTTAAGCAGGCTTCTTACTCTGAAGAGCTTATATAGAGCTGGTAATATTTCCCTCTGGTTTCCCTAATGTATGGCCAACCCATCGCCAGTTCCTGGTTTTGATTTCACAATATATTGGACTTGAAGTCGCTGTAGTGGTGTGATTGGTGTGGTGTGATTGGTGTGGTGTGATTGGTTTATTCAAGCCACAGCTCAGACATCCCAAACAAAAGCGAAATATGGAAAAATATTACTTCAGTGTCTTTCTCTCAGTAAAAACTCGGAATGATTTTTCAAAAATCAGTCGCTCAGAGTCTATAGTATAAAATATGGGTCCCGACACTCATGAATAAATTTAACACACACAACATTGGTGGTGTGATAAGATAGATTGTAATCCTGACTGAAGGGTTGTAATGGCCAATTATGTAAGTTAGTAATGTATTGACTGCATGCTACATGTCTCGCATAGACAGCTATGGGTCTGATACTAGATTTGCTCAATGAATTCGCAAATTTCTCCTAAGACGCATGAGACATGTTTACGAATGCCTGGATTGTATCAATGGATCTTGCAGACGATACATTGAATATGGCATCCTAGAAAAGGGACAGATCTTTGATTTTAATATGCGTGTAATGGTATGGTATATTACATCGGAGATGATCTCCAGTCATGGTGTAAAACCCCAAATGAAGACGGAGACGTCGTTAAATTGTTGTTCAAATTCATGGATCAGGTTAGCACATACAACATTCTTTATATGACAAGCTAGGCTGTAATCTTGACTATAGGGCTGTAAAGGTAACCTCATCTAACGAAATAAATAAGGAATTAATAGCGACATAAGGCCTCACAAATATTGCGATATTGATGTGAAACGTTTTTTACTGTGAGTTGAGAAGTAATATTTAAAGACAGTACCTTTGTGTGCAAAGTTATAAAATTCAATACATATGTACATATCGCTCCTTTATTGCAACATAGTCATATCTCAAAAAAAATTGAACTTGGCAAAATGCGATTTAAGTTTTCAAGACATAAGTCCTATGATCTAATTGCCGCAAACACTTTTTGCTATAACTTCGGTTCAGCTTGGGATATAAAACTGATTTTTTTTTCAACATGTACAGAAGGTCTAAAAGAGCAGTTTTGCTTAAGTAACTACAAATTTTTAATTTTTTGAGATATGACTATATTGCAATAAAGGAGCGATATGTATACCTCAAATGACAAGTTCTAAAATATGAAATACACCCAACTCTTTTTTTACATGGTTTCTTTTTACACGGATTTGAAGTTACACGGTTGAGAAAAAAAATTTTTTGGAAAAATTTTTTAATCTAGTACGGTTTCAAAATTACTGTCTTGTATATAAAGAACTTAAAAAACCAAAAATTCAACTTTCTATAAAAGATTTTTTAATAAAAAAGTCGACGGCGCAAGACCTTTCGGAAAGTAGTCCGACAGTTCAAAACTCTATTACCGGGCGAAAGTCACCATTGGATTATTTGATGGATATCTCCAGTGATGATACCGACCTTAGTCCAGTTCGTCGCAAACAATTGCGCTTGTTATCCAGTAGCGACGAATAATTATGTAGTTATGTAAATATTTTTTCTTTATTTCTATTCTAATTTTTCTGTTCTTAATTCTGAATTAACAGATTTCTTTTGTTTTTTGCTTGCTCTACCAATTTTTCACCTGTATGAATTATGCATTTTAAGTTTTAATGCTCAATAAAATGCCATATAAACATACAATTTGTATGCATTTCTGAAATTTTATATTTAGTTTTCAACTTTTTTTACACGGTTTTTCGAAGTAAATATAGTTCTTTATTTCATCTTACACGGTTTTCAGACGACATGGAACGTATCCCCCATTTTACTATAGGAAACGCCTCTTTTTTTAAACGGTTTTTTTTACACGGATTTCTGAGGAACGTATCTACCGTGTAAAAAAAGAGTTGGGTGTAGTTACTGTTAATACCGTCAATAAAAACATGCTTATTTGCCATGAAATTATTAAACATTAGTCATGACGTTAGTCATACTAGCCATTATTTGTGGATTTCCGAAAATCTTCACTTATTGCACAAATATTTGTTAATCCACTAATAATGGATTTTTAACACTTGACAATGGCTCAACATTAGATTTTAATTATTTAATTACCCTTAAAACTTATGTTGCAGAGACTAGTAGTGTTGGACTATTATCACCATTGAAAATAATTTGAAAATAGTTTGAAGAAAAAAGAAAAAACATCTTTGATGGTGTTATGAAAAAAATAAAAAAAAAATTAAATTTTTTTTTATTGTTTTATGGCTTAAAACACCATAATTAAGTTTAATAAACTCTATCATTAGTGTTAATAACAACATAATAATAAAACATACAATATAATACAATATGCGTACATACATAAATATTTTTTAATTTATTTTTAATCTTAAAAAGCCTCACGTGTTGCTAAAAAATCAAATTAAAAAAAAAATTAATAGAAAAGAAAAGTCTTAACATTCACTGAAAGAAGTCCATCAAAATAATTAAAATTGATTAACACACGTAAATTAGAAAAACAAAATTATTAAAAAAAAAAACGTTAAAACGATACAAAAAGATTATAAAACTCAAGCACAACAAGAGGTTAAACTATGAAATTATTTTTCATATTTTTATCAATTGTTAACTGAGGTTATGGTTACGGCCATAGTCATACCAGCCAACACTAATTCACTCAGTTTTATTTAATTAACGCTACGCTGAACTGACCCATACACACACATATTTAGATTAAAACAAAACGTACAAGAAAAGAAAGAACGAGAGGTGCCAGAAAGACCACCACCAGTTTAAACTTTTTAATGAAAACTGACTAAATTATATCGCGACCATTCTTTTTCTGAAATTTTGATATAATATCGGCAAAATTGAAGCTCTGTTTCTACAATTACAGATTTTTTTGCAGAAATTGCGTATCTGAGATAGGCCTACAGGAAAAACTTCTTAGAAAAAATTTCTCTGTTTATATCATCAACAATTAGTTCAATCATATTGTCAAGATGCCACTACATCGTCAAGCAATGACGGTAGGTACATTGTCAGCTACATTTCCAGTTGCAAATTAAAATCAGCACACCAAAGTGAGCCACAAACCTTGACATGAGAGAAATGGTTTCTCCACAAGTTTTGGAGTGGATTTTCCAAATACCCTAATACAGTAATTTTTTATTTGTTGTTCAAATTGAATTCGTCTGAGAAATTTTGTTTAACAAAGCCATCCAAACTGAACCTAAACACCGAACTACTGAGAAATTCGGGTCTTTAATATTACAGACACAATATCTTTCGTTAAACAATTGAGAGAATTTGTTTTGGTTTTCTTATGTTCTGGAAGTCGTCGTAGTCTAATTGCATGACCAATTGATTGATTACTACAGATTAGTTTGAATGTTTGTGCAGCAATATAAATCTCGAATTCTTTGTTCATCAGCTGTAACAGTTTAATCGTTAATAATTCTTTACAAAAATATAACTCATCATTTATCAGTGGTCCCCGTAGTCCTATGGCTAGTGTAGACCAAAGCTATCGCATACCAGAGGTATGACATTTCCTTCGGCGACCTTTGCCGTAGTCTAGTAGGCAGCGAGTTGGCTTATTAGACGTGAAGCCACGGTTCAAACCCCAGGTCAGAAATCTGGAACAAAACGAAATTTGAATACTTCTTCGGCAACTTCTTCTCAGCAGATTTCTGGCAATAATTCTGATAGTAAATAAAATTACTATGAAAAGTTTCTTAAAAAATCTGCCGTTTGGTAGATAGAAGTCTGTGGTGTTGTCGAGCCCGAACGCTCCGGAACGTCGTTCCGGTACTTACTTTTTGGACAGGAACGCGTTCCGGAACTAAAGATGATTTCTGATAACGAGAATTGGCTGACGTTTTGAAAAAAAAAAAATTAAAAAGAATTGCTGATTTTTTTTTCTAATTTTTGACGAATTTTTATATGCTTTTAAATAAACAAGGGTTTGAACCGAACCCGAACCGGAACAAAAACCGGAACGAACCGGCTTGTTTTTCCGAACCGTGAACCGGAGTCCTGAACGTTTTTTTCTGCTGAACCGGAACTGGACCCGAACCGAAACAAATACGTTAACCCGAACCCGAACTAATTACTAGGGTTGGCCCTGTCTATATAATTACAAATATATACGCGTTCCGGTAAAAAAAATTAGCACAACACCACTGATAGAAGTGATGTGAGAAGCTATGTCGTAATCCTGACTAAAGGGTTGTAAAAACCAATTATGTATGTATGCATGTCCTGGATCAAACTAGTCGTTCTAAATTTGCCGATTAAATTTCTTATTTGAACTTTTAATGACTTTAAAAATGTTCACACTTTAACGAAATGAATGTTTCGTGGAGTCACGAGTTATTTTGTCACGTACATCAATACGCGATGCCCAAAATATGAAAATATTTGACTTAAAACAGATTCCAAATCGATAATCCATGCATTATAAAAAAAGCAAACTCTGTTGGTGGTCTAGCTTTAATAACAAAAGCGTGAGATAGGTTTTCTGAATGAAAATATAGACAGCGTTTCAAATGTTTTTCACTCAATTATTACACTTTCCTTATGGGATTCTTAAAATCTGTATTTTTAATAGTTTTTCTTTTTTTTTTTTGCTTTAAGTTAAACGCCACCTTTTTTTGATTCTCACACAATAATTTGTTACGCTTTTACCACAAAGCGATTTTCTTAAAGAGTATAATTAAGCAACAGCAACAATAATAACAACAACAACAATAGCATGAAAACCGAAAATTATAATTAAAAGTTTATTCATGATGAATATTTAGGCTGTCAATTAAAAACACTTTCCGTTTTCTTCAAAAAAAAAAAACAAAAACATATACAAACCCACAATCAAAATCTCTTTTGGTAGCCCCTTTCCACACATTCAGTCAGAAAAAAAAAATTGTAGAAAAAAAAAATTCAAGTATTTGTAACACTTTATGCCTGACTATCGTTTACATTATAAACTTTATAACGTTCGTTCGCTGTTGATGTTGCAGACAAAATTTATATTCGTGCTGATAATCATTCAGTCTCAACTCATCTCTATGGAAAGCATTAAGAGACCGAAGTTATGATGTGAAAGAATAACCGACTTAACCGTTTGACTAAGGCATACATACATATACACATAAATACATACTACCCATTTGAATGAATACCTATGTACATGTTGCAACCGACATTAGTATGTACAGACAACCATCCACACACACTACACGCATATGATAATCATTAAAAAACATGCAACATAATATTCATGTTTGTTTCTTAAGTCTTTCAAGGCCTCTTTATCATATGCTTTGCTTTAGCAACGACGATAATTATTGAAGGAAAAAAAAGAAAACAACAACAAAATCCAAAAAAGTAACAAAAGTGGGCGTGTCCTTTAATTAAGAGCAAAAAAAAAAACAAATTTGGAAAGATTGTCAAGCGTGTCTTTCTATAATTTTTTAAAAGGAAAAAACAAACAACAACAACAAAAGTGAACCAAAAAAAGCTCACAATTAGACCTTGAAGACTCCAACAACAGCTGTTTGCTTTCACTTTCAACGGCACTTAAGAAATGAAGAAGAAAAAGAGCGAGAGATAGAGAGAGCGAGGAAAGATAACTGAGAGTGGGTAATAACCCAGTAAACAATTTATTTTGATACGTTTGAAGTTTTCTTGACACATATATGGAAAAAAACAACGAAAAACAATTTTTTCTTCGATAAGTTCTCAGAGTAGCTAATTTCTGGGATATAAGACTTCAAATTTTCAGTTCGGGTCGACGTTAAGCCGTTAATTTCTGCACCCTTAGAAAATAATTAACACATACTCGTACAATATAAACGGCTTGAGGGACTAGGCTGTAATTCTGACTAAAATTCTGACTAGGCAGTAATTCTAATATATGTACGTACAGTCAATCACAGTGAAAATGGCCCACCATGAAATTACATCAGTATTTGGTTAATATTTATTAAAAAGGAAGAAAATAAAATAAATACATACATACACATAATTGGTCATTACAACCCTTCAGTCAGGATTATTGACCTAGTTTCTCACACCACTTATGTTGTCTGTGTTAATTTTATACATAAGTGGCGGCATAAGTGGCGGGACCTACAGTTTAAAGTCGACTCCGAACGACAGATTTTTGAGAAACTTTTCATGGCAATTTTTTATTTACTCTCAGAGTTTTTGCCAGAAATCTGCTGAGAGGAAATCGCCGAAGAAATACTTTTTGTATTTTGTTTTGATGTCTGGCCTGGGGCTCGAACCCTGGCTTTACGTCTAATAAGCCAACACACTACCTACTAGACTACGGCGACTTCAAGGAAGTAAAAAATTCTTTTAATTACATTACTAATTCATTCAAATTTATCTCACAATGAAAATGGTCCAGTATACTATTATTAAAGAAATAACGTTTTTTTATTTTTAATATTTTGTAAATTGACTTTTGACTTATTACCGATTTTAAACGATTAGGAATGGATTCTACTAACTTTTTTGTGTAACTGGGAGAAATTTTTTTGAACTGTTTTTGTTTCTGATGTAAAAAATCAATGAATTAATAATGTAATTAAAAGAATTTTTAGTTCCTTATATTGAATAGCAAATAAACTTTATTTTAAACAAAAATATTTATTTTATTTTCTTCCTTTTTAATAAATATTAACCAAATACTGGTGGGCCATTTTGACTGTGATTCACTGTATGTATGGGGATTTTCTTTAAGCACTTCCTAACTTTCTGTTTAAATAAAACAAAGTGTGGGCAATAAGTAATCATGGATATAATCATCCATAATGTCTGGAATATAAAATATTCGCCACGACTTTTGAAATGCCCAATTTTCCTTGACTTTTGCGCATAAATCAGGTTGAATTTGAAAGATGGCTTACGTTACGTTGGCTTTTAGATGTATTCGCATACACCAGAGACTTGAGAAAACCCCACAAGAAAAAGTCTAACGCCTCTAAATCGGACGATCTTGGTAATCTAATTACATCATCTTCACATGAGATGACAATGCCGTCAAATCGCTCGTGCAGAGTATCTAATGTGGCATGAACCACACAGCAACACATTTTCTCTCATATATATTCTGCCTATAAATACTACTTTTTTTCAATAATTATCAATGATTCATTAAATTAAAACAAAATAAATAATTTGTAGGGAATCTGTACTACAACCAGGTCTAAGAGAATTTCTTAATACAAATAACAACGAACTTTCATCAACTAAACTGTCTGTTAAACTGTTCGTTGGGTATTCTTCAAGAGAACAATTGAAGTCAAATGTTATTGACTTTGAAATAAAGAGTCACTCTATGTATGTATGTATGTATGTATGAAAAGCACATGGTTTTATTGTTGTTTTTCTATTGTTTACAATTGCTTGTTATGAAATCATTTAACGAATGAATACAAGATAAAACGAAGAAAACAAAAGTAAATTCGAATGTATAAGCAAATCTAAAATAAACAACAAAATAAGTGACTTACCAGATAGTTGCGCACTATTTCAAGTAATTCGGGATACAAAGGAATATTTTATTATTATTTTCAAGTTGGATTTCCATTATTAATAGACACAACATTCATTTTTTTAACATTCCGTGAAAAACCACAGTACCCTACCCGTACTCGTTGATATGCCAAAGCAGTCTAAGGTGCTACGAACTATTCATTGCCAAACAAAAGATTCAAGCCAAAAACTAGTTTATCATTTCCACTGTACGATTTTCATTTCAATTGCTTTTATAATGATTTTCTTTTATTTCTTTTACTTCACTTTAAATTTATTTTGTTTTTTTCTTATTATTTTCACTTAAATTTCATCGTTTTATTTGCAATCACTTTTCACACTTTTCAAGTAGACTTAGAGCTCTCTTCATACGGCTTATTTTTTTGTTTTGTTTATTTCTCTTTCTTTTATTTATTTTTTCTTCATTTCATAAGCCTTCAATGTCACGGTTGGTTTTATTTTTTTATTTTCTTTTCTTTTATTAGTTTATTTAGTTGATTGCTTAAACTTGTTTTATATTTACCGGTAGTGTTTTCTTTGCATTATGCTCGCTGCGCGCTCTTTCTTTTGTGTACGGTTTTGTTTAGTTATTGTAAACAATTTACTTTTGCTCCACTCTTTTGCTCTCATTTGTAAGTGAATGCGAACGTGTTTGTTTTTGTTTTTTTTTTCTTCCTCTTGTGTTAAATATTACATCACACATAATGTGCAATTTTTGATTGTTTTTGTTTTGACCTCTCCACAAATGAAGACAAGAAAGTGAAACCGGAATTGTTTACACTATAAAATATCAAAAAAAAAAAAATATTTTGAACTGATGACCACAATCAATTGTATCATCAGCTGTAATGCAATGTATGTGTAGCAATTTCTTTTACCTATATCGGGTCCGCCAAATAACTTTTTTTTTTTGAAAATGCTTTAAAAAAAACTACTGAATATTTTCTCAAATTTCTTTTTTTATTTGAAAGTACAATCCTTCCGATTAATAATGGAAAATAATTTCATTCAAATGGCTGCCTCTAATTTTTAAGCACATTATCGATTGTGTGCAGCTGTATTTCACCAATGGCTTCACGAATATTGTCCTTTAAAGCGTCAATTGTCTCTGGCTTGTCGGCGTAACACTTATCTTTGACGGCACCAAACAAATAATGGTCCAACGGTGTCAAATCGCAGCTCCGAGATGGCCAAACGACATCAGCTCTGCGGCTGATAATGCGATCTTCAAAAACAGGGCGCAAAACATCGAGTGTAGCTTCGGCTGTGTGGCACGTAGCGCCGTCCTGTTGAAACCAAATGTTGCCAATATACTCCTCTTAATTTTTGTGAACAAAAATTCGTTCAACATGGCCCGATAACGATCGCCATTGACTGTAACGGCCACTCCTTGCTCATTTTCGAAGAAAAATGGCCCAATTATGCCTCTGGACCAAAATCCGCACCAAACAGTGACTCGTTTTGGATGCGTCGGCTTTTCAATGTATGTGTGCGGGTTTTCTATTCCCCAAATGCGACCATTTTGCTTGTTTACATACCCGCCAAGATCAAAATGAGCTTCATCTGAAAAGATAATTTTTTGCCAAAATCGGCATCTTCTGTAAGTCCATCGCAGGCCCACTTAGCGTTAGTTATTCAAGCGTATACACAACCATATTCGTTCAGCCGAAGGATAAAACTAATTATCTGTTAAATCAGACATGTGCTAAGTGTTACCATTAACGAAATAAGCACTAGTTGAAAAAAAAACGTTAGATGGCGGACCCGATATTTTATTAAGCAATATGGATTTTAAAGCAATTATTAAAAGGAAATATATTTAAATTTTACAATAATAATTTAGGTGAATATGAATATTATTATAGAGAGAGAAAAATACCTCGGAAGTAACAATATTTCTCTGGTAGATATTATTGAGTAAAGAGATAAATTAAAACGATATTTTCCACAAATATTTTCTAAACTCTGCTACCTGTGTTGTGGAGTTTCCAATTTCTTGATCGTTGGCTTTTTCCTCAGTTCCGTCGACAGAGACTGTTATTCAGAAGATGAATAGGGTTATTCGGATGCATTTTGATGGCAACGTGTAGCTCCTTTATATCAGGTGGTACCCATAATTCACATCCATAAAATTGAATAAATTTTACGCTGGAATAAAATGTTCTGAGTCTAGTTTTTGCGAAATGATTGGTGAATACCAGACCGGTCTTAGATGTGCTGACATGTTTCTAACACTGTGGAACTGATAACCCAGAACAGCGACAACAACCTAAAGAAACCGGATCGTTTTCCTTTAAAAAATTCGACAATTTGTACAATTTGTAACGAAACACAATTATGCTCCACCTAAAAAGCAAATTCTGCGCATACCTGAGCCATACATAGTTACTTCTGCTGCTATGGTTCAACAGTCGGATAGTTATGTGGACAATTTGAATTCGCGCGCCACCAGAGATAATCAAACTTTCGCGCCACGGACGCAGTTAAACTTTGATCTTCCTATCGCCAAACGAGAAACTATAATAGAGGGTCAGTCTATAACAGTTATCGAGGGTGTAAGAGAACCCGGTTCACCGGAAAACAATGACAATGAAATTGCACCAAATAACAGAACGAAAGTACTTCCTTTACTCCCTGGCTTTTGTTGCACTTGATTCGTAGTAATTTGAGTTTTTTTCTTCAAACCAGTTCATTGTGAGAGTTCTCTGCAAGGCATGCATGTACCTTTGCCTTCATTTCGAAGAATGTGTGACTTAAAAGGTAAATTTTATCTACGCAGTATTTGTCCTCCAATCGATCCACACCATATTTGCTGGCCTTCCCCGAATAAAGGTTTGATTAGTTGGTTTAATTTTGGGAGGTCACCGTAAAATTCCATAAATCGTCCAGTGGTACAGGGTATAGCAGATCATTCCTTAACACTAACTGTTCAAAGATAATTCTAAAACTGTTTACATAGTTCATGCAGAATTATCCGAGGACACTGTCGGCTTAAGGTTTAATGAGGTTAGGCGGCCGATACCTCTTGAAGGGTAAAGTGCAATTTGTGCTAGAGTTTAGGGCACAAATTACTATCAGTCCTGGGTATTAAGCATTTCTTATAGGAAACCAAACCAACTCTAAAATAAGTCTTGTTTTTGTAGTAATCGTTACTTTAGAAAGTTCAATCAAATGAAAAGTTAAGAACCTCCGCTTGTTCATGGCAATAGGCTCATAGCTTCAGAAGAACTTATTTAAGGCAATGCCAGGACTACAGGCAAGCTTTGAATAGAGCATTTTGTTATATAATTTAAAAAAATAAAACAACCCAGTCGTCTTGTTATCCACATCAATTCAGCAGAGCCAATCCGTACCAATTAGATAACGATTTTCCATTTTTCAAATTAGTCCAGACACTTTTTTTCAAAAGCCTAATCATCACATCCTCTTGGAAATTCACAGGCATGTTATAAATTCATAGCACAACTCTATGACGGACTATTTTAATTAAAAACTGAGCATACAATATATTTTTCGTAAGACTGGAGAATTTGTTAGCTTTCAAGTAGCTCTAAGTATAAGAATAGTACCAACAATTTCGTCTTGCACCTTTTACTCCTTTGAATTCCACTATTCAACAAAGTGTGATTGCTCTTTCGTTTAAAAGGTACTTTTAAGTAATTTTGCGTACCTTTTTTTAAAAATACGGACCTCAAACATGCATGCTTTATTGTCACTACTTCTGTAGCTTTGATTTAATTTATTTAAATATTTTTAATTAACGATAAAATGAATTTGGATCAGAAGCGCACTTTTTGTTTTGACCCAAAAGCAAAGGCACCCTTTAAACTTATAGAGCATGACGATAAGAAATTTTGAAAGTTCCCCCTAATGAAATTCGTACTCCACTATAAATACGAAATAATTTCAAGGAAAAAAGTTTTTTTCACTTGAAACACTGACAAACAAGTTGTATTCGCAAACCGATTAAAATTTTTTTTTTTTTATTTTCAGAATACAAGTGTAAAACGCTTACAGTTTTGCTATTTAAATTTGCACCACAAAAATGTTTACTGGGGAAGTAAAAGGCCTGGTTTTATTATTTATGGTTACGCTGGCATTGATCACCAGCACAAAGGCTGACTTGGGCCATGGAACGTATAAAAGGACACCGGATGCAATGGCATCTGAAACATTGCCGCCCGTTGCGGTTGGCACAGAAATCCGATTCGGCCGGGTATTTGATCCTGATAATGACAAACTTATAAACGTTAAAACGAAAGAAGGTCACAATGTCGGTCTTGTAGTGGGTAAAAATAGTCGTAAAGCAAAAATGTTGGAACGCCAGTCAGACGAGAGGTTAACTAGAGACACGGCCAACATGCAATTACGAAACAGTGAAGCCGTGAAATCCAATGGCTTGGAACTTAAACATACTCCAACTATGTTGTATCTGGCCGAAGTGACGAAACAAATTAAAGAAAATGAAATGTCGAGACACGAACGCAGTGGAAGGAGGGCAGGCCGAGCAATAAGAAATTTTCAACCGTCCATGCAATACACTGAAGACATGTACTTTAAGCCGCAATATGAACAACGCCTCTACTATGCACCCAGACAACAGGAACGTTTTGATAACATGCCCTTGGAAAGAAACAGTTTTGGTTACCCATACACCAATAGCCTTTACACGCCCAGACAGTACCCTAGCCCACAATATGAACGTTTCAGTAATGGACAATCATCCGATATGGTGATGAGAGATAGCAACGATTTTGTTTTTCCCCAGGAAAGACAAGACCGAACTTATTCGTATGATACGGCAAGATACAATTGGCAGCCAATGAATCTTCAGGAGCCATACAATCTTCAACAATTGCAACAACGACAACAACAACAGCAAGAACAGCGACTACAACCCAAAGAAACCGCAACGTTTTCCTTTAAAAAATTCGACAATTTCTACAATAACTTGATAACGAAACACAATTATGCTCCACCTAAAAAGCAAATTCTACGCATACCTGAACCATACATAGTTACTTCTGCTGCTATGGTTCAACAGTCGGATAGTTATGCAAACAATTTGAATTCGCACGCCACCACAGATAATCAAACTTTCACGCCCCGGACGCAGTTAAACTTTGATGTTCCTATCGCCAAACGAGAAACTCCAATAGAGGGTCAGCCTATAACAGTTATCGAGGGCGTACGAGAACCCGATTCACCGGAAGACAAACACAACATTTGGCGTAATGCTCGTGTCTTAAATAACGAACTAGTGCCATACCCCGAAGGCTATAAGCCGCCTAAAGTTAAAGTAGCCACCATATGAAAACCAATATTTTAGCCCGTTCCGTTAAAACTATCTTGTCGTTAAACTTTGCCTATGTAATCTTATTGTCACTAACATTTAGTAGATATAGTAGAAATTTTATGTATGTATGTACTGCATATGCGTATGCCTGTATGTGTTAATTATTTATCGAATTTTAATTATATTTTATTCTTATTGTTATTAATTTAAACAAAAAACGAAAAAAAAAATACAAAGTTACTTTATAGGTTAGAATGTATATGAAAACAAAAAATTAATTTAAAAAAAAATTAAATGTTGAATTTAAAAAGAAATGCGTTTTAAATCTCTCCTTTGTTATTTACCGACATGTTTCCCAGGACTTGAAAGACTTCTGGACCCGAAGGTAATGTTTTAAATTTGGTTGAAATCTTCGAATAATAATATTCAGGTCACCATAAACTGGAACAGATGTCAACCGTTTGATCTCCGATTTGAATTATAAGTTGCATGCATAAGATGACACAAGATGGTGACATGTCGACATTTGCTTCTTTCAGAATACCGTGTCGTAATACCATCCCTCCTAAAAGAAGCAGAAGACCCCAAAATGTATCTCCGTCTTGATCTATCCATCACGATGATTTTGCTTGCAATCTCTTCACTTCGCTGTCTGACGATTCCACGGGATGTCAGATCTGACTACACTGTTATGACGCTTTCGAAAACTGTTAATTTTTTGAAGACATTTATCCGTGAAGGTTTGGTGAGCCTGCATATTACGTCTGTAGACATTCCACATTTCGCGCCCTTATCGACTAATTGTCGATTAGTAGTCCCCAAACGCTTAAGAAATGTGTAAAGTTTGTTACGATCCAGCAGTTCGAATGTAGAAAGATGGTCAGAACCTGAAATATTTATTTTTCCTTCACTTTAAGAGTATCCCTCATTTTTATGTTATTTCTTATGTGTTGTTTCAATTTTATTGATCATGTTTTTCTAACGAAACAGATGACTTATGTACTACAACAGTACCTAGGCAAATAGGTTTGATAGAAACAACTCCGCTATGATAATGTATGGACTTGTAATGTGGAGTGTTGTGATTAAAATTTTTTTCATTGAGTCCTAGTCTTTCACAAAAGGTATCGCCTTCTAAACTTCCAACGATTTCCGTTGACCGTCTCTGGTTAGTCGAATTGACTACACCTAGAATTTATTTAAAGGATGAGCCAAATCTTTTAATTTTTTTTTCTCCCGTTTCGGACCCTACGAAATATTTATTTCCTCTCTGATATTTATTTCCTCTGAGATATTTATTTCCTCATAAAAAAAAGAGAGTCCCAAAAATTTAAATGTCATAACAAAATAAGGCAGTTAGGATTAGAAGATGACGAAATGGCGTTAAAAATTAAGTTGAATTTCTGAATTTAATTAAAACTAGTGTTTTGGAATCGCCGTATTGAACAAAAAGCAATATGAAAATTATTTCTTTAGGCAATTTTCCCTCAGCAGTCTTCAGATGAAATCTTTGTAAGTAAATAAAATTGACATGAAATCAAAATAATCTGTCGTCGACTCCAAACGAATGCTTCATTGCCAGAATTAACACACAGATATTGAGTAGTGAACAAAGATAGGTTATGCTAGGCAAACTAATGGATTGTTATAATCAATTAGTTAAGCACGTAAGTCTTACGGAATCTTATATAATTTGATATACTGCCAGAAAAAGACATTGTAGAACTTTTTTGAAAATATAAAAGCTTAAGATTTCTTATAAGACAGTGGAAATTCTTGTCCAGGGAATCAAAAGGAGGCTGAAATGTATCAGTAATCAATAGTTAACAACATTGCCATATGCAAGGCTAGAACTACAAAATCCCTTCCGCCAATCAGTCTACAAGATTCGAAAGTAAAGTTTCGTAGTGTAAAAATGGATTAAGAAATATTTGTTTAACCAAAAGAAAGATTTCCGCAATGTAATTGCCCAAAAGAATTTCGTTGATCAATACAACTGGGGGGGGGTTCTTCCTTTGACTTTGTTATGTCATTACAGCTCATTATTTTATGTCAGATCTAAAGAAACGAGAGCACTAGATTTAAAATTCCTCCTCCTCAAACTCATTTAGCTGTTAGCAACACGTAGCTAACAATTTACGGGCCTTTCCTACTTTAAGTTTTCTTAAAAAAATTTGACAGAATATTTTCAAATGTGAATTTTTTTGAAAGATCCTACTCATCTCCATGAAAATAAAAAAAATTTTGAATAATAAAACGAATATAAATTCCTTTATTCCCATCACAATTATATTCGCCAAAATTCGAACTATGTATTTCGCCTTCATTGCAACGAGTATACTCGGCATAAACAGTTAAAAAAGTTCAAAGAACATCATTTCTTCATTCAACTCTACTCATATTAGTTTCAGTCGTTGCCGTGATTACAAACGTTTAACAAGTGGTGCCGGTCATCTAAACAGTAAATTTGTTCGCTTTAATTGTTTAAATTCATTAAGTGTTAATAATTACAAGAAAATAATAATAAAATTATTATAATAAATAAGAAAAACATGTTTTCAAAAACAAAACCATGCATAAAGAAATTATTGAATGAAAATGTTTCACGAAAATTTTTATAAATGCATACGAAATAAAAATCACTGAAATGTAAATGCAAAAGAAAAACAACAAAAACAATTTTATACGGTTTTTGTCGAGTAAAGGAATAGTGAAGTGCAAAGTGATAATAAGTGTAGAATTTAACTTTTTTTTTCACTTAAGTGAGAGTGAAAAAATAAAAGAGAAAAAGAAGGATGAAGAGAACACAGAAAACCGTAAGTAATAAGAGAAATTTTATTTGTGCCAATGTTGCCATTTTATTTTTATATATTTTAATTGGTTTTGACTTTCTATGCTTTTATATGGGTGAATGGGTGTTTAGCTTCAGTCAAAATTAAAATCGATTATAACACCCTGTTTTTATAAGACAAAGGACTACTGAAGATGGATAATTTATTGTGATGTTTTTGTAACACAGGCTATTTCACTTGCTTGCCTGTTTGCATGGAAAACACAAACAAAAACACTCAATTTTGTTTGTGTTTCCCTTATAAACAGGCAGGCAAGTGAAATAGGCTGTGTCACAAAAACATCACATAAGTGTTTTTCATATAAAATTTTCGTTCGTCTGAAATGATTCTTCTTACAGAAACAATAAGTTGCTCTCCGTTTTTGTAAGGCGACTAGTACGCTAGTGAACATCCCCTACAAACACGACTTGTTAATAGAGAGTGTTTTGCGATTACTCTGTCCAGCCAATATCAAAAATGTTTGTTATTTACCAAGTCAAGTTCGCAAACACAAATTTTGCTGTGTTACATGAGATGGATGGTTTACCATCATGTCGTGTTTGCATATAAAGTTCGCTAGTGTAATAGCCGCTTAAGACAAATGATTGAGTATTTTTTCATGCATGCGTTCAACTGTTTGTATGGAGAACAGAACAATATAAAATCGTTCGTCTTACAAAAACAGGCCCTCAAACGTATATCTAAAATGATTCAGGGGTTAAGTGTCACAATAAAATTTAGCAAAAAAATTTCAGAACGTATAAACAATATTATTCCACATGAACCAGAAGAAGTAAAGAATGCAAAATATTTTTCTCAGTGTATATTTAAAATAATAAGATTCTTCTAATTGTACATTTAAGGTTTATATTGATTTACAGTGTATATTTTAATATCATTCTTATTCAACTTGTCAATACATTCGGTGGCTTCAATTTCCAAAAACACCACCATAATGGGTGAGACAAGCATAAAGCCATTATGGGAAAATGAGTATCTCGTTATATTATATTGATTCGGTAAGAGATCCAGGTAAACGAACACGGCCGGGTATTTCGTTGTCAAGGTTAAAGTATAACGATTTAATTTTGAATCGTTAGTAGTACTCTGGCACAGATTTGTATAAGCAATCTTGAGCTGAAATAATAAAACAACATCAGAAAAAAACTGAAATTCTATAAAGATTATAAGAATTGATTCCTTTACATACCTGTAATTCTGGATTTTTAACCACTTGCGAAAATACACTGGGGAAATAGTAGGTACGTGATAAATGCTCTTCATTGCGTTGCAATATGAACTCGATAAAGCAATTGTCTTTATTGAAAGGTGCCTTGATTACATCTTTAATGGGTATTACCTTGTCATAATGAACGCCATTGGGTTTCTAAAAAAAAGTCATTCAAGTAAACTTGTTTTAAGATTCAAAAACCTATGCAACTTACCAAAGTTGCGGGCCATTTTTCAGTATGTTTGGGCAATAAAGCTGTCCACTGGTAAATATTCATGGTAACTTGCAAGTCTTTAGTGTCCACCTCAAAGTAATCACATATCAAGGAGACATTTATGGCTTGTATGGTGTTATCAAATAGAGCCACTATGGCTATGGGGGCAAAAAACTCTTTGGACCAATAGTGTAGCAGCTTTAATTTATAATGCTTTAATTAGTAACACGATCAATAACAATCTGATTGAGTGAAATACCTTATAATTGCCATAAAAGTCAATAGAGGACCATGATGGTGCAACCCATACATCATTTAACTGCCAATATAAAGCGCCCATTGTTCTACTGGGCGTATTCCTTAGACTACGATAAAGTTCAGTCTCAACTTTGGTTGCCATAGCCTGCGTAATTTGACTGAAATATATTAGAGCCTCTATATAATTGGAATTTTCTGGGAGAGGCAAAGGTAAATGCCGTCTAACTAAAGTTGTTATGGCCAACATGCCCAAAGGATGGTGCTGTCTGTGATTTATCAAATCCTCTAAATTATCCGAACTATTTAATATTCTTTGCCAAGATCTCAACGAAGGCAATGACTGGAAACCATATTCCGAAGCAAATCTAGGTCGTGGATAAATATTTGCACTCCAACCATCTTGAAAAATGTCATAGAAATGAACTGCAAAATGAACAGAAAAAATTTTAGAAATTATAACGCAATCCCATCACTATTTATCTCTCAATAGTTACTTACCATCGCCATAGTTGTTGTCTTGTGGATTTGGCGATAAAAAGTTATCTTTTATCGATTCTTTGCCATTCGATGGCGACGATACCAATGGTCTTGGTCTACTAGGATGCTCCCATACCTTAAGCTCATGCATTACTGTTCCCACATACAATTGCCTGTAGTCGGCTTTATATCTTTCCTCCTTATATATAGTCTGATACCAATTTTGCGCAATGGCCACCTCGTTTTCATTATTTGTAGCTATAATTGCAATACTGGGATGGTAGCCAATCCGTTTGATGTTTTGTAAAACTTCTTTTCT
The DNA here is from genome assembly GCA_927399465.1 of Sarcophaga caerulescens. Lineage (NCBI taxonomy): Eukaryota > Metazoa > Arthropoda > Insecta > Diptera > Sarcophagidae > Sarcophaga > Sarcophaga caerulescens. The sequence continues at coordinate 32,497,620 of OV656872.1, read as the reverse complement.
CACCGAAGCCAGAAATTCTTCTGTGACCGGGTACATGGCACAGGCAAACATCATATCTTGCCAGATGAGTATACCGAAAGAGTCTGCCAAATCATAGAATTCATCCGATTCATAAATACCACCACCCCACACTCGTATCATGTTTTGATGAGTATCTTTAGCCGACTGCAGAAGGTGTTTTACTGAAAGTACATAGATGGAGAAATCGGAGTTGGATTGATAAATTACGAAAGTAGTATCATCTTAGAGCCTTAGTGTCTCGGATTAATTTTATTTATTTAGCAAGTTTTTGTAAAATTCGGTTAATAATTGTATTTTGCCATTTTCCTAAACCATAGACTAAGTAATGGAGCCCTCTTTATTACTAGACGCCAAAAAATATTATTTTTATGGTAGACATCTTTGGTCAGGTCTTTTGCAATATTTGCAGAACTCTTTTCTTCTAAGCCATCCCTCATTATCTTTTTGCATTTTGACACAATAATGATCACAATATTTATTTTCCTGACTCATAAAAATCACAATTTAATGTGAATCTCGATAATAATACAATAAATATGAAATACAATCCATTCCGTTATTTATAACAATGTAAATACAATTCGTTATTTTTGTTGTTGTTGTACAGTTAGCTATTGTTACTTACTTCTAGTCTTATCGCTATTAAATTCCGGTAATATATGACTGGGTATATAATTGCTGCCCTTCATGAATATCTCTTTGCCATTAACTTTGAATAGAAACGTATTGCCAGTACCTGTAGCAAAAAAATAAACAAAACAAACGATTTATTGGAGTACAAGTTATCGATAACAAATATGTAAACAAACCTTCTACCACAGATTCCTCCTCCAGTTCTATGGTACGAAAACCAATTTTTATGGACTTTTGAGAAGTAGTCTTATCACGCAAACTTGAATTATTCTTATTCCACCAGGCCTTTAATGTGAAATGCAAAGGATAAAGCTTTTGATCACCATAACCATTGGGCCACCACAGTGTTACCTTGTCCTGTTTACATTAATCACAATGAATGCGAATTTTTCTTTGCTATAAAGAAAAAAAAGTAAAAACTTACCTCAGGTACAGCGATATCAAATGTGATCATCGGAGCTTTATAGTCAATCTGTTTGTTAAGCACCACAGCTTCGTTTAGTAATTCTCTAACAAAAGGGAAATAAACAAGTAAACATGCACGCTTAATTAAATTCAGAAATCGAAATTAAACTCCTTATACCTACACGGCATAAAATGTTAATTCAGCTTCAAAATCTTTCTGGCTATTGCAATCGATAAATACACGAATATTCATATTCCAATGCGTTGCATTGCGGCTCAGTGCCACATCAACATCACGCATTATGGCCACATCATAATATTCCAATGCCACCTGTTTCCACAAACCCATTGAGGGGGCAGCTAAACCCCAGTCCCAAGCGAAACTGGCTTGCATTTTACGTAACATATTCATGTGACATTCGCCATGATAGCGTGCATTAGGACAATTCGGTGGTATTATAATGTCTTTCTTCTTCAACTCATCCGCCCTTTGGCGTGCAGCATAGACGGGTGATTTAATTTCCACCTCCAGTAGATTATCTTCCTGCAATAGTTTGCTGACATCATAGCTGTAACGTACAAACATGTTATCCGTTCTGCCCACAAAATAATGATTTAAACGGATTTCAGCCACCGTATCGATGCCGTGGAATGTCAGATTCACAAAACGATTCTGTTTTAATTCCGCGAGTTGCACTACAATCGTAAACGGAGAGTCTAGTCAGTATGGAAATTTAAAAATTTTTTTTAAATAGAAACGGAACCTGAGAAGACGTTTGTGTATGTCCAATTGTCATAGGAAATCCAACGTAGATTTACATCATTGTACGAATCCAACACTTGTTCCCCGTATAGTGCTGAGTACACACCAGATGGTAGGGAAATTCGTGTTTTTGTTATTGCTAGAGGAAGAAAATTTTAAGGAAATTAGTACTTCACTTGGCTTTACTTTCAAAAAATTTCAAAGGTTAAAAATCTAAAAAATCAGTTAAAAAATAGGGTCCAAAACATAGTCCCCAAACAGAAAATCAGAGGCACAGCCAATGCTAATTTCTATCGACCTACTTTCCAAGTAAGAAACATCTTGGTTTAGTAGTTTGACAGCTAAGTTTGCCAACACCCCGTTATGTACTCAATTTGATAATCAGGAATCCATATTATTCCTCATTATTACAAACCTCTCAGTCGGAATGATCGAATCTAATGTGATGTTTTTGTAACGCAGCCTATTTCACTTGCCTGCCTGTTTATAAGGGAAACACAAACAAAATTGAGTGTTTTTGTTTGTGTTTTCCATGCAAACAGGCAGGCAAGTGAAATAGCCTGTGTTACAAAAACATCACATAAATCTTTTTCTTGTTTCTATAAAGAGTACGTAAGTTATAAATTGTTTTTTGATATTGTCACACTATTACGGTTGAATGTCCTATCGCAAAAGCCAGTTAAATTCTCACCCCAATTCGTAGTATACTTTGATGCTTAGCAACTTGATATGAATTGCCCGCCGAACTTTCGGAAATGATAAGATTCTGTACATTGTTGCTCTGCTAACGCCTTACCTACTTACTTAATTAGTCACTACAAACCTTTAGTCAGGATTACAACTTAGCTTCGTACACCACCGATGTTATGCGTGTTAATTTTATCCATGAGTTGCAGGACCTACAGTTTAAAGTCGACTTTGAACGACAGATTTTTGAAATACTTTCCATGGAATCGAGTTTTTGTTAGAAGACTACAGAGAGGAAATCTTATTTTTCTTTTTGGTTTTCTGATCTGCGGTTTGAACCACGGGCTCGCGTCTAATAAGCTAATACACTAACTTACTAGACTACGGTGACTTCAATGCATCACTGTTGCTACTATTAGCAGTTACATTGTAAGACCTTAGTGGCTGCCACAATAGTGAAGATGGATGTTTTCCTTTCTGATCGTGGTCACCAGAGCTTGTTACGCACAACAGTTGAACTGTTTCTGCCTGATAATTTGAAAGTTTATTTGCATATACATAGATGTGTATCAGTTATGCTCTTAATCGGCTTTCTAGTTTTTAGTTTATGAATTAGCAAAATTTGGCCAAAACTGGAGCAAATTTTTTTTATTACTATTCTCACTAAGTCAGTTTAAATTTCTCTCTGTGTTGTATACCATAATTTTGTTTGGCCTTAGGCGAAGTGTAGCTCTCATTACACCCAACACGCTCAGGACAAATCATTAATGCGGTTTTTGTCTAAAGTTGTTCGCTACAAACCTAGTTTGATAACAATAGAGTAATAAGAAGAAAAGAGCACATGCTTCGAATAAGCACATTTTGCTGGAAACGCAATTTTATGTCGAGATATTGTAACATTTCCACTCTGATTCATTTGAGGTTAACGTACCGCTACCGATACGCACTTCAATTTACGATATTATGTTGGCGGATCAGGGATACAAATAACAACAGATTGTGGAAGTCATAGTCATCTCCAATAGCTCAGTAATTTCTATTTTCATTCATCACTTGAGTATGGGAAAGCCTTTCGCAAGATAAATGCCGCAGCTGCTCACAATCTACCATAAATGTTAAGGAGTGACAAATTCGCAGAAGCGTTTTATAGCGTAGTTTAACCGCAATATACTGCGGGGATGAAACCACATCGCACCAGAGAGCAAACAGCAGTCAAAACAATAGATTCCCTGGAGAGAAAAGGCATCAAAGTAGTCAATTTTTTTGTATGCACCAGAGATCAGCAATGAATCGTTTTTCCGCTACTCAATCAACAGAATTGAAATTCAACTACTCTGATTCATTAGTACTCGCTACAGCATTGATTTATAAGTATAGGTTACAATGAGTATGAGTACAACGTTGACATCAAACTCACAACATTCGAAATGTGTTTGATTCATACGCCTACTCATTCTGATTCATAAATTTAGAAAAATACTTATAATACTTATAAGTGATTCGAGTGGCTCGAATCATTCATCAAAATTTACAGCCTTTGTTATTGTTGCATATACAAACAAAGAAGAAAGGAAAGACAAAGACAACAAGCAAAGCATACACACAATCTTCTTGTGAGTATAGTAGTGTTCGTACGCGAATCATACTTATTTTGTGCTTCGTGTAAATGTTAAGTAGAGACGAGTCGAAGTCAATAACATCATGCGTATTGTTAAGTATGAATACGACGAGTACTTCCAACTTTGAGTATGAGTAGTATGAGTATCATATTAAAATAAGTATGAATGCGTATAAGTATCAGAAATAATAAGTATGACTCGAATCTACTCATCGTTTTGAATACTCGTTGCTGATCTCTGGTATGCACACGCTTAAGTCCACATTGTGTTTGACAACATTTTAAACGATTAATCAGGATTTGTAAAAATGTTGCCATATAAAAAGTTTAGGGTAGATTTTTTTGTTTTTGTAGATTTTTTTCTATCTAAAAACTTAAATTTCTTTTCAAAAGTTATTGAAGCGTCCTCGTATAATTATTCGATTCATTCTAATTATCATTTTATCTTCAGGCAATAAGAAAATCTAAATTTAAAAAGAAAATATCAAAAAGACCGCCAACAAAGAAGCGGCTTGGCTGGCATGCTTAAAGTGCTTATCACATCATCATTAGCATTGTACGTAAACGACAGCTCACAGAATATTTTGTTTTTTCAAATGTTTTTATGATACGAATATGTTTCTAATATTTGTTTCTGTTTTTACAACTGTAATGCATTTCTTTCTAACTGTTTTTTTTTTTTTTTCAATTACTGTTTATAAAACAAATGCACTTTCAGTGGTATGAATAAATAAATAAAAAAAATTTTATATTTTTATAACAGAAATACCCAATAAACCACAGTCGCTTAACTTAATAATAAATGTTAGAGAAAATAAATTCATTAAATTGCGAATAATTACTTACAATGATTTTGATTTGTTATGGTCCAATTTCTATTTAAATTCACATAATTTACCGAGTCCGTGAAACATTCTTTGGCTAAACAAATTATGAATATGACAGTGTAAATAACACTGCCATAAATTTTGATATATTTTTTTAACAATTCCATTCTATTCTTTTTTTCTATTTTTTATATTTTATTGCACTAATTATTTAAATTTTTTAAATTTATTATTATTTGTATTCTTTTATTTACTTTTTTTTTTTATTATTTTTTGTTCTTTAAAGATAATTTGTTGTCGAAAATTTTTTTATTTTATTTGTTTTTTTTATTCCTTTTTTTTTTGATCACATTTTTTTGTTTAAGGGTTACGATTTCTATTATTATTATTATTAAAATAATTAAAATTTTCTTTTAATATTTAAAAATCACCGGCACTCACGTCGAGCTTTATAAAACAACGGATAACGATCGACTGACTAACAACGATCGCGACTAGATAACTGAGTGCCTGATTGTTTGTTTGCATTTTAATTTCGCATGAAAGCAACTAAAGCCTCTTCATTTTTGCGAAATGTTTGCGGCTTTTTAAAAGAATTATAGAACCTGATCACTACTATTCTCATGTACTTGTGGTGTATGTATAAGAGAATTTTCATACAAAAAAAAAAAAAACAGTGAGAACATGTTCTCAGAGAAATACAATATTTTTTATTGATCATCATTAATCAGAGAGTGTGGTCAATTAAGCGTTTTTTTTTTAAGTAAAATTTAAACACGTAAACGTAGATATTTAATTAAAATTTTAATATCATTGCTCTTATGTGTGTTACACCAAAAACTACATTAACTACCAGTTAGCTGTCTTGATAATGTAAAAAAGCCCGCCCACTCTCTCTTCATATGTTTAGTGTTTCAGCGAGGATAGGTATTTAAAAATTATTATCTTTATCAATTTCAATTATCATAAGCCCGGTTACAATAATAAAGATAAATTAAACACACATTTTCTGCTAACAATAACGACTATTCATAAATGGTTGTTTATTTTTTGGTATCGTAAATAAAGTTAAAATAGACCGATATAATGTTATGACACCGAAGAAACTTTTAATTCCATTATAATGATTAGGCATCAGCGTTAACTAACCGCTTCTGGATTGAATGTTTTCGCACATTTTAGGCAGTATCTCGCATTAAGATACATAATTAATCATTACAACCCTTTAGACATGGTTACGACCTTTTTCTGACATCACAATGGGCCCTGTGTGCGGCCTAAGTGTGTCCGTTCATGACTCCATCGGGGGGACAGCCACTTCCACCTACCTATGTTGTGTGTGTTAATTTCATACATGAGTAGCGGGACCTACAGTTTAAAGTCAACTCCGAACGACAGATTTTTTTGAGGAACTTTTCATGGTAATTTTATTTTTCACTCAGATTTTTTGTCAGAAATCTGCTGAGAGGAAGTCGCCGAAAAAATATTTTTTCGTATTTCGTTTTGTTGGAGATGTCTTGACCTGGGGTTTGAACCGAGGCCTCACGTCCAATAAGCCAACACACTACCTACTATACTACGGCGACTTAGAACTTTGATGAATATTGGTTTGTCAAATTAGAGTTTGATCCGCCTAGATACGACCTTTGATGTTGAAACACAAAAAATTTTAGCGACATGATACATGATACAGAACATTATATGCCATATAAACTCACTTATTCCGGATATAACAGTTTCTTCACAATCATTTCTCATATGTTCCCCGAGTCTCATATGGAATCATTGCACTTCGCAACATAACCATTAATTATATTTCTATTTAAAGTCAGCAGATTTTAATGTTTTCACGAGTTGGGTGTGATACAATGCTAAAAACAACATCGTGCAATCGACATTTTCGATTATTCGGTCAACTTCCTCTTAACAAAAGCGTTATTTTCAGCAGTGCATACTCTGTGAAAATGTAAAAGCCTAACCACCACGTCTGTAACACTGCCTGTCTTATCAAATTTCTTTAAAATCTTCTCAATTCTTTGCATAGTAGGTCTATTATATCGACTTTTGAAGTAAGCATTGAGTATTTCCTATCCTTTAAGTAAATAAATGAAACTTCAGATGAAAGCCTTGTCAAACCTCGGTTTTCAAACCATTTAATGATATAATCAGTGGTGTTGTGCTAATTTTTTTTTACCGGAACGCGTATATACAATTATATAGACAGGGCCGATCCTAGTAATTAGTTCGGGTTCGGGTTCACGTATTTGTTTCGGTTCGGGTCGAGTTCCGGTTCAGCAGATAAAAACGTTCCGGACTCCGGTTCACGGTTCGGAAAAACAAGCCGGTTCGTTCCGGTTCGGGTTCGGTTCAAACCCTTGTTTATAAAAATACATATAAAAATTCGTGAAAAATTGGAAAAAAAATTCTTTTTAATTTTTTTTTTTTTTAAACGTCAACCAATTCTAGTTATCAGAAATCATCTTTAGTTCCGGAACGCTTTCCTGTCCAAAAAGGAAGTACCGGAACGACGTTCCGAAGCGTTCCGGCTCGACAACACCACTGGATATAATACCTACGCTCGCAAGGCGAAAAATATCTGGACCTTGGGCAATACAAGCGAAATTATAAAAATATAGCCCAAGACCTATAACGCAAGCTATTTCACCGATTATAAAACTAAAAGATACTACACTACTCTGTATTATCTTTCGATTATTCGGCTTCATTTGACAAACATTTGGAGGGCATACCAAGTATCGTTCGATAGGCGCATCTCGGTAATAGAATTTTTCAATCTTCACTAATTCACGAAAATGCATACCAATATTGCGAGTTCACCCTAAATCGATGCTGATAATATTGGAAACACCCGTGAGGTAATAACCCAGTTTATAATCGACTCGGGATAAGAGCATACATATGTTCTTTTACCATTGAGATCAGGATCTCACTTTTGCTGCCACTCCCTAATCTGCTTTTCTGAGAGGGAGCTGCACCTTGCACCTTATATAGCCGGTTAAACTTTTTCGTGTGTTCTAAATACAAGTAATTTAAGTACTCTAGCAATTTACATACATACTATGTATGTATTTGTGTATTATACATACATAAGACAGTATAATGCGAATAATTTTTGAAAATGCTACATTGTATGTTTTAATGTCCACATGTAAAGTATTTTACAATATAATGAACTGATCATATGCTTTACAACCTTCGAAACTAATTATTTGTATGTCAATGCTAATAGCGTATGGATTTTAAAGTTGTAACGCATGTGTTGTAAGTTTAAATAACAATCGAACAACAACCCTATATCATATTGTACACCCAAAGAAAAAAGTCCCCGAACACTAGATCTTAAAGTCATGAAACAATGGATAAATTTCCCACGATAACATATCGAAAATTTGCGCCATTCCAAAGATTTTACGTTTGTTTTCTATGCACATTTGTATTGCATACGACATACGTTAAATAAAACATAAACATCTATGCGAGGGCGAAGTCGCCGTAGTCTAGTAGGTAGTGTGTTGGCTTATTAGACGTAAAGCCCGGGTTCGTATCCCAGATCAGGCATCAAAACGAAATATGGAAAAAAAAATATTTCTTCGGCGATTTCCTCTCAGCAGATTTCTGGCAAAAAAGTCTGAAATAAAATAAATAAAATTTGCCATGAAAAAGTTTCTCAAAAATCTGTCGTTCGGAGTCGACGTTAAATTGTACGTCCCGCCACCCACGTATAAAATTGACGCACACAACATGAGTGGTGTGAGAAGCTAGGACGTTGTACAATGGGTCAATTCGTCCTCCGGGTACTTTACTTGTCACAGTTGACAAGTACACATCCTCTAACCTAACCTAGCCTACATGCGAGGGCAGTTCTCAAATTATTAGGCTTGAAGTATAAATAGTGGTTGAAGTCGCCGTAGTCTAGTAGGTAGTGTGTTGGCTTATTTGACTGAAGGCCCGAGTTCGAATCCCAGGTCAGACATCAAAACGAAAATATGAAAATATTTCTTCGGCGACTTCCTCTCAGCAGATTTCTGGCAAAAACTCTGAGAGTAAATAAAATTGCCATGAAAAGCTTCTCAAAAATCTGTCGTTCGGAGTCGACTTAAAACTGTAGGTCCCGCCACTCATGTATAAAATTAACGCACACAACACGAGTGGTGTGAGAAGCTAGGTCGTAATCCTGACTGAAGGGTTGTAATGACCAATTATGTATTATGTATGTATAAATAGTGGACAATGGTTTAAAAAATCTTGGTCGAAAAGAAGCAATCTTATCAACATGTTTCAAGTTCCATGACTGTGGGTATAGTAAGGGATTTCAAAACAATCTTTTAGTTTTACAGGGTCTTCAATCCGGGGTACGGCTATCTTGTTAAAGCTATATCTGTAAAATTAGTATTCATTTATTCAGTCCATTTATTACGAATTACTATGGACGCGGTTATAGCATTCAAAACCACGTGCAAATTATAAAATTATTTCATCAATGAGGGCCATTTCTGATTGACTAAATGAGTGCGTAAATGAACAAAATTGTAGAATTTGTGACAATACCAAATTAGATGCTAGAACATCTAATGTGTTCCTAAAAAATCACTGTTTGATGTTGATTTTGGACACCAACGACATGTGGTTTAAACTGGAGGGTGCTACGTGCCATCCTGCCCCTGCAATTTGAGAGCACGTCCGTTTCAGGCGGAGGTTAAGAAAACTGGCCACCGAGATCGTTCGATTTGATCCCGTAAGACTTTTCGTGTGCGGTTTTCTTATCACATCGAAGTATGTTTGTTAGTCTAGATATGGGATAATTTTTATTTATTACCTTCAGAAAGGAATTTTTTTTCCATTTTTTATTGCGATCGCCCTCATATTTTAGAGCATATCAGTCAACTATAAATGATATGTTACGATATGATCAATATATAATCATACTTTATGTTTATATTTGTGAAGATGTCATAGAACATAATTACAAGTTTATGTACATATTTATTGTATTAGTAACGGCATACGCACATGTATTTACTTAAGTCTTTAAGAGTCTTTAATTCAAAAACATTGGCATGATATTCTATATTTTGTTGACTTTTATTAGCTGCAAACAGAACAATTGAAATTTATTGATATGGAACCAATAAATTGCTAAACTAATGACAGAGAATTTGTTCTTTGTGTATGCAAAACATAAATTAATTTCAAATTTTATGCTTCAATATCAAAACTACAACATAACTTTGAGTATTTAAGCTAATGGCGGCAATAGGTATAAAAGCTTAAGTACTCTGAGACCAGCATGTTTACATATTTTAAATTCTCTTTTTATGATTTAAATAACAAACAATCGTTTTGTTGTTTCATAAAATCGATATGTCAGGCTTTTATGGCGACATACTGCACTCCAATATATGTAGGTGAAGAACACAAATTTTTAATGAAAAATTTTCGAACTGAGAAATTAAGAAATTTCATTACGGCCCCAAATCATCCAGTCACAGGCCGCCTGGGAACAACGTTAACAACGAACATAACCTGAATTTGAGGTACCATCTCAGTTACTACACTAACAGCAGTGGTGTTGTCGAGCCGGAACGCTCCGGAACGTCGTTCCGGTACTTCCTTTTTGGACAGGAACGCGTTCCGGAACTAAAGATGATTTCTGATAACAAGAATTGGGTGACGTTTTGAAAAAAAAAATTAAAAAGAATTGCTGATTTTTTTTTTTCTAATTTTTGACGAATTTTTATATGCTTTTAAATAAACAAGGGTTTGAACCGAACCCGAACCGGAACAAAAACCGGAACGAACCGGCTTATTTTTCCGAACCGTGAACCGGAGTTCGGAACGTTTTTATCTGCTGAACCGGAACTCGACCCGAACCGAAACAAATACGTGAACCCGAACTAATTACTACTTAAGAATTTGAGTATTTAAAACCATTTTTTTAACCCTTTCGGCCCCATTTAAATTTAAATGTTGCTACAAAGAGAATCACTTATTTTTTCCATTCAAAAATGAAGAGCGGGCATTTCCGCCTTTTTATCGTTAAATCATGGTTTTTCCTTTCCTTTTTATTCTATATACAGGGCCGATCCTGGCGACTGGCGAAGATTGGGGAAAATCTCCCTCCCCCCGTCGTCAAATTTGGGCCATGAGATCTAAAAAAAAAAAATGCCGCCGCCAGGATTATCATGGAAAATCACCCCCGTCGTTAAATTTGGGACATGAGACCGCACAGAGCGGCCGCCTAGCCAGGATCGGCGCTGTCTATATAATTATATATACGCGTTCCGGTAAACAAACAAATTTGCACAACACCACTGACTAAGAGACGCCTAAAAGGTTATATTAACCGAAGCTGAGATCACTTCATTGCACAAAACGTCCCAATGTAATACCGATTCCACCTATTCCGACATTTGTTTATAACTCTTGGCTGGCAATTCTCTACAAACTGTATACATAATTTTATGAGAATGTAGATGTTATGTAAATCGCCTTTGACTGGCGTTCTGTCAATAAATTTTGGCTACCCATGAATCCTTCATTTCAGGCCCGCCATTGCTACACATTCTCATCATTAAAGCTTCTACAGAAATCGCAGTAAGGCATTCTTAGCCTCTGATGAAAATAAATCATCATTTCTAAAAAAATAACATTAAATTTTGGGTGCCTACTAGCGTGAGGATCGTAGAATTGACTCTCACCAGAGACTCTGGTCTGTCATACTTTACGGAGCATATGAACGAAGTTACTCAGCTCGTAATAATTAAACATAATTTGTAATTGCATTGTAATTAAGAATTAAATAAATAACATCCAATTTATGTTTATAATGAAGTCGCCGTAGTCTAGTAGGGAGTGTGTTAGGCTCGAGTTCAAATCCCAGGTCAGACATCAAAACGAAAATATGAAAATCTTTTTTCGGCGACTTCCTCTCAGCAGATTTCTGGCAAAAACTCTGATATTAAAAATAACCATGAAAAGCTTCTCAAAAATCTGTCGTTCGGAGTCGACTTTAAACTGTAGGTCCCGCCACTCATGTATAAAATTAACGCACACAACATGAGTGGTGTGAGTAGCTAGGACGTTGTACAATGGGTCAATTCGACCTCCGGATACTGTACTTGTCACAATTGACAAGTACACGTCCTCTAACCTAACCTAACCTAACCTATGTTTATAATAGTGTAGGGTATCATACAGTCAGACATGTTAAATAGTTTGAGATGTCGTATGTGCTTATCTCTTAATTAAAAATAGGTTTACTTTGCAAAAAATATTTTTCTTTGAATCTGATTTCTTACAAACAGTGGAAATTCCAAAAGAAATCGTAATAATTTCATAGAATTATTCGAATTCAATTAAAGTCTAATCAAATCTCGTTTTATTGAAAAAACCAGGTGCAAATCTAATGTTGATTAAATAAATGAAAAAAGAATGTGCATTTAAATAAAACTAATTAAATTTATTTTATTTATACTGAGTAGACTTAAACGAATAATTTTCAATAAAGAAACGAATATAAACTGATTGCAAAATAATTGCCGTATTAATAAAGAGAATTTCGAAACAATACAGCTTGGATGTCGAAATTTTTTATTTCTCGAATTAATCAGATGAACAGTCTACTATAGTTTAATAAAATTCTTATTGTATTAGAGTTGAAAATATATCCTCACTGAGTCCTATACGTTCTCAAGTGGTGACTCTGCTTTACCTGCCTGTAATGTTCGATATTTATGTTGTCCTTTCTATAGCGTCAGAGATAACTAGAGGGCTTCTGTGTTTTGCCAGATTCGATTTTAAAGATTTATTATAGATGGGAGAGGTACTATGTTTAATACACACCTAAATAATTGTTTCTCTGTGTGTGTTAATTTTATACATGAGTGGCGGGATCTAAGGTCGACTCCTAACGACAGATTTTTTTGGAGAAACTTTTCATGGCAATTTTATTTATACTCAGAATTTTTGCCAGAAATCTGCTGAGAAGAAGTCGCCGTGGAAATATTTTTTTCATATCTCGTTTTGTTAGAAATGTCTGAGCTGGGGTTTGAACCGGGCCTCATGTCTAGTCGGCCAGCACACCACCTACAGGACTATGACGACTTCCTCGATAGTACTATGTTCAATGTCTTACCCAAATTCTCTAAAGGAATCGCAGTTATATACACTAATTCTGGAGATCTGAGCTGTGATGCCCTGTAGTACATATGCCACGCCCATTTTTTCCTATGGTTTTATGTTTTGGTTCAACTGTTTAATTAGCTGCAATGGGGTCGCCGTGGTCTAGTAGGTAGTGTGCTGGCTTATTAGACGTAAAAGCCAGGGTTCGAGTCCCAGGCCAGGCATCAAAAAATAAAAAAAAATACAAAAAGGATTTTTTCGGCGATTTCTTCTCAGTTTCTCAAAAAATCTGTCGTTCGGAGTCGACTTTAAACTGTAGGTCCCGCCACTTATGTATAAAATTAACACACACAACATAAGTGGTGTGAGAAACTGCGGGCTTCTTGGGGACGATTGCCTGTAGACTGTCTAATGGTGAAGGTATAGCACTGGCCATTTTATAGTCACCTAGCAGCAACTCGTTTCCTTGCCGTTCGCATCTTCCCCCTTTCCTAAAAAAAACCTGCACAATGCACTGCATGAGTAGGGGCCATCCCCTGAGTGCTGGTTTCATAAAAAAAAACTAATGCGGCAAATCGCCTTGAAAGTAACTCCAAAGTTTTATTCCGAGCATATCCAGTACGGTTTCACACATTTCATGTAGCACTGTGTAATTACTTGTTAGCCACATGTAATTGTAATTTTAGAAATTGTAACAAAATTTATGTTCTAAAAAGAAAATCCTATTTGTGGAACATTATTTTTTCAATTGTGCTTTCTTTAATAAAATTATATAGGTTTTGTTGTTATTATTATTATGTTATAATGCAAATTAATATTTTCCAGTCACTGAACTTCATTCATATGGTCCACCTCAATAAAAAAAAAAAAAAATCCATTGAAATAAATGAATAAATGAACACAGAAAAACTATTCAACGTTCAACACTTAACATACAACAAAGTTTAGTGACTTTATTATAACCCTGATAATGAAAAAATATTGGTTGGTTGACTTCATTTTATTCTCAATGAAATAAAATTATAATTTTAAATTAATTTTTACAAAGTTTCCACAACTATATCTACCATATCATCTGTAGCCACTTCCATCAGAGTCTCCTCAACTTTTGGTTGTAAAGTTTCCGTAATCGGAGAATTTGTAGTGGGTGGTGGTGGAGGTTTGTTTATTTCATTATTATTAGCGGGTGTCTTATTATTGAATAGCAACTCGTTGATTGTCATTATCCTAACGTGTTTCTTTTCCAATGTTATACAACCCGATGATTTCAATTCAATTTCTACTTGCACTACTTTAATCGGATCTGTTAAAATGATGCCATTTTCCGATAATCGATATTTCTCGATATCCGGATGATCGATTTCTAAATACACAAATAATGCCGGTTTCTTTACCGTTATAGTGATGGTACAGTAAAGGAAATACTCGACGTAGGTTTTAAGACAATACTGGGAGGTTAAACCAAACTGTAAAGAAAAATAAAGAAAATATTCAATATCGATTTGAAAATGAAAGTAGGCTTGGACTCATTGGAATCGCTAAGGAATAAAACAAAGCGAAGAACTATTACTCACGCCATAGTTAGGATCGAGAGTGAAATTACCTGTCGACTTAATATACATTCATACATGCATACTTAGTGATTACAACCTTTCAGTCAGGATAACGACCTAGTTTCTAACACCTCCTCTGTTGTGTGTGTTAATTTTTATCCAAGTATAGTCGCCGTAGTATAGTAGGTAGTGTGTTGGCTTATTAGAAAGAAAATTAGAAAATATTTCTTCGGCGACTTCCTCTCAGCAGATTTCTGGCAAAAACTCTGAGAGTAAATAAAATTGCCATGAAAAGCTTCTCAAAAAATTTGTCGTTCGGAGTCGACTTTAAACTGTATGTAGGTCCCGCCAATCATGTATAAAAAATTAACACACACAACGTGAGTGGTATGAGAGGCTAGGCCGTAATCCTGACTGAAGGGTTGTAGTGGCCAATTATGTATGTATGTATGTAATTTTTATCCATGAATTGCGGGGCCTACAGTTTAAAGTCGACACCGAACGTTAGATTTTCTTGAGAAAGTTTTCATGGCAGTTTTATTTACACTCAAAGTTTTTGTGCAGTAATCTACTGAGAAAGGATGACGCCGAGGAAATAATTTTTGTTAGAGATCTCTACCCTGGAGTTTGAACTGTGTCCTCACGTCTAATAAGCCAATACACTACCTAGCAGACTACGCCACTTCGAAATTCTATCTGCAAGTTTAATTCTAGAGATGTCTGTCAAGCAAATCAATTGCGGGCCCGAAAGGATCCTATTTATGCATAAGATCTGTATACATTCAAACAAATCGAGTATCATGGTCACTTTCTCTATGAAAACCTATTTTTTCTGCGGAAGCCAAAATTTCTTAGGATGAAACGTATCGTCTTAGGCAGAGCCAGGATAGTTTCATCAGTTAAGAGTGCTAATAACCTTACGCTTATCGTAAAAAGGTTTAGTTTTCGTGGAAAGGTCACAGTAAGACAACGAGGGGTGGAAGCTCTCTAAATGAAGCAACATATTTGCATTAAAGTTTTAAAAGTAATTTTTGTTTTTTCTCTGAAAATATTCAATTGGCCCTGACGAGGCTAAAGGTTTTATAGAAAACAGCTTCAGGACAGATATCAGGTTTGTAAACTGAAGGCGCGATACACTCTACGCTTATTGTAAAGAATTCAAGTCTCTTAGCAAAGTCACAAGCAGGTTAAAGTCGTCATAATGAAAATTGGTTCCTACAGCATTTGCTATTCGATTTTCTATAGCTTAGCACTCTCTACTCGGTGGCCTCGGATCTGATATTAAATGCTACATTCACTAAATGTACTATAAGCTCAATCTTGGTCTTAAGTAGACCAGAAGTTGATGTATCTTTTGGACTACACGTTCTCTGGACAAATATTAAAGTTGTTTATAATCCATACATGTCCGTAGTTCCCTCCAGAGAATACATTGGCGCCACAATATTGTGCGGAAAGATGAGCAGTGCCTTATCAGGTATTCCGGTTCATATTTTTATTACGTACCAGTGTGTGTTAATTTTATACATGGGTGGCGGAACCTACAGTCTAAGTCGACTCCGAACGACATAGTTTTTGCCAGAAATCTGCCGAGAGGAAGTCGCCGAAAAAATATTTTTTCGTATTTCGTTTTGTACGAGATGTCTGACCTGAGATTTGAACCATGGCCTCACGTCGAATAAGCCAACACACTTCCTACTAGACTAATTACTATATGTTGGTAAGATGTCTCCTCATTATTCTTTTATTTTTTCTTGAGATATCCTACAAAATCGTACTACTTTCAAAAGAACGATCCTCAATAAAATGTACCGATTTATCCCAATGAAATTATCGCAGTTCTAGACGATAAAAAATTACAACAAATAGTTACTTACGTTCAATTTTGGATCTGTTATGCCATTTGTGTTGGCTATCCTACCGGGTATAATGTAAGTTCCGGATATGGTACGATTTGATTGGGTTAAAACGAATTTCAAAAAGCTATTGTAGCGTGTAAAAGGTTCACTAAACACCGCTCGCATATCCAAATGTTCGGTGTTAATGCCATTGGAACCCTAAGAAAAGAAAAATCAAAAAAAATCAAACTAAGTAAACATACTTTAAGGCAAAGTACTTTACCACTGCAATTTCCCAGGTAAATGATCTTCTGTGATACAATTCGGACCACAAGAATGTATACATGGTTATATTATAACGTGAAGGTTCTTCAATTTCACTGACAGCTTCTTCTTTGGTGACGGTAATATTGATTTTTGAATTTTTCAAATCCATTAAAGCAATGATCGCAGTGGGAGCCATAAATTCTTTGGACCAATACCAAACCATCTGTAGGGGGAGTTTTAATTTAAATATTATGGTGAAGAAGAAAGCCTATTGTTTACCTTATAATTTCCATAATAATCGATACTGGACCAAGTAGGCGCTACCCAGTTATCGTTTAAATGCCAATAGATGGCACCCATGGTTCTCTTATGCATTCTTTGAGATCTAAACACATCGGTGGCTGTTTTGGTGGCCATAGCCTGTGACAATTGCGATAAATAGATCAAGGCCTCGACATCTTTCTCCCAGTCCATGGCGGGCAAAGCAAAGTGTCTCGATATTAGCTGTAGCATGGGTACAAATGATTTTGGATCATGTTGCCTGTGTTGAACAATATCCGATAAGGTATAGTCGGCAGAAAAGCTACGATTCCATGAAGCCATTACAGGCAAACTTTGAAAACCATATTCGGTAATGAAGCGGGCCCGAGGATATATATCCGGATCCCAGCCGTCTTTTTCATCTTCCCAGAAGTGGACTAAGACGAGGAAAGAACTTTAATCTTGTTTTTTTTTCTTTACAATTCTACTTACCATCCCCGTAGTTGGGATTTTGTGGTTCTGTGGCCAAATCTTTTTTACTTTCTTCCACACCCATAGAGGGTGTAGATATCATGGGCCCTGCTCTTGGATTGAAATCATTACGTGAAATCACATTCAGCTCATGGCGTATAGTGCCCATAAACATTTGCTTATACTCTTCCTCCAGACGTTTTGAATCCGTTCCCAGTTCTGTTTTATTTTTCGTCAAATACAATTCGATTTCATCGTTGGTCACAAGCATACACAAACTAGGATGAAAGCCCAAGCGACGGGCATTTTGCGAGGTTTCCAAACGTACAGATCTATGAAAAGAAATTCACTGTCAATTTGTAATTAATCTAATCGTTACACAAACTTACTCTACAAAATTATCGGTGATTGGATAGGTGGCGCTGGTAAAAGCCAAATCTTGCCACACCAATAGACCATAGAAATCGGTGAGATTATAAAAAGTATCCGATTCATATAGGCCTCCACCCCAAACCCGTATCATATTTAAATGGGTCTCTCTGGCCGATTTCAAAATATGCTGGAGATTACTTTCCCGATAAGTGTATTCAGGCAGAATGTGTGAAGGCATATAATTGGCACCCTTAACGAATATGGCTTGACCATTAACTTTGAAATAAAAGCTACGTCCGAAATCTATCGATAAAATATTGAGAGAGGATATGAGGAAAGAAATTTTAAAAAATTTGCAGTGAAACTCACCATCTAAATCCTCCTCCAATTCTATAGTGCGGAAGCCTATATCAATGGTTTTTTGTGATTTAGTGCGCGACTTTATGCGTGGACCATTTTTGTTCAACCAGCAATTACTGGCGAAATACAAAGGATACAGTTTCTGTTCACCATAACCATTAGGCCACCATAACCTCACTCTTTCCTACAACATCAGAAAGAAAAGAAATGAAAATGCCTGGCAATTCGAAACTAAATATTCTAAATTACCTTGGGTATATCCACTTTAAATTCTATTTTAAGCGAATTATAGGAAACCACACGATTGAAAATATAGGGCTCATCTAAAAGCTCCCTAAAATAGAACACAATTCCTCAGGTTATTAATGAAGCAAGCAAATGATAACACCTTTCTCATCTTACACGGCTATAAATGTCACCTCACAAAAGAATGCCCTCCGTATGTCAGTGCTTAAAAATATTCTCATATCCAAGGTCCAGTGGGTGTCATTGTGGCGTATGGCCACATCCACATCACGCATTATGGCCACTTCAAAATATTCCAAATCAACGGGTTTCCATATGCCCATCGATGGGGCTGCTAAATTCGAATTGCTGCCAAAACTTGTCTGCATTTTCCTTAACAAATTACGGTGACACTCGCCATTTGCTCGACTGTGTGGACAGTTCGGTGGTACATTTATTCCATTGGCCAAAAGCTCATTGGCCCTTGCCTTTGCCGCCCATATGGGTGAAATGATTTTGATCTCCAGAAGGTTTTCGCCTTTCAAATAATTCACCACATCGAAGGAGTAGCGTACAAACATATTTGTCGTATGACCAAGCAGTTGGCCATTTAAATAAATCGATGACACTGTATCGATGCCATGGAATGTTAAATTTACCCTCTGTTCGCTATTGTTATTGGCTGTAAGCATAAAATTTCATTAATTTTATGAAATTTTTTTTTTTTTAATTCAATTTCACTTTTGAACACATACCACCAAATACAGCTGAAAAAGTCCAGTTATCGTAGGCAATCCATCGTAATAGATCATCATTTTTCGAATCCAATATACATCCATATTTGTCTTTCAGGGCACTATATACACCGGTTGTACTCCTTTGTACAATCTTCACATGGACACCTTAAAGACAGAATTAACACTTTAAAAATGGTTAGGTTTGGTTAGGTTAGTTAGCAGACCCCTCGAAGGAAGAAGTACCACTTAGGCCAGCATTTAGGCCCATTGTGATACCACAACATATTCTACCCGGGACTCAACCACTTCCTAGAGAAAACCATCTCGAAAATTAAAATTTGAAAAATGGTTGACCTTTGAAAAGTTCTTTTAATTTTTTGGTATCGTAAGCAAACGTGCCTCTATAAACGAGAGTGAAAAATGAACCATAGTGCAATTTTATGTTCCAAAATGTTAGCAGATTACTTTGAAATATAATCCAGGTTTAATATCCTTCATCCAATCGTCCCTCTCACGATGATTGCTGCTTTTATTAGTACTACTTTCTGTATTTCTTAGATCTTATTTTTCTTTATCTTTGTGTTGTTTGTTTAGTTATCATTCACAATGAACTGATCTATTGTGCCAAATACTCAAACCTTACTTACTTACTTACTTACATATTTGGTCATTACAACCCATTAGTCTGTATTATGACGTAGCTTCTCACATCACTCATGTTGTGTGTGTTAATTTCATACATGAGTGGCGGGACGTAAACTTTAAGGTCGATTACAAACGACAGATTTTTGTAAAAAACTTTTCATGGCAATTTCATTAACTCTCAGAGTTTTTGCGAGAAATATTTTTTCATATATCGTTTTGCTCGAGATGTTTTGGATGGAGCCTCAGTTCTTTTAAGCCAACACACTACCTACTAGACTATGGGGACTTCTCCAACTCAACATGTACTTAAACCCCTTAGATGAATTTCCTCAAACAAGCTTATGCATAAGCTGCAAGGAATTTTTTGTTTTCAGGTCCAAAGACACAGTTTGATATGGTTTCGAGAAAAAAACACTTCTTGCCCTTCGTATGTATGCTACGATGTACTTTATGGCCAGTCGGTGAATCTACTGAGGCTACAAAAAGAATAAAAAAAAATCTTTGCCAGAGTGTATACGCTTTTGTCTCTTACTCCTGACCTGGCTGTTCCCTGACGAATCTAATGAGGCTACAAAAAGGGTTCTACAAACGAATCGGTGCCAGTGTGTACGTTCTTTTGTCTCTTACTCCTCACTGCATAGACGAAATTCGTGTCAGGTAATCATTTGTTGTTTAAGTTGTGTTTACAGCATTTAGTGACAGATTTTGAATAAGGTTTTGGCCCTTTCGTATAACTCGATTTAGTTGGTTCAGCAACGACTACAAAAGATTAGCTTTGCTGGGAAAATTATTTTCTACAAAGATGTTTACCTCCCTACCGTATTTGGGCATTGGTGTATCCATGCCACTATGTTGAGAAACATTTATTTTCCCTCATTTTAAGATTTGCTGCTGATTTCGATTTGATAGTTGAAATTGAAATTGTAGTTGGAAATGCGTTTGCCATGATAATACAGTGGCTTCTGTAAAGCAATATATTTAAGTCTTATAAACTTTTTCAGTATGAACTGTATGAACTTTAATCGTCATTTGGATCCAATAATATCATCCCCCTTATTCAGGAATTGGCTCACCAAGCATAACGAACTTTTTTGAACAATATTTAAAAAAAAAATTTATTTTAATTAGTATTTCTATTTCTCTTTCGTTCCGATTCATTTTTTATTCTTGAAAGTAGATTATTTTTTTATCTTCAATTCACTTTCATTTTTAATTTGATTTTTATTATCGAGTACGAGTATTTATTATGAAATTACGATAAAGTTATCATAAAAACCACTACTGAACTATAGATTTACAATAAATAAACAAATAAACAATTAAACAAAATAAAATATGTAAACAAAAACAAAAAAACCATCAGCAAATAATTGAACGGTAATAATATATCAACGATGTTATCGGATTTAATCTTATCGCCGGCCCATGGTAATGGTAGAGGTAGTACATGGGTTTGAATAGAAAAATCAACATTTTTAATTGCTATTGATTACCATATGTCTACCGGTGTTATCTCTCTCTCTGGGGGAACTTGGCACACACTTAAGAGTAAAAATTAAGAGCAACAACTTGGTAGAAGAGAAGTGATAAGGTAGAGTATGTTTTAACCCTTTAAAAGGAAAACGAAAATAATTCATAATTACAAGGCAAGAATTTATTATTTTTCCTTGTAAGGGGTGATTTTTTAAGAGCTATAGGAAAATTTTTCAAAAAAAAACACATAAAATTCAGAAAAATGCATGAAATCTTTATTTGAATCGATAGTACGGTCCATATAATTTAATGTTTGAAGATTATTTCATGCAAATGTTGACCGCGGCTATGCCAATTTTGGCATAATCTTTCCAACATTTCGGCCGGTTTCTCACGAATAAATGATTTACGTTACGATTCGCAGCATCTTTGAAGAAGTACGGTCCAATGATGCCAAATTCAATGATTTGCAAGCGTTGTTCGTTTGTAAGACGATTCATGGTTAAATTATAGACCAAACTGAAGATGTTTGACAGTGAAACAAAACACGAAACGTGCGTGAGCTGTTTAAACCAGTGTTGCCAAAAAGATAATAGCTAAAAAATCACCCTTTAGTAGGAAATCTATCGAAAAGGAAAAAGGAATTTTGCTGATGTGGATCATATTAAAGCTTTTTAAATTTTTGAAAAAAAATTAACGTAAAATTTTATTTATACACACTGCCCTTATAGCTACGTAGATCAGATTAATAAGTCAATAGCTGGTCGCGTCTACAAGCACTTGTCAGTTGACTTCTATTAGAATTTGTACAGGATACATCATTTAGTTTATATTTGACAGGAATTGATTGCAAACTACAGCACGATTTTAGAAAAAAAAATGTTAAAAATCCACGAATTAGGGCAAGATTTAGATACGGTCGACTATTATTTGTTAACAAACTTGCTTCAGAGATGAAATTTGAAATCAACTACAACATCGAAAAATATTATTTTTGGAAGGCACAAAAAATTTGGAACTACGTTGGACCCAATATATAGAAGAGCTCAAATGATAAGTGTTCACACAGATCCTCCCTGTGCTTCTTTATGGCGCAGAGGCATAGACCCTATTAAGCACTGATACAGCAGCCTTGAGAGTATTCGAGAGAAAAGCCCTACGTAAGATCTTCGGTCCAGTTCAAGTTGGCGATGATTTCCGCATTCGCTTCCTTCGACAGTGAGCTGATAACCTTCTCTACGACATAGACGTTGTACAGTCTGCGCTGCGCTGGTTCGGCCATATCGTTCGAATGGAGGAAGATGCTCCGGCGAGACGGGTATTTGATGCGGGGATCTGCGGAAGCCGGCGAAGAGGACGACCTTGTTTGCGTTGGAAGAACCAAATCGAAGAAGCCTTGTCATCGATGGGTGTGACCAGCTGGCGTAAGCGCGCAAGAAGCAGAGGCGCCTGTGTTACGACAGGCCGAAATCCGTTAATCGGGTTGTTAATAGCCAATTAAGTAAGAAAGTAAGTCAATAGAAAATAAAGTTTAGAACGCAGTGACAGGAAATTTATTTTAAAATGCGAGAATATCTCCAATATGACTCAGAAATCAAAACAAGCGCCCGAAAAATCGGAAAAATAATTCATAGTATTTGAATAACTAATATTAATAAATATTAATTAATAACTAATATTAACTGGAATGGACCCTTCATGGCGAAAGTTTCGTAATGAATACCAATCTCTATAAGAAGATGTGTCATTCTCCACTACTAAAACTGTTAAGTATCTGAAATCAAACTATGCTCACTGAGTGAGTTGTATGATTCCGTAGTGCATACTCTGTTGGTGCCGGATTGGAGTTGTTAGCCGAAAGATGGTAATAATCTATGCAATTGTTCTGTGTTCATTGAGAAGTTTCTTTAAAAATTTCCAAAATATCAGAATGGTATCAGCAGCCATTTCTTCCGATTTGTATTCAACCAACCCATCGCATCAAAACTTTCCGCTCTATCTCCAACTCTGTTGCATATTTTTCTTAATAACATTGGCTCTTAATTTCTATCTTATCTTATCTATGACATCCATATTCCTTTGATGAAATTCGTAGCATGTTTGAAATTGTCCTTAATAATCGATTATTTTGTAAGTCTTGGGATTTTAAAAATTGAAAAAAAAAAAAAACAGAATGAAATATTTATTTGGGGCTATTACTTTGCCTTCGGCTACAATGGCCGCTATAATGTTGTGCTTCAGTGCTGGAATTATGGTTGGCTTGTCCTTGTAGCAGAGAGACTACAAGACCAGAGCAGAGAGACTATATGGCCACAAAAAACAGTCAAATGGAGCCAAGTCTGCCAATGGACTGCTTCAAAATATGATATTAAATGTTTGCTAAAACCACATCTCAATTCCTTCATAGCACCCTGTATCGTATGGTATGTTGCAACGGCTTGTTGAAACTGACTTTTCGATAAACGACATGTGGTACCTTACGCCACCGACTGCAACGTTGCGCTGCTTACAGTTCTTGAAGAAGTACGGTCGAACATAGTCGCCATTTTCAAACTGCGTCTAACAGTGCATCTTTCAGAGTATATTGACAACTCTGAAAATACTTCTGGCTGCTCTTCTGTAACCACAGAGCCGAAATTAACTTGGTCGCTGAAAATAATTGTTTGATAGAAACAAGTTTCTTCTACAACACGAATTTCGCTGGAGAATCTCAATATTCGATTGAAGAGTCTTCAGCAAAAGTGTTATTTATATAGGGTAACTGTTAAGAGGACCAAATATGTACTTACTCAATATACATACATACATACATATGTATGTACGTTGTTGCCCAATATTAAATATTTGTTGATCGTTTCAGAAAGTTTTCTTAATCAACTTCGTCGTCTATGCTCTGAGTCGTGCCCTAATAGGTTAAATGACTTTACAAAGTACTATTAAAAATACTTCTCACTTCTCTCCGTTTTCTTTAATTTATTGAATGAATGAAATATTAATTGTTTTGGTTGATAACAAGAAAAGAACATGAAATTTATTATCGCCTGCTGTAGTCATCATTTATTTTGTATTCAAAATGTTTGTATATTTCTTGATTTTGATTTTTAACTTCTCGCAATTATAAATAATTGCGTTAATAACATTGTCTTTTAATTACGATTTAATAATAAATAATAAATTTATTTTTCAATATTATGATTTATAACTTTTTTTTTGAATAATTGACTTGGACTCACTTCCATTTTGATTGGATAAACTCCAGGCATTCAAATTAACCACTTGTACCTTATCACATGCAATCTTTTCAATTAATTGCTGTATTATTATAAAAATTAATAAATATTTACTACTTTTCATAATGATTTCTATTTCTGTAGCATATTTTCTGATACTTTTTTTTGTATCACAATTCGATTTCTACGCTTTTCAGATAATATTTCCACGTCTAATAAATCCTTAATTTCGATACAAAATTATGTCCGTTACCGTTTGTTTCAAGAGTTTAACGAAAACTGTTTATTTCGTAGTAGATTTGAGGCAAAAAGTTATCGAAAGTTATTGCCTCTCTTAGCAGTGGTGGTGTTGTATCTCAACAGGTACTTCAATTATTTTTATTTTTTTTATTAAACTTATCAGTCGATATTATTGAAGAACCCCCCTATTTCTAAGTGTTTTTGAGTATTTTGATATTGTTAAAGAGAGAGCATCCAAAATAAAACAGGGTGTTTAGAATGCTTGTAATTAAACCGAAATTTATTTCATATGCAACAACATTACAACAAGTTCTTAGAGGGTAGTTGTGAGACCACAATCAAACAAGTCCTTAAAATTCTATTTGCTTTCGTCCTCATTGAAAACATAACTAGCGTATAAACGTACTTCATATCTCAGCCAATAGGTATTTTTGGCTTTTACCAAAATCCTTATGTACTGCTGGCCAATGCCGCCTTTAATGATTTTGGCCGTTTTCAAAGAAGATCCCTGATCAACTCTTATGTCAGCACTGTTTATACGTTGACCCTCAATGGCGCGACAATCCACTTGTAATTCTATATCTTGGGGATATGTCCATTGCTTTGAATCGTGGCCAAAAAATATTAACGGGTGACCTCAGGAAAAAATTTCAAAAGCTTTTGTACATAGAAAAAGAAAATTTTAATTTTATTTCTTACCAATTTTCCTGAAACCAAAACCATATCGATACTTAAATTCACCTTCGTGGATTCGTTTAGCAGCAGCTTGGAATTCAGCTGCAATTGCTCGAGTGCTTAACTCATCAGCTGCTGATGGTTTCGCTCGTATGACTATGCTTCCTTGTGCCATAGCAGTGATTTTTTCTTACACGCAGAGTTTCCTCTTAGTCTGTGTGCAGTGGAATGACCTCTTTTATACTCGTGTTTGATTAATAATCACAGAATTTCTATCAAAGATAAGGTAATTGCATTGAAGTATTACAACGGAATGTAGAAATAAATGGTGGATGGTATTAAAAAATTTATATTTTTGTTATTGAACAATTGCGCAATTATTGCGCGTGCATAGCATTTAGAAATTTCATTAACACGTTCCGTGCCAAGCTGATTATGCAAAGGTGTCATTTCTAGGCCACGTGTACCATTTTCGGTACACGATAACTACTTTTATAAATTGCTATAAATACATGTTTTTTTTTTTGTTTTTGATAAAATGTATATTATTTTCAAAGTTATTAATATCTAAACGACGAAATGCACAAAATAACAATAAAAAATTAAATTTATTTCACTTAGAATAAGAGACATAAGGGTGATGTACAAAAGAGAATATATGTTTTACTTAAGTTTGATTACACTACTATAATTTTTCACACTTTCTGCATAGCCTGATTTGCAGTGGTTCCTTTTTTCTGGTCTGCAATTACCTTTTTGTAATTTATGGCGTTTTCTAGAAGGTGGGACATGGTCATCTTCTTCAGAAAATATACTATATGAAATCAGTAGCTTTCTACATTGTAAATATGAAATTGAACAGTTGGGTTTGTATTATACAAAATCGATGCATTTACAACTCCCGTACTCATTAAAAGCTCAAAAGTGCTCTGATAACTAATTACCACGACACATGTACCGTTATCAGTACATGACTCAAAAATTGCTCTAAATATCATTACGTTACCTAAAACAGTGCTACCAATAATTAAATTTTGGATATAACCATTTTAAATTCGAAAATTCAGCTTGGCGTAGAAATGAGGTTTAGTGTGCACCGAAAACGGTACACGTGGCACGGAACGTGTTAAGAATTATTACCAACCATGGATTGCACAGATGGCACAATTCCGATCTTGTGCACTTAATCATATTGGCCAGCTCTGTCGAACATTTTAAACTGACTGTATTAACGTGCTATTAAAACACCTTAAAGAAACGAAAGAAAGCTTTTATGGAGTAATTTTCTCAATAAAAAAAAAATAATTAATACACACCCATTGAGTTTCCATCCGGTATACAAGTATTAAAGTATTGTTATAAATTCAGTTTATTGACTTGAGTGCATGATACGAGGGTGGCTGAGTATAATTAATGAATTTATACAATTTCATTTTTCAAAAACACAATGCCTAATTACTCTATCGAACTCTATATTTAAGAATTATACTAGATTTTGGGGGTTACATTTTGATTTGCTTTGAGAGTCAGTCAAAATTCGATTACGTTAGAATATACATACCAATCAATCTTAAGTTTTTCTCATTTATTTTTCTATCGCCTAATAGAGGACCCTACTTCTAATTGAATTGATTACAATACTTGACTAAAGAATTGTTCATTGTTGCAATGCAAAACTTATCATTTAACTTTGCAGTAAAGTAGTCATAGAAATTGAAATTACTTTTTAACACTACAGGGTCAAGTGGTTTTTGTACTGCACTCAGTATTGTAATAGAGGTCGAATTGGATATGACATATCGATATCAGTTTTATAATTGTAGAAGTATTTTCAGTTTCAGTTTATTTTTCAATCGTATTTTATTATTTTTTTTTTTTTTTTGTAAAACTGTTAGCGATTGCCAGGTTTTTTTTATGACATCCTCTAACAAATCGCTGTGTGTGAATTGTTACAGATTTATCAGAACATAAATGTGTAGTCGGGGTCTTTAAATAATTTCCATCAATTGATCACTGATTTTTTTAATTTTCGTTGTCTGTGCCCCCTTAAACCTCTTTTCCTTATTTCAAAGCAATATTTTCAGTAATATTTATAGAGGCCAGAATGAGTAATTATTTAGAAAAGTTTGCGAATGGAATGCTTCTTTCAACTCCTGAGGTACATATAATATCGACGCCTCCGTTCTATAACATTCTAAGTCGAAAAAGTGTGTTTTGAGTTATGAGCTCTCAAAGTTTTCACGCGCCATATGACTATATGTGTATTCTAAGTAGATTTTTCCCTATAACTTCGGCACGGATCGGCGCATCTTAACCAAATTTTGACAGTATTTAAGTTAGAGAACGTAAAATTTAAAAATGCAAGAACATTAAAAACGTTCCAACTACACTTAGAACGTTATAGAATGGAGGCGTCGATATGTTAGTTGTACTAAACACTAACAACTTTTGGTTTCCCTTTATTCACGTATTCATGATTCTTTATTAATATCTACTTAACAAAAACATTGAAATCAACATTGGTTACTCTACCTTTTAGGGGCGGGGGGGGGGGGGGGCGTACTATGGCAATTAATGGGTCTATTAAGTGTTTGGTTGTCTATTACTCTATTTTTGGCAACTGGGAATGTAACTGATCTTCGCTTGCCATCCATAATCGCGCCATTATGTAATTTTTTCCAAAATTTTCTTCCTATGGCCAGAGGAGCTGAGCGCAGGGTACAACAAAGATAAGAATTTAACAAAGTTACTCCATTCTATTGAAACTGAATGTACCTGATGAAACTCATCTATAACTACACGCACGCGTAATCCTGTAATAAATTGATTGAATTGACTATCGACATAAAGAGCAATAACTTTCGATAAAAGTACACTGTTTAACGTCATTTTACATATATTTTGGATCTCATTCGATTTTACTTACATTCATACACATTGCAGACAGTAATCCCAGCTATTCACCAGCACTGTAAACCTGACAAAGATTGCATTATCTGTCATTTCTAAATCCGAAATTTTATTATACTATTCAATTGTCTAGTATTGTCCCTGCTTGATATATAGAAAAAATTCAAAGACGCCAAAGCTAGATCTGACGTATTGTATGATAGAACAATCCGGCCGTAGTTAAAACAAGGATTGCTAAGCATACGTAAAACAGTCAAAAAAGTTTCCATTACGCGTATTATTTTTGGCAATATGTACATAACGAATTAGAAAAGTTTTCAAAACAGTGGCACAGCACTTGGAAATAAATTAAACGACAATACCAGAAATTATTTCTGTTTTTGCCGTAGTCTGTTTTTTCCGTAGTCTAGTAGGTAGCGTATGTTGGCTTACTTAGATGAGAGCACGTGAGTTCAAACCTCATCGCTAATATCGCGAACAAAACGAAATATCAGCAGTTTTCTGGCAAAAATTCGAAAAGTTAATAAAATTGCTATGAAAACCTTCAAAAATTTGACGTTCCAAGTCAACTTTAAGCTATAGGTTCCTCAGCTAGTCATGGATAAAATTAAGTCGTAATGCTGAATAAAGAGTTGTAATGGCCAATTAAATAAGTCAGTTCCCAAGGCAAGGAAAGATGATGATTCAATACATAATGAGTGAGAGAAAGAACTCAACAGATTATTAGATTCTGGGTTTTTTACCCCTAGTCAGAAATCTCGAACAAAATGAAATATAAAAAAAATTTTTTTGGCGAATTCCTCTTAACAGATTTCTGCAAAAACTCTCAGAGTAAATAAAATTGCCATGAAAAGTTTTCCAAAAATCTGACGTTCGGAAAACACTTTTAAACTGTACGTCCGGCGACTCATGTATAAAATGCATAAGTGGTGTAAGAAGCTAGGCTGTAATCCTGACTGAAAGGTTGTAGTCATAGCTGCCAGATGAGTAAAGCATTAAATCGTCAAATATTTAAGAAAAAATCGTCAAAATCGTCAAAGTGGTACATTGAAATCGTAAAAAAATCGTCAGTAAAAATAAATAACCAACTAATATGTTTTTCTTTTAAATTATATTTGTTGTAGTAAACCGTAAAAAGCTAATTCACTGTACATATTTTAGTTTTAAAAATGAGTTAAAAAATCAAATAAAAGGAAAAAAATTTACAAGTCCTTTTGACATTTTAAGTATGAAAATAAATTTAAAATACAAGTATTTGTATACAAAATATTTATATATTTAAAAAATTGAGCTACATAGCTTACAAATTTATATTAGGATTAACAATTTTAATTAATTCATGTGCAATTGTAAAGTCGAAGCTATTACAATTGCCTAGTCTTAAATTGTTGAGATGATTACTTCTAAAGATGATTTTTAAAGAAATTTGTAAGTTTTGTTTTATTTAGATCAACTCTGCTAAATACTTTCTCTACATCAGCTGAAGAATATTTTTGAAATCATTTCGACAAGGTTGAAAATAAAAACCTAACGTCTCCCATTTTGATTTTTGAAATTTTGGTTTTTTTAAATGTTATAGTTTTATGTAATTTTCAAGAAAAATTTGTTTAAAGTTTACGAATTTTGAGTGTCTCAATTCAGATTTAAAGTACTAAAATAAAGACAATGATGTATATTTTAAATTTCCAAAAATCGTCAAAATAAGGACATAAATCGTCAAATCGTCAATATGATCAAAATCATCAAAATGACGATAAATCGTCAAATCTGGCAGCTATGGTTGTAGTGGCCAATTATGTATGCAGATATTTTATAAAATAGTAGTTAACCAAGGTGTTCGTAATCTTCGAAAACGCACTACGCACTAGATTTCAGGACACTGGTGAACTAAACCAGATAATCATCATTAAAGAACTTACTGAACATAGTTACTGACATCCTAAAGAATCTTTTTTGTTTTTGTTTTTCGTTAGTTAAACTTTAACCGTAATTCATCTTCCCCCTTTCCACCTTTCCTAAAAAAAACCTGCACAATGCACTGCATGAGTAGGGGCCATCCCCTGAGTGCTGGTTTCAGAAAAAAAAAAAAAAAAAACAATATTACCCATCATGATTCGGATTATGGTGCAAAATTGTGATAAACTCCGCTGAGAGGAAGTCGCCGAAGAAATATATTTTTTTCATATTTCGTTTTGTCGGTGACGTCTGACCTGGGGTTTGAACCGTGGCTCACGTCTAGTAAGTCAACGCTCTGCCTACTTAATAAAAAAGTTAATCATAAAATAGTATCTTATAGATCTCTTTTGAGTAGTTCAACTTGCCAAATCTTCCTTCATTTCTATTTCTAAAAACGAGCCTTTAGCCTATTAATTGAATCTAGTTGAAATCTAAACTGAACACATGCGAACACATGGTTGAGGCCCATTGTTAGTGAAATAACTTTGAGTATTTGAATCAGTTTTTAAACAGAGTACATATAAGCGTCTGTTTATCCCTATGAATTTTCCAATCAAAGGTTGATGTCCATGATAAGTGAAGGACCTATGATATTGGTCAGTTGGGTAAAAGCGGTTTCGCACGTTTTTTGTTTTTGTAGGCTATTAAATACTAAATTTGTTTAATTTTGTTCTTTTTTTTTTTTGTTTTTTTGTTCTGATAACCTATATACGCTATCTTTTAAATACTTTAAACAATTAATTCAATTTTATTACTGCAATTTCAATATCAAAAGTCCATAATGATGAAATAATTTCATTTTAATTACACACACCACAGCTGATTCTGATAACTTTATTAATAGGAAGTGAATTTGGCATTATAACTGAAGAATACAGTGTTAGCGGCAGTAACGGTCACACCAATGTAACCTAAACCGACAGCGCCTTCATGTACACGACAATTGACATTGGGCGATGATACCGAGTAAATAATTTCCACATACGACAAGGTTAAACCGGAACCACTTTTGGGGCAACGTAATTTCAATTCAACATCATGGGGTGTTGCCCAACTGGTGCTATCATTAGCAATGCAAGCAAGGCGTGCTAAATTTTAAATATATTTTGGTTTTTTTTTTTTTAATTTATTTCAATTTAAAAATTAAAAATTTAAAAATACTTACAAGTGGGATTGTTGCCAACGGTACACTTATAGGTGTAGGTATCAACTGCATCAGGAGACTTTGATTCTTTAACACGCAATTGGGTTAAAGTGGCTATTGCTGCCGGATTGGTGTCTACAATATTTGCTTGGACATCAGTCAACTCGATAGCATCTTCACAGTTGACATAGGCCAAGGCGGCTATCAACAATGTTACAAATACTGTGTGTTTAAACATTTTCTTTTTATTTTTCTTTTTACAATTCCACTTGTAGGTGCGGTGCTGTTGTCTTGCACTTGCTGTTACAGACTGATGGCAAACTGTTTAATTTCGTTTGTTTTTATAGGTCCGTTCGATGGAAGCCTTTGTATTGATTATACCCCGTAATCGTAATCGCAATAAATAATTGAAATAAAAAGTAATCATAGATGTTATCGGCGTGTTTTTACTCAATTAACGATCGTCCAATTGATTGTGATTCACATTTTATTTCATTTACTTGTTTATTCTTTCGCTTACTTTTACCGGATAGTGTTTTGTATTCTTTTTTTTCTTTTTATTGTATTGTTTTTTAATTTCTTTCATTTTTCATAACAAACTCTATAATAAATTGATAAAGGAAATCTTTATTCTTATATACATTGTGTTTATTATTTGGTAGGTAGTTAGGTATTTGTCTTTTGTTCAATTTGATAAGAATTTTCCGAAGAAAGTTAAAGATGTTTTAAGGTTAATAGGGTTGCCAAATTGCGATAAGTTTTCAATACGAAACTTCTTAAATTCCAGAGGGAAGTTAGTAATCCTTGAATATGTACTTGATTGGCTTCTTAATACCATCATGTGTGAGAGATTTCCATAACTCTGGCATATAAATCAGACCGAATTTAATCGATTGCATGGCTTATGTTGGCTACGAGGGCTGCTGTGACTTGTATTTAGCTTACTGGCATACATCTGCGATCTGATAAAAGTCCACTAGAAAAAGTCTAACCGAACATGAGCTGTATAGCACGTAACTCTGTTCTGTCGAAACCGTATATCATTGATGTCCAGATCTTCTAATTCAGATCAAAAGGTTAGCCTGGTCACAGTTCTTCATCCTAAAATTTTGCTTCTTAAACTTTCATTAATCGGTATTCTTGATATTATTCATCGTTGGCTAGGCTCCTACCTCTCCCTTAGAACTCAGAGGGTATTGTTTAGGAATGTATTGTCTAAGACTGTATATGTTACTTCTGGTGTAACGCAGGGTAGCCATTTGGGTCCTTTACTGTTTTTATTGTTTCTTAATGATCTTCCTTGTGCTATTTCTGATTGTAATATTCTGATGTATGCTGACGAAGTTAAATTATTTTATACTTTTGATGATGATCATGGTCAGGCTGTTCTTCAGCGAAATATTGATTTGTTTGTAACTTGGTGCAGAATTAATTTAATGAATCTTAACTTGAGAAAATATAAATGCATGATTTTCTCTCGCGGGGGCGTAATTTCGTCCACTTATGTGATTAATTCTTGCCCTTTGGAAACTGTGACTACATTTCTTGATTTGGGAGTATTATTGGATATGAAACTGTCTTTTATTGATCATATTAGTGTGGTGATTGGCAAGGCTCGGGCTGTTCTTGGTTTTGTGAAAAGATGGGCTAGGGAATTCATTGATACACTTCACTTGTTAGACCTATTTTGGAGTATGCGTCTATTATTTGGAATTCATACTATCGTTTCAATAGAGTCTGTGCAGAAGCAGTTTTTATTATTTTGTTTACGTGGCTTAGGATGGGATTGTGCCAATGGATTTCCGTCATATGAGGCTAGATTAGGTTTGATAAAACTTCCAACTTTAGAATGTAGAAGGGCTGTTTTAGGGGTTTGTTTTGTTTTTAATCTGGTTAAAGGGATATCGATTCTGAGTTTTTGCTTTGTAACCTGGATTTCAGTATTCCAGCAAGATTTTCACGGCACTATCGTCCTCTTTCTTTAGATTTTTATAGAACGAACTATGGATGTAATTTTCCTTTTCGTAGATTATGTAATGATTTTAACTTATATTATGATTTTATTGATTTTAATTGTACTGTTTATAATATTAAACGTAGCTTATATGCTAGCATTAATTTGTAAATTATTATATAAAAATGTATTTTCGTTCTTGTCTTATGTAGTTCCGGTTTATTGTTACTTTATTCAGCTTGTGATTATGTTTTGTAGCTGTTTTATGTTCTCGTTGCCATTACTTTTCCCTTACCCGCTACAGTCCGGACAGTAGCGTGTACGTGTCCCTACGTAATGGGGACGAGCCCTCCGCGGCCGGGTGAGGGTGGGTTAGTTTGAGGCCGGGGACGTTCGAATAAAAAAAAAAAAGAAATATGCAGCAATGCCGTTGCCAGCCTAAACTTCACATCAAACAGTGACTTTTTCAGGATGCATTGGATGCTTTTTGGATCTCATGTGGATTGGCAATGTTGTTTGTTCACTTGGCCAGAAATTGGCCTTATGGATGAAAATGATTTTTCGATGAAAATTATGATCAGTTGTCAACTTCTTCCAAGTACATTCAGCGAACCCACGTCGTCGTCAATGGTCCATGTCTGGATTTAGCAAAACAGATTAAACAAATGGCAACTAGTTTGACAGATGTAACTTCAACAATATGGCCATTATCAACTGCTACGGTTATGCAGTCCCTGTTGGAAGACCCGACAGGAGATAATAATATTTGTAAACTTTTATTTATTTTTTCTGCTATAACAGGTTCTGGGATGCAAGTTCCTCAGTTTATTGTTTAAAAAATATACTCGCTATTGTCTCTTATTCATCACAGAGACTATTTGTCGCCATTTCCCCATTAAATATAAAGAAATCATTGCATTGGCAATCCTAATGTAATATTAATTGTTTAAAGTATTGCCACAAATTATTATTTTTATCATATTTGAACAGGAATTAAATTGTTTTGTAGGAGGAAATGATATCTTTTTTGTTTTACTTTTTTTTTTATAACAACAGAAGTCAAGTGTTGTTAAATTAAGTAATTTTTTTTTATTTGTTTCAAAATTTAAAATTTATTGGGGATGTTTAAAAATAACACACACACTGATTATTGGGAGTACATATAAATTAATTTGGTCTAATATGTTTTTAACAATTTACACCGGTTAAATTGAAGCGATTTTAAAATCATTTTCCAAAGAAATCAGTTACACTATATCCGTTTCAACAACTTATAATCAAATATTTTCCAAAGAAATGGGTTGTGCCATATCCGTTAAAACAACACATAATCAATTGGTGCAATGTGCAAATGGGAGATTATCATACACTTTTTTTGAAATAATTACGATTTTTCGTAATCGATGAGACATTGTGTGTAAGCGTAAAGACAAAACTAGCACGTTGTCTTGTGCCTAGTATACTTAGCTGGCTACCGGTAGGGCTGTGTTGACAAAACGAGCAGCTGCGAAGACAGTAACAGACTAAACATCATTACAGCGTGGATGCACAAAATCGTAGCAGCAATCTTGATTGAGATCTCCCCATCCACTAAAGGACATTTGAACTCGTTTTCAATCCCTGTTTTATAACAACAATACGAAAAAGAGGAAATTATGACAATGGCTTATAGCTTTCACAGGATTCATCCAAGGTTCTACTGGCGACAAAATCGAATCTTTTCGAATCGTTTAAATCTAAGCACACACAAACAATCGGGCATTACAATCCTTCAGTCAGGATTACGACATATCTTCTCACATCACTTGTGTTGTGTGTGTTAATTTTATACATGAGTGGCGGGAGACCTACAGTTTAAAGTCGACAGATTTTTTTGAGGAAATTTTCATGGTAACATTTATTTACTCTCAGAGGTTTTGCCAGAAATCTGCTGAGAGGAAGTTGCCTAAGAAATATTTTTCATATTTCGATTTGATCGAGATGTCTGACCTGGGGTGTGAACCGTGGCCTCACGTCGAATAAGCCAAAACGCCAGTAAGTAGTACGGCGACTTTGGTCTAAGCTTGCCATTGTAATTAACTGGTTATGACAGCAAAATACAGGCTAAAATAAATGTTATAAAGACAGGTGCAGAATCATTCATTCGGATGTGAACCCCACATCAAAAATTGTCCAAAAGTCTAGATGTCTCTGGACGAGATAATTAGCAGGCCAGTTATAAATAAGTGAACTGTCACAAAAGATAATAAAAAATTTATGCACACTTACGAAATCTGTGTAATGTGGAGGAAACGGAATCGGCACAATAGCTTTTATGCGAGTGACCTGCACTTCAGGACAGTTGTCATCGGTTTTTGGGTGACAAAATGTTTAAAGACCTGATCATGGTGGCGAACGTAGCACTAAGAGAAATTTCCAGTTTCATCTGGTGCTCGGGGTAGTTCCAACTAGAGGTCAGCAACGAGTATTCAAAACGATGAGTAGATTCGAGTCACACTTATAATTTCAGATACTTATACGCATTCATACTTATTTTAATATCATACTCATACTACTCATATTCAAAATTAGAAATACTCATCGTACTCATACTTAACAATACGCACGATGTTGTTGATTTCGACTCTCCATGACTCAAATTATACACTAAGCACAAAATAAGTATGATTCAAGTAAGAACACCACATACTCGCTAGAAGGTTGTGTGTGTGCTTTGCTTGCTGTCTTTGTCTTTTCTTTTTTCTTCTTTTGTAAATGCAACAATAACTACTACTGTAAATTTTGATGAATGATTCGAGTGACTCGAATCATTCGAAAGTATTATAAGTATTTTTCTAAATTTATGAATCCGAATGAGTAGGCGTATGAACCAAACAATGAATCGAATGTTGTGAGTTTGATGACATCGTTGTACTCATACTCATTGCAACCTACATATACTTATAAATCAATGTTGTAGCGAGTACGAATGAATCAGAGTAGTTGAATTTCAATACTCTTGACTCACTCATACTCAAAATTTCATGAGTACTTATAAGTAGCGAAAATACGATTCATTGCTGATCTCTGGTTCCAACCCACCAGTAACGTATCATTACAAGGTGGCTTATCTCACACTGAATAGCACAATGGACAATATGATGGGAATGAGCCACCGAGTGAACTTGCCTGTGAACGGCAAGCTATCCGCTAAGCTAACCTAACCAAAGATATCTATTACAATTACTAACTCGAACGAAGTCGTATGTGTTATAAAGATCACACAAACAAATCTGGTCCCTTAAGATATACGGGAGTATGATTTGTAATACGCAATACGCTAGTGACACGCAGAAAGACACGCCTAAAGGCTGAGAATATGTCTTCTTCAAAACTTAAAAGGACAAAAACAAAAGATTACTGAATACCTTAACTATTTTTGTTCGTCTGGGAACTGATGCTAAAAAATATCCAAAAATTATTGCCTAACCAGAGATGATTTGAATATAGTTCATAACTCCATTCATATTAAAAATATATGGGTACAAGAGGCACAATGGTCAGGACGACTGCCCATTTAGCATAACCTTATCCTCTTTTCACAAGCATTTGAAATCTCTTTTTTCCAAATTCGTTCTTAAAAACTTAATAATTTCTTTTATTTTCTTCTCAGGTATGAAATGAAATGTATGTTTAGTACAGTATTTCTCTTTTTTTTTATAATTAATTAGTCATACTTAACTAGCTACTTAATTTACATTTTAATTACAAAAATAGAAAAAAAATTAATACGCTATTCTACATACATACATACATACATACATACATACGTACAATGTTTATTACTTAATAATACATTTTAATAAAAGTTTTCAAAAATCATTTCATTTAAGATACATTTATATTACATTAAATGTTACATACGTACATACATACATACAATATTAATTGGTCCCATTTTTACAATTCGAATAATAAATTAAAAGAAAAAAATAATAATAATATTCGTTACAATAATTTTAATATTCTCCTATTAAATTATACAAGAAAAAATAAAATACAACAAAACAGAAAGAAGGAGGACAAAGAATCTTTTAAAGTAGCCAACGTAAGAAACTACCAAATACCGTTAAACCTAATAATATGGCCGGCACAGTTACCGTCAAAAAGGCACGTGTTCGAGTACCAGAACCTGTAGCAGCTCTGTACTCATCTTCGGGTAAATATTCTCGTATATGTCGTGTTTTATTCATCATCCAATAGAAGGCTTTCATATTACCCTGATGCTTCAGTTCATTGCCGACATGTTGACGTATTTTCGCATTGTATTCATTCAGCCAACGTTTCTGTAAAAGATTTTATGGATCAATAAGGGATTTTAAATATTGTTTTTTTTATATTTTTAATTCGTTTTACCTCCACCGCACTTAAGAGCGTACTATCAATTAGTTTGGGCTCATATGGTATTAGTGTTACATCATGGAATGCTAAAAATTCAGCTCCTGAGGGATGTTTACGGCCAGTGTCCTTAACTTCCAAAACGTTCTTTAAACGTACACCATATTCACCGTTTTTATAATAACCAGATTCTGTAATTAAATTAATTTAAATTTTGATCGTTTTGTGGTACATATTTTTAATTAAAAAAACTGAAATTTTTACAAATATTTGTACAGGGTCCGCCAAATAACTTTTTTTTTTTTAAATGTTTAAAAAAAACTACTGAATATTTTCTCAAATTTCTTTTTTTTTATTTGAAAGTACAATCCTTCCGGTTAATAATGGAAAATAATTTCATTCAAATGGCTGCCTCGGCTGGCCATGCAGTAGCCTACACGATCGGTCCAATTTTTAAGCACATTATCGATTGTGTGCAGCTGTATTTCACCAATGGCTTCACGAATATTGTCCTTTAAAGCGTCAATTGTCTCTGGCTTGTCGGTGTAACACTTATCTTTGACGGCACCCCACAAATAATAGTCCAACGGTGTCAAATCGCAGCTCCGAGGTGGCCAAACGACATCAGCTCTGCGGTTGATAATGCGATTTTCATAAACAGGGCGCAAAACATCGAGTGTAGCTTCGGCTGTGTGGCACGTAGCGCCGTCCTATTGAAACCAGATGTTGCCAATATGCTACTCTTCAATTTTTGTGAACAAAAATTCGTTCAACATGGCCCGATAACAATCGCCATTGACTGTAACGGCCACTCCTTGCTCATTTTCGAAGAAAAATGGCCCAATTATGCCTCTGGTCCAAAATCCGCACCAAACAGTGACTCGTTTTGGGTGCGTCAGCTTTTCAATGTATGCGTGCGCGTTTTCTGTGCCCCAAATGCGACAATTTTGCTTGTTTACATACCCGTCAAGATCAAAATGAGCTTCATCTGAAAAGATGATTTTTTTGCCAAAATCGGCATCTTCTGTAAGTCGATCGCAGGCCCACTTAGCGAAACGAAAACGCATTGGATGGTCAATTGGCTTCAACTCCTGAACCAATTGGACTTTGTATGGCGTCATACCAAGGTCTTTATGCATAATTCGTCTCAATGATGTCTCCGAAATGTTCAATTGTTGAGAACGACGGTGAATTGATGTTGATGGCGCTTCACGCACACTTTCTGCCACAGCAGCAATATTCTCGGGTGTATGCACTGCTTTTGGCTTTTCACGCTTTGGTTTATCGATGAGGATGCTAGTTTCTTTCACTTTTTTCACAAGATAACAAACATACGGGGCTGACGGTGCTTCTCTTCTTCCAAAATCCGTACGCATTTTTCGCACACATTCTGCAACATTACCATGATTTTCAAAGTAATGTCGCAATATTTCCCAGCGTTGCTCAAGCGTATACACAACCATATTCGTTCAACGGAAGGATAAAACTATTTATCTGTCAAATCAGACATGAGCTAAGTGTTACCATTCACGAAATAAGCACTAGTTGAAAAAAAAAAAAACGTTAGATGGCGGACCCGATAGTATGTATTGTATGATAATGCAGTGCAGACCCAGCTAAAAAATTTCAAATCGTTCGTTTTATGCTTTCGTTTAATTTCTATAAAAAGTCTCTGGTAGGAATCGAACCCACGATCCTCACGCTAATAGCCTAGTCGACTCTGAACAATACATTTTTGAAAAGCTTTTCATGTCAATTTTATTTATTCTCAGAGTTTCTGCCAGAAAACTGCTGAGAGGAAGTCACAGCAATAATATTTTTCCATATTTCGTTTTCTTTGAGACGTTGGACGCAGGGTTTGAACTGTAGCCTTACGTTGAATAAGCCAACGCGCTACCTACTAGACTATGGCGGCTTCTATTTAGCCTAGCACACTACCCTTTAAACCACCTAAACACCCTTCTGAAATATTATTCTAGGCAGTGTACTATAGAGAGATGATATTGCTAAGCATTTTAAATACAAAATTCTTCAAGATTAAGGAAAAAGCCAAAAAACTTACCACTTGAAAAGAAATAACCCTCCTTGAAATGGAAGCGACTATCATGATCATAGGCCACTGCTATGGGAGCTATAAAATTAAATTAAATTCTTAAAATTAATTGTTTTTCTTTTC
The DNA here is from genome assembly GCA_927399465.1 of Sarcophaga caerulescens. NCBI lineage: Eukaryota > Metazoa > Arthropoda > Insecta > Diptera > Sarcophagidae > Sarcophaga > Sarcophaga caerulescens. The sequence goes on along the minus strand of OV656872.1, from coordinate 32,457,660 downwards.
GAAAAACTCACGCTCTTTTTTATATACTCACGCTCTTGTACAGCGCCATAAGCTCCAATGCCATGACCTGTAGCCTGAGGAAAATCACTCATAGACGTCCATAATGGACCTCTAACTAAAGCATCAATTTCCGATAATTTTAAATCGGCAGGAATTTTCAAATGAGCCAATCTTAATATGCCGGCCAAAACATTTGTGTAGGCCTGTTTCATAGCGGCCGTAGGCTCACCGAATATAAATGTTCTGGCAACATCCGTCGTGCCATCATAATATTGGCTGCCAGATTCGATGATCAATAAATTTTGATCGGTCACCTCGATATCGGTAACATTACTGGAGATATAATAGGGCAGTGAAGAATGTTCGCCATAGGCCACCACAGTGCGCAAAGATAAGCCCTTGACGGATTGTTGCGATAAACGGGAACGTTCGATTTCATATTTGATTTTCTCTTCGGTCCATTGTTCGGTAAAGAACTGGAAAAGTGGAGTTGAAAAAATTAAAATCAAATTTATGTCATCTGGATTTACTTACTCTTGTTTCCAAATTACTCATGGCTTCACAAAGTGCTGCTCCATCTCTAATATGAGCCATGCGCATACCTATCTGCTCTATGGAGTTCTTTTGGGCCCGCATCATTATTATAGGGGAGATATGCTCGTATACTTTGTGTAGAGGAAATGATGAAAATACTGCTTCAGATGCCCCTGGTTCCTGGACACAGGGTGCTGGCACTAAAACTTTTTTCCAGATTTGCGAATATGTGCGTATATCATTCCAAACCTGATTATATTCTTTTATTCTGCAAAAGTATTGATTGGAGTTTGACAAAAGCAAAGAAAAGCCAAAAACACAATGAGACTACACTTACTTGACACACATCTCATTATGACAGTCGGTGTGCAGATGCAAATCAATGCCCAAACTGATCTTAAAACGATCCACATAAAAAAATATATCCTGATGGCTGACTATCAAATACGACTGAAAAGAAAGTTTAGAAATATTTGGAAATTCTGGAAATTCTATTTATTTGTCACCAACTGTTCATCATACCTTAACAACCGGCGTAAAGGGTATATCAATGCCTCGTATATTCAATAAATAAGCAATTTCGGTTAATGACGTTACAATCATGGCATCACAATTATGATGATGTAGACGCCTTCTTAACTCTTTGACTTTGTCCTCCCACTTCTCACCGGCATACGTTTTCTCCTGTACCTGTATGGTTACCATATCCGGCTCTGGTCGCTCACCTTTCCATATCGAATCGATTAAATTGTTGTTGATTTTCATCAATTCCAATAAATGGCCAGCAAGTTGATTTTCCCATTTCATCCATAAGTGATGTGGTACCAAATGGGGATCAGCACCCACACGTTGATTGGCATATAGTTGAGACTGCAAATGTAAAAAAAAAACAAATCAAATATTTTGTTCTTAAATTCTCTTCAAATATCGGTACTCACATCCAACCAATCACCTATGGTGACAGTGTCATTTGAACGATAAATCTCCCAATCACAATCCAATTCACCGTCCGCCTGCTGGACATAACGATTTTCCACCCAAAGGGCAGCACCTTTATTGGTAATGACTGCAAAAGCATTTGTACCCGTAAACCCGCTTACATATCTTAAACGTTGATCCCGCACAGCTACTTCTTGATTTAAATGCTCATCGTAAGGGGGTAGAATGTAGGCATCAATTTCGGGACCCTGTAATGTAGCCCGTATTTGCATTTGTTCACGTACCGCAAACAAACGTCGGCGATGCTCACTGACCGGTTGTAGCTAAAAATTTGAAATTTTTTTTTATTCATTTTTTAATTTTTTTTTTTATTTTAAAATAAAAATTATTTTTACCAATTTTCTGTATTTGCAAACTTCTCGGACAAAGCCTTGGGGTGATTTTGCATTTACTGTTAAGGCCAGAAAACCTAAAAAAGAATTAAAAAAAAAATTAAATCAAATAAAATAAAATGTGTTTCAACAAAATAATTAATCATTCTATTTTATATGTTTATTTAATTTTTTTTTTAAATTATAAACAATTAATTTGTAAATAAATTATTTAAACAATTTAATTTAAAAAAAAATTTTTTTTTTTCGTGTTTACTTCATTTATTTTCAAAACAAAAATGAATAAATTGATTTGAAAACGTATATACGAGGGTCGACTCGAAATTAGACATCTCGAACAAAAAAGGAAATATCTCTCGGAGAATTCCACTCAGCAGTCTCCTTAGCAAACTCAGAGAGCAAATAAAATTGCTATGAAAAGTTTCTCAAAAAAAGTTTCACAATCTTCTGTAATTTGCGTTACTCATGGATAGTGTAATAAGCTAGGTTGTAATCTCGGCTAAAGGGCCGAGATTCCTGCAGAAGTCCTTTCAGTATTTCTAATGGGAACACATGGTTTCAACAAAGCTTTGATCTAACCATATTTAAAGCTCACGTTTCAGTTTTTGATCACGTATAGTTGATTGGTATCACGTCATCCCAAATACATTGCTTTTAATTTTTACGTGGTCCTACCGAACGTTAACGATCGATGAGATTCCAGTTGAGTATGTGCAGTGTAAATACTTCCGTGCTGTTTGCAAAGTGTATGAACGATCCATCTTCAAATTTTCATATGAATAGGCGCCTGCTTTGTACATTGGGAGAAGAGTCAGTTATCTTTCGCATAATCTGTGTTTTCAAATTAGTGCCAAGCCTCAAAATTATTCTTATTTCCTTTACTCCCTACAATTTAAAAAGTTTTGAATCTTTTTCACCCCAAACATGTTTATACCAGCTTGTTAGAGTCTAAGTTAAAACTTAAAACTTAACTTTCATCTGTAAATCATTACCGAATAATAACCAAATTGATCTGCATCTGAAACGGCTGCCATGCCACTCATTCGAATAATTCACGTTGAATTACGACACTATTATGAAGGAAATTTTAAAAAAAAATATAATTTCTAATATTGTTTAAAAACATTTTAATTTTACTGAATCGGCAGATTTATAAACAAACGGTAGATCTTAATAACAGGTGAAAAATTATGTCTTAGAAGTGAAGGCATGTCAAAAACTTCATGGTATGACGTGAATAAGATCGCGAATACTGAACATTATTGCTATTAGCTGTGTGTTGTATTTTTGTGTTTAAAATAGATTTCATTTAAATAAGTTCACCATCCATGCTGTTATATTTTAAACTTTTATTATTTAATATTTAAAAATACTTTTAAAACAAAAAGAAAAAAAACCGAAAAAAAGATACAAAAAGAATAAGAATGTCATCTACTATCATACAAAGACAATTTCACATTGGCGACATTCAAAATTGTTAACAACAATCCGTCATTATTATTTAAACAAGACAATCAATATATACTTGACAGCTGCTTAACATAGGAACTTGTGGAATATCTTTTATTTTAATAGTTTTTCACGAAACTAAAAATGTTTCGAGTAAAAAACAAACAATTTTTATGGTCATGGTAATGATTTTCTTAAATATAGTGAAACGTTTAAAAAACAATTCTGTGCGAAATTAAACATTTTCTGCTGTCTGGTGTGTAGTAGTATGTGTATGAAAAATTCAATAAATTCGCCTTAATATGCTTGATTTCTTAAATTAAAATTTTCACATTTCTTGGGAAAACAAATACATTTTGTATGTGGGTTGAACAATTAACAAAAAAATTGTCCAATTTTTCATAAGAATTAACGCTTAAGATGGAAAAACATAAATAGGTTATGATTCAATATCCAGCCATTGAACGCATGGTATATTGATTGAATCATTTTAAAAATATATTTTCATTACAATCACATATGGTGGGAAATCATAATTGGGAAATCTCAGAATAACCTAAAAACAAACACTCAGGGGATCGCTGCTACTCATGTATTACATTGTGTTGGAACTGGAGTTTGTTTATATTATAGGTGATAGGAAAACCTTTTGCATTAAGAGAGATCCACAAACGAGAGAGAAAGATACACAAAAGATCCAAGAACGATTTCTTTCTCTATTGCATGCATTGTGTGATCCACTGAACGAATGTATGAGAAATGAACACGATGTAAAAATATTTTTAGGAACATGTCCTGTTTTAACTCTCAAGTATATTCCGTTAACGTAGTGATAAAACAGCGAAACACAAGCCACATTGCGACGGTGATTTATTGAATCAAAATAGTTGGATATTCCACAGTCATTCGATCTCTCCTGTACATACCGAGAAACCTCAAAATACGCCTCGAAACACCAGCTCATACATTAAAATTGTGTTCCATTTTTGGACGGATTTAAGTGGTGTAAACGTTAAGGGAATCGGATGAAGTAAAGAATTTTTTGCATCGTCTTAAAACACCGATCCGCTTGAATAATTCGTTTGATACTTGAAAAATATGCTGGTACCAACGAACAACACATTAAAGTTTTACTACCAGAACACCAAGAGCTTTGGCAAGGTTAAAATCTTCTTGATCTACTACTATTATATTACGCCCACCTCTGATAATTTAAACGAATACGAATCAATTTGTATTTTGTGTGAAGTAAAGCTAACTCGTTCAATATAAGAAGGTTAGCCAACGCCACCGCTTGAGCAAAATACCTCGCCCCTACAACAAGTTTTCACAGAATCTGATAACGACAGATAGCATTCCCACAATTCTAGGAAATTATTTCTATTTTCTTTACAAGTTTCCGTTGTAAATAATAAATAATAATATGCACATAATTGGTTATTACAACCCTTAAGTGGTGTGTGTTAATTTTATACCTGAGTGGCGGAACCTACATTTAAAATCAACTCCAAACGATAGATTTTTTGAGAAATTTTTCGTAGCAATTTTTTGTCAGATATCTTCTGCTGCGAGGAAGTCGCCGAAGAAGTATTCTTTTATATTTTGTGGACTTTGAACCTTGCCTCATATCTAATAAGCGCACACACTAGCTACTAGGCTACGGCGACTTCCAAACCTACTTTATGCTAAGGTAGACAGCGCTACCTCTTGAGAATTAGCAAATTTCCTCAGCTCTACAACAAGTAGAACAACAATATTATAAAATATGTTATTTATACACAACGACAGATAGCATTTCCAACATCCTAGAACAGCACCTGCTACAGTCGGCAAATCACCCATAGAGTCAGAAAAATCGATTTTTTTTAAGCTAAAACAAGGCAAATAAAGCAATGCGAAGATGGGAGCGTTGCTATGTACATTAATTGATTGAAACATCAGTAAAAAACATGAATGCCTCCGTAGTTTTAATAAAACAAGGCGTAATTCATAAAAAATAATTTGCAAGTTCTGTCTGTACAGTCCATGGACAAGTTAGTAGAAAAAAATTCTTATCTCAGATTTATATTCATTCCTTTAATAGGGCTCTTAGAAAGCATTTCTATCTACTTCATCTATCTTCTTCTTGATTTCTACTTAGTTTTTCACTGCCTGGTTTTAGTTTCATTAAGTTTTCGTACAGCAGGTTCTAGGATGATATGGTTACCATCTCTCGGTACCTAGAAACACTGTTACCTGCAAAAAGGTTGTTGTATTAGCTATAGTGGTAATAAACCTTGCTTATTGAGGTCTACTCTTCCCCTAGTAGTGGTCTATATATAGTATTAATGTTTGATAGATTCAAATGATTAATAATCTTTATTTTGATTCTATACAACATTTTTATTTAAAAATTTTGAAAACAAAAAACCTGAAAAATTATTCGCTTCTGATATAAAAATTGTACAACATGTCTTATCGTTTTATATCCAAGAATTGTTTCAAATTTTAAATAATAAATAATAATAAAAATAAAAAGAAATTGACTGAAGATCAACAGAAATTGCTTGAAGTCAATGGCAACCAAAATCAATGTAGACAGACAAAATAATCAACGCAATAAGGCTCCCTTGAGTAACAATTTGGTTCTTTTACTTTAGCGGCGGCATTCATTCATTGCCAATGAAAATTCAAATTCTAAAAACTAGACGACATACACGCACTGTATTTACGCACAAAAATAGAAAAATTAAACGCCGCGCCGCTAATGTTTAAACAAACAAAAATGAAATAAATTAAATGATTAATTCTTTTAATAACAAACACAATAAAATAATAAAAACAAACAAATTAAATTGTTTTCTTTTCCAATTTGTTTGTAATGGATGAATACAATAACAATATTTTGTTTGAGTCGCATGAATTTTGATCAAAATAGGCTCAACAATTTATTTTCATTAACACACACAAAAAACAAAAAAAAAGTAAAAAATTAATAATTTTATAATTGCTTTTAATAAATCATATTCCATTCAAACAAAATGTTATTAAAATTTGTCTTTAAAAAAAAATAACAATCTGGGTCAAGACCTATCATAAAAATTATATGTATTCCTGAACTGATATTAAATTAAATACAATATGATTTATTTTATAATCAAAGAAATTTTTATTAATTTCTGGCAAATTATGCCACTGACAAAAATAGATTACGAGTTTTTTTTATTAATTTTGTCTACATTTATAACGTCATGTATGACGTACTTATTTTATTAGTTTTAAAAATATACATATTTCCGTAAATAAAATAATTTTCAAAATACAAAAATAATTATAAATAAATCATTAATAGTCATGAAATGAATTTGTTAATCTTTGATACATACATATGTATGTACATACAGTGGCTACCACCTTATTTCAACCAGCACCTTTAAAAAAAATTTAATAAGAGTTTATAGAATATGTTTAAAAATTAAACAAAAAAGTTTTATTCAGTCTCAAATTTATGGGCAATTTGTGATCAAAACTTCCGCCAACACCAGATTTCGAACAAGAATGACCTCATAGCAGCTCTGAAAAAGGAATAGGTAAAAATAACTCCCCAAACTACTAGAAAGTGGAATCAATGTAAAAAAGGCTGAAAGCTGTAATTAAGCAAATTGGAAGCCATACTAAATTTTGAAATTAAAACTATTAATTAATTAACCATTTCATTGTTTCTTTATAGTAAGTGGTTGAAATAACCTGTGACTAATTGGGTTCCTATATTTTTGGTTTTTAGTTTGTAAGTTTACTTTTGAGACTGAATAAAACTTTTTTTCTTAATTTTTATACATATTCTATAGACTCTTTTCAAATTTTTTTTAATATCTTGTTTCGTTTCGAAATTATACGAGCTTAATTTTTTTTAAAGGTGCTGGTTGAAATAAGCTGGGAGCCACTGTATGTATGTATGTTTTTGTCATCATACATTGTATGACCCTCCACTGTGTTTATTGGTCTTCTACAAATATGTACCCTCGTGTTTACCTGTACTCATGGCGATCTTTAAGTAAAATTTTTAAAAGAACTGCGAACTTATATCTGTATTCATATGCCGATTATTAATTAATTTTAAATGCTTCAATTGCCTCGGCCATTTAAAAAAAAAAAAAAAAAAACTCCTGCCTTACGTCTATACGCGATAATTACATATGTTGGTCTCGACACCAAAATTTGTTTCACAATTCTCTGAAATAGTTTTTACCCAGAATTTCTTTTACAAGGATATGTCGTTCCTCAAATTATAAGACATTTGGTAGTAACAAATAGGTCCAGTTTCTTTTAAAGCCTCTCAACTGGCAAGCTTTGATAGACTTTTAAGAGTTTTCGCCACAAACCTTGATTTCCTTTTTTAATACGGTTCACCATACGATATCCCCAGATAGGGAAAAGATTAAACATCTTTGAGTTTAACCGGAATTATCTAGTATTGGAGAGTATTTCATATTTTGTTCTTTAAAACATTAAAGAAAGATTCTAGGAAAACCACACAGATAGGTCCAAAATATTTAGCTGTCAGCAGGTGGACAGTGAACAGAATATCAGCAGCAAAATTGCCATGAAAAGTTCTTCAAACAATCTATCATGCAGAGTCGACTTTAAACTGTATGTCCGGCGACTTACGGTAAAACTATCAGACACAACGTGGGTGATGTGAGAAGCTATGTCGTAATCTTGGCGGCCAGTTAACATCACTTCCATGTGAGATGATCACGGCCTAAAATCGTTCATGAAGATATTGAATATTCTGATGAGATTTGTGGCAAGTAACGCCATCCTGTTGAAACCACATATTGTTACTGTCTGTTATGATCCAATTCAGACCGAAAGAAGGATTAGCAACTCGAGCAACTAAAGTGCTCGCCTTAAAGTCGCCGTAGTCTAGTAGGTAGTGTGTTGGCTTATTAGACGTAAAGCCCGGGTTCGTATCCCAGGTCAGGCATCAAAACGAAATATGAAAAAAAATATTTCTTCGGCGATTTCCTCTCAGCAGATGCCTGGCAAAATCTCTGAGAGTAAATAAAATTTGCCATAAAAAAGTTTCTGAAGGATTGTAATGACTAATGAGGTATGTATGTATGTATGAGAAGAACAGTTTACTTCATTTCTTCATCTCTGCAGTTGCTGCAGAAGTCAAGACTAATGTCGCTCGTATGAAATCGCCGTAGTCTAGTAGGTAGTGTGTTGGCTTATTAGACTGAAGGCCCGAGTTCAAACCCCGGTTACTGTACTTGTCACAGTTGACAAGTACAAGTCCTCTCACCTAACCTAACTTAGAGTGCTCGCCGTAGACAGTTAGACAGTGTGGCCTAGCTAACGTTGTACTCAAAAAAAAAATGAACCAATATCCCCCGCCAACTGAAAATCCTCCTTAAACAGTAACTTTTACGGAATTAATTGGATGCTCTTGGATCTCATGTGGATTGGTATTGTGCCAAATTCGACAATTTTGTTTATGTGCGTACCCATTAATAAAATTATATATAAAGAAAGGAAGTGAAAAATGCTCGGTAACTCTTATTTCTAATACTGATACTTAACTTTTTGAGCACACCTCGTAAGGGGCATTATAAAATTTAATAACAATTTTATCATTTTGTATTAAACGCCCGTATGGCTGATCGATATTTTAAATCTTCATTTCAGTATGTTTAAATTAATTTTTATTTCCAATATTGTATCTTAGTTTTATCTTAATTTTATTTCATTAATTTTGTTGTTGCAATTAATATTCATTATTAACTTACCATAAACTATCAACACTAAATACCAGATCCATTTCGCTGTCGTCATTGCCTGCAATTTTTATGGTTAACAGTCGATAACTTATTCGTACAAAATAATTCCTTCTACAGAGCACCACAATCTTTTTAATGTTAATTTTCTTTTCCTTTCCTTTTCTTTTCGTTTTTATTTTTTTTTTCTTTCTGTTCTCAACTTAATTTCGAATTTTTTTATGTTTTCACGCCTTGTCCAATTTTAATTTGTTTTTTTTTTTTTCTAATATTTTTTCAAATTTTTTTTCTTGTTATACTTTTGCACATTTGTTGCTGACCATAACATTTGCTGGCGTGTTACGCTACTGCAGGCGTAAAACTTTTTTGAATTTCAACTTTCAGAATCCGAGTATTTTTTTAACACTTCCGCAATTGCATTTACTTTTGATGGTGGTTTCCTCTATTTTTATTTAATTTTATTTACACTTTTGCTCTGTAAGCAAAAAATTAAAAGAAAACGTTAATGATCTTTAAAGAAAAAATTCATTTAAACTTTTGTGCCAGATTAAATGAAATAAAATTTTATTTTAATTACATCGACGAGATTACTTTGCTTTGCTTATGTAAATGGTTTCCAGAGTACATAAATATGTGAGTATACTTTCCAGTATTTGTTGTTTATTGTGAAAGCAATTATTGAATACGTTTTTAAAACAAATAAACGCACTTCTGTATCCCTGTTCCATATTTGGAATTGAAAAGACATCCACACTGCGGCTGAACAACGTGAAATATACATGTAAAGTTATCGTATTAGTGGAATATGGGCCAAATGCAACACCTATTTTATGTAAAACTTTTTCATACCCAAGTGATCATTCAAATTTTAAATCTCTAACTGCCACAATCTCTAGCATTTAGAATTTTCGATCCGGGAATATCACATCGTAAATTTTTTCAATCGATTATAGGGTGTAGAAACTTGAACTGAGCGTACATTTCGTTTGTCATCTTCTGTAGTCGTCAGTGAAGCACACTTTTATTGGTACTGAATTTCTGCAGTTCAAAAAATGCAGGTTATTGACCAAAAAATGCAAGTCTTGGACCAAAGAATTTCAAATCATCGACCAAAAAATGGAAGTCATCGACTAAAAAAATGAAAGTCATCTATCAAAAAATTTCATGTCATCGATCAAAAAAAATACAAATCATAGGCCAACAAATGCAAGTCATCGACTAAAAAATGCAAGTCATCGAGCAAAAAATGCAATTTATCGATCAAAAAATGCGAGTCATCTACCAAAAAAATTAAACTTATGAAAAATACGACATTTTGTTGTATCCATTATATATGTACAAGCAGATTAACTCAATGAGAATTATTAAAATTTTTAAGTCAATTTTTTCACAATTTCCAATTTTATCCGATTTTAAACAATTGACACCGAGCACTTTTTTTCTCATTTGAAGAAAACAATTATCTTCTGTTCCAAGGGCTACCCGACCACAACGAAATCTGTTTTGGAATCATTAATCCTAATCCGCACCTTTTTAAAATTTTATCAAATATTATTCTATTTATGATTTATCGTTATGATGATTATAAATATTTACACGTTGCACCATGGATTGTTGATTCAATTCTTGTTCTATTTCTGCCAATTCTAGTTTCTGTCTTAGAAATACTACTACGATTCATTTATGTTATAATCGCGTGCTATTATTGTCCCTTTGAACTGAATATTCTATTGAAAAAAGATGTTGTGTTGATGTACACGGGTTGTGCCAAAAGTTTAGTTAAAAAATGTGCATAAAAAATTTCAAAAATTTTTAATAATCATTTTAATTCTATATTTCTAGCAACCTATTGGATCCTATTGGAAAAATGCTTCTGGACTTACCCACCCAATTGTAATCAATCATGAAAAAAATTACTTTGGAGGCGAAAAGTAAAAAAAAATTTTATGTAAGTACGTGCTTTTGTTTTTTTTTTTCTTTATTATTTTTTTTTATTGATTTTCCGTTTTTAATGAGAATAATTAAAGCGTATTTAATTGTTCATTTCTCTGATATTTTCCTCATCCGCAATTTCCAACTTCGATTTATTCGTATAAATCTCCATCCGATATCATATCACTGTGTTCTATGCTCAATCACAAGGGCTGAGTATCTCCCGTTAAAAAACCATGACTGAATCGAAATTACAAAAAGTATCTTCGTAAAAATTTTACTAAGAACACTCCTGATAAATAGAACAAATGATCTTTACCAAAATTTTATAATACTTAACAGGTGGCCACCCTAAAACTACATCGTTTAAAAATAAAAAATTAAACATCCTATCAATTCGAATGATAGAAGTGGGACTGAAAACTACCGTATTTCTGTAAGCTAAGATAGCTCTTAGTCGCCGTGGTCTAGTAGGTAGTGTATTGGCTTATTAGACGAAAAGGCCCGAGTTCGAATCCCAAGTCAGACATCAAAAAAATACAAAAAGTATTTCTTCGGCGATTTCCTCTCAGAAGATTTCTGGCAAAAACTCTGAGAGTAAATAAAATTGCCATGAAAAGTTTCTCAAAAAATCTGTCCTTCGGAGTCGACTTTAAACTGTAGGTCCCGCCACTTATGTATAAAATTAACACACACAACATAAGTGGTGTGAGAAACTAGGTCAATAATCCTGACTGAAGGGTTGCAATGACCAATTATGTATGTATGTATGTAAGATAGCTCTGACAGACTAAAACAACCACTATTAGAAGTTAAGGCCCAACATCAATTTTGAGTTTAGAATCATTACTTAGGAAGTGAAGATTGTTGCCTCTCCTTACCCCATTGGTCCTGAGAAATGGGAAATAGCAAATAGAAATAGCAATCGGGTACCTTATAATGAAAAAGAAACATCTAGTTAAAGTTGAATTTATACCAAGACCGCCTTTCTCACGTTAGTCACTCAACTTTATAAATGAAATGTAGTAATACTAAGGTTTTGCGCAATGTCGTTGTAGTCTGATAGATAGTTTTTTGTTTTACACGGACACGGTGCAAACCACAAGTCAAAAATCTCCAATAAAACGAAAAATAAAAAAATATTTCTTCGGCGACAGCCTCTCAGCAGATTTCTGGCAAAAAGTCTGAGTTTCTCAAAAAGAAATCTGTCGTTCGGAGTCGACTTTGTCCCGTCACTCATGTATAAAATTAACACACACAAGATAAGTGGTGTGAGATACTAGGTCGTAGTCCTGAATAAAGGGTGGTAATGACCAATTACATATGTACAGTGGCTCACAGCTTATTTCAACCAGCACCCTTAAAAAAAATTAAGCTCGTATAATTTCGAAACGAAACAAGATATTAAAAAAATTTGAATAAGAGTTTATAGAATATGTATAAAAATTTAAAAAAAAAGTTTTATTCAGTTTCAAATATACACTCTAAAAAACTTACAAACTATTCATATTATTCATTTCGTGCATGAAAATAGGTTACATGATAAGGGCAGAAGCGCGCCCAATAAAATTTTTAATGCAAGTGATGAGCGGTACATTGTCAGAAAAATAAAGGAAAACCCGAAGCTCTCCGCTCATAAACTAGCTACAGAAGTAAAAAATGAACTCAACAAAACATGTAGTGCAGAAACTATTCGCCGCGTTCTTCGAAAACACGACCTCAATGGTAGAGTAGCCCGAAAAAAACCATTCATCAGTAAGAAAAATCAAGCAGCACGCCTCAAATTCGCTAAGGAACATATTTATAAGGACTCAAGCTTTTGGGAATCAGTTATTTTTGCGGATGAGTCCAAATTTAATATCTTTGGTTCGGATGGTCAAACTTACGTCTGGCGTAAGCCCAATACAGAACTGCAAAATCAAAATCTTAAACCGACAGTCAAACACAGTGGTGGCAGTGTCATGGTCTGGGCTTGTATGTCATCAAGTGGGGTAGGAAACTTGCAGTTTATTGAGAGTACAATGAACAAAGATATGTACCTCTAAAAGCCAATTTACTGCAAAGTGCGGAAAATCTTGGTATAAGTGATCAGTTTCGGTTCTACCAGGATAACGACCCGAAACATAAAGCAGGTATCGTTCAGGCATGGCTTATTCGGAACTGTCCCCACTTGATACAACCGCCAGCACAATCACCTGATCTAAATGTAATTGAAAATTTATGGGCGATTTTAGATCAAAACGTCCGCCAACACCAGATCTTGAACAAGAATGACCTCAAAGCAGCTCTGAAAGAGGAATGGGCAAAAATAACCCCCAAAACCACTAGAAAGTTAGTGGAATCGATGAAAAAAAGGCTGAAAGCTGTAATTGAACAAAAAGGAGGTCATACTAAATTTTGAAATTAAAACTATTGTTTAATTAATCATTTAATTGTTTGTTTATAGTAAGTGGTTGAAATAAGCTGTGACTGATTCTGTTCCTATATTTTTGGTTTTTAGTTTGGAAGTTTTTTAGAGTGTAAATTTGAAACTGAATAAAACTTTTGTTTTAAATTTTTATACATATTCTATAAACTCTTATTAAAAATTTTTTAATATCTTGTTTCGTTTCGAAATTATACGAGCTTAATTTTTTTTAAGGGTGCTGGTTGAAATAAACTGCGAGCCACTGTATGTATGTACATATGTTAACGCAATAGCAACATCATCTGCATAGTTTCACAGTCTTCCACCCTCGTCTTTATAGTTCCCCCAAGCTCAATATAAGCGCCCTGCAACCTAATAAACTCACTGTAAAGTTATAAATAGACAGCCAATCTATATGTATCCTGTATCTAATAGTGCAGAGTACGCAACAGTGTTCAATCCTTCAACGATGTCATTGTGGTAAAGGCAGTTGTGTATTGTTTATACTCCAGTGATCTCTCAAAATATCGAACAATAATATGCAACGCATTCTCAGCTACTCTGCCCTGCTCCTCACTTCTAAACGTTCTTGGCGAAGGCTTTAGATAGCGACGATGTAGTGTTCTTAAAGTTCATTAACTTGTAAATTTCTTCTGCACACCTTTTTTGCCATTCGATTAAAGATGACGACCTATTTTGCTACACGTTAAACAAAAAAAATTAAATCTAAAACAAACGTGATGACAAGGTCCGTCAGACATTTGGCAGTCCAAAAATTGTCATTCACTACATGGCGGGGGGTATAATGAAAATAAGTTTTTCCAATTTCAAAGTGAACTCCATCTTGATCAGCAGCAACTGATACACCAAAAAAATTAGAGAATACTAACGTATATTAACGATGTACATATATGTATATAACCTAGGTAATGAAATAATCGGTAAATAATAACCTCAGCCCATAGACTGAAATACACTTTATTTCTCTATCCGTTACTTCCTCTTCCTACTTCTAAACGATATGTAATCTGAGGTACAGGTAGTCCCCGCTTACGACCGTTCGCACTTACGACCATTTTTTTCTAATTTTTTTCATAGAAAATACTTAAAGAAGACAAATATGTAGTTGTGGAGAATTCCTAAAATATAAATTTTATATATAAAGGGTGATTTTTTAGCTATTATCTTTTTGGCAACACTGGTTTAAACAGCTCACTCACGTTTCGTGTTTTGTTTCACTGTCAAACACCTTCAGTTTTATATATAATTTAACCATGAATCATCTTAGAAACGAATAACGCTTGCAAATCATTGAATTTGGCATCATTGGACCGTAATTCTTCAAAGATGCTGCGAATCGTGACGTAACTGTGAATGGCGAGCGCTACCGTGACATGACGCAAGAGCTTGACTGTGACATGACATGTGGTTTCAACAAGACGGTGTCACATGCCACACAGCACGCGTAACAATGGACTTATTGAGAGGCGAGTTCGGTGAACATTTCATTTCAAGTTTGGGACCGCTTAGATCGTGCGATTTAACGCCTTTAGACTATTTTTTGTGGGGCTATGTTAAAGCTCATGTCTATACAGACAAGCCCGCTTCAATTGAAGCATTAGAAGACAACATTGAAGCATTTATTAGTGAGATACCGGCCGAAATGTTGGAAAGAGTATGCCAAAATTGGACTAGGCGGATGGACTATTTGAGGCGCAGTCGCGGTCAACATTTGCATGAAATAATCTTTAAACATTAAATTATATGGACCGTACTATCGATTCAAATAAAGATTTCATGCATTTTTCTGAATTTTATGTGTTTTTTTTTTGAAAAATTTTCCTATAGCTCTTAAAAAATCACCCCTTATAAGTAAATATAAATATAAATTTTGGGTAGTTTCATTTCTCTTGACCCTCAAAGTTAGTAGTATAGTATGTAATTTTTTTCTTAAATTTTTTTTTATATGAAATTCGACTTACGAATTAATCGACTTGCGACCGATGACCAGGAACCTATCTCGGTCGTAAGTCGGGCAATACCTGTATTGCTTTTGCGTAAGCGTTTAATACAAAAACAAAAAATTATTCAGTTATTTAGCCTTTAGACTTCAATAAAAAATTCCTTGAACTTGTAACATGGGCCCACGTAGATACAAACAAAAATATTCAAATTTAGAACTCACACACACACACATAGGCCAACACCCTCATTTCATAAATACATATTCAAATTGAATTATTATTTCAAAAAATATTTGAATGTTCAAAACAGAAATCAATTGCAACTGGCATACATTGCAACTACATTGCAACTGCAATATTGCTGGTGTGGTGTGAGTGAATGATGATAATGACAAGTGCAAAATGTTCATGTACATAATATTTATAGGATTTAATAACGTTTTTAACATACATAAATAAACGCCCTTAAATGGCAGTTAAAGCCAAATCAAAACAACAGTACTCAATTACAAATTCAAGTCAACAAAGCCAGCCAACGTTTTCATTTTGAATGAATTATTATGACGTACAACTAACTATTAACTACGCACAGTATGTATGTATGTACGAGTATTTTAAATAAATTTTTATTAGAATAGAATAAAACAAAACAAACTAAGCGCCCACCACTTTA
Organism: Sarcophaga caerulescens; assembly: GCA_927399465.1. Lineage (NCBI taxonomy): Eukaryota > Metazoa > Arthropoda > Insecta > Diptera > Sarcophagidae > Sarcophaga > Sarcophaga caerulescens. The sequence continues at coordinate 32,441,611 of OV656872.1, read as the reverse complement.
AATACATAGTTTATGTAATATTTGTTGTAGTTGTTGTTGTTATTGACTTGTATTTTAAATAGGAAAATTATTTATTATAAATAGGCGAACGTACATACTGTGAGCGTCAAAAGAAAATGTACAATTCAAAAAAATATACATTAATAAATTACCGTTAATTTTTTTTTCAAATTATTTTATTGCCAGTTTTTAAAATTGAAACAAGAAAAAAGGAATTAGAAAATTTTGGAAATATTGTAAAATTTTTTCGGGCACTCTCCTTAAGTGGGAAACTTGAGTTGAGATTGTTAGAATTTTATCCATAGTGTACACTTTCTTTTGACGCTCACTGTATGTATGTATTTGGCATTGGCACTTTATGCTTTTTTGGAAATTTTGTAATTTAATTTCTGTTTTTTCTGTTTTTATTTTTTTTTTTTTTGTATTTATATTTTATTATCTCTCTATAGAGAGACCCCTTTTCAATGTAAATACACTTTAAAATGTTGAAAATTAATTGAAATTTCCTAGCGGCGTATTTCATTTTTCATTTCACTGTTAAGTTAAATAGTGAATCAACCTACGCCACTAATAATTGCTTGTACTAGACTTGTTGTATGTGAATGGTTTTTAATTGATAGATTGATTAAGCGATAGAAATCAATGAAATTTTTTCTCCTATTTTTTGCTATTGTTGTTGCCGCCTTTTTGTATATTTTTTTTAATACAATTGTTTGCAATCATTTGTTTCGTTTAATTAATTCAAGCAGTTTTTATGGCAAAAATTTTCATTGAAATTAAATAATGTTTCTATCTATTAAATTAATAAAAAAAAATAAACATTCCACGATAATTAATTGAGTCCAGCAAATAATTTATAATTTTCATAATTTTTAATTTGTTGAAAAAAAAGTTAGGTTAGATCAAAAGATATGATCCGTATAACGTAGTGAAAAACCAAATTGGTGCTCTAGAAACCAATAGCGTAGTACACAATATATAACTCTAATGTCCAGTTGTGGTATTAATTTTCCAGGAAGATAGGTCCACAAGATAAACTTTCAGAAAGTGTTTTAACCTATTGGCGATGAAACCTGATGTCATAATATAATCAAAATAAACTAACTATGTCCAGAACCTAAGAACGTTTTTCAAGTACAGAGAAGACCATGAGTCTTCCAGCGTTCAATGATGCTAAGCATCCATGTTGTCCTACCCAGCAATACTTTGCTGTTCTCATATAATGTTGCACAATAACAAAGGATGTGACGAAAGTCTAGTCCTATTGATATATAGGGTGATTTTTTAGCTATTATCTTTTTGGCAACACTGGTTTAAACAGCTCACGCACGTTTCGTGTTTTGTTTCACTGTCAAACATCTTCAGTTTGGTCTATAACGAACAACGCTTGCAAATCATTGAATTTTATTATCAAAATGGGCTCTTGGAAAGTTGGCCGAAGATCCACTTCTTTATCGAAAAATTGTGTTCATCGACGAAGCTCACTTTTGGCTCAATGGATACGTAAATAAGCAGAATTGTCGATTTTGGAGTGAAGATCAGCCAGAAGCATTGCAAAAGCTACCAATGCATCCAGAAAAAGCCACAGTTTGGTGCGGTTTATGGGCTGGTGGCATCATTGAAGAAGATGCTGCGAATCGTAACGCCTTTAGACTATTTTTTGTGGGGCTATGTTAAAGCTCATGTCTATACAGACAAGCGCGCTTCAATTGACGCATTGGAAGACAACATTGAAGCATTTATTCGTGAGATACTGGCCGAAATGTTGGAAAGAGTTTGCCAAAATTGGACTAAGCGGATGGACCATTTGAATCGCAGTCGCGGTCAACATTTGCATGAAATAATCTTCAGACATTAAAGTATATGGTCCGTACTATCTATTCAAATAAAGATTTCATGCATTTTTCTGAATTTTATGTGTTTTTTTGAAAAATTTTCCTATAGCTCTTAAAAAATCACCCTATAGAAGACCCAGTCTTCTTGCCGATAAGGCAGTAGCCAGTATTTATATCAATCGTCTTGTGGTGGGGGCTCATTTTTAAATTAAGTTAAAAATCTAAACTGAGTCACCCGTCACAGTTCGGAATCTATTTCAACCTTTAGAGATGAGAATAACACATGGATCATGTGTTCATTGCCCGTTATAACATTAACTTGCTCATTTCCAGAGCAGTCACCTAGGCAAAATTAACATCAGAGTGATCTCGGCATCTCGTTAAGAATGTATGTGCTAATCGGAATGGAAGTTGTGGAAACACCAACCAAACTCTTTAGGGTTTCTTGGATATCCGTAAGAACTCGAATGTCATTTTTGTATACTGAGTAGTAATTTAGCCAGTTGACGAACTCCTCGTAATTTGTAAAAACTTCTCGTCCATACCTCTCATATAATATCGTTTAGTGAAGACCTCAGTCCGATCCAAGTCATCAATCTAATCAGCATGTACAAAAAAATACATGGAAACGATATAGGAAATCTGTGGCTGTTTAATTCTACATCACCTGATAGGCTAATGCGAAAATCGTTATATATCAGGCCAAATTTTCCAATCATTATGGCACTGATGCCATCTATCCAGCATTTATAATGAAACAACACGATCACTTACACTATCTTTAAGTCGACGTCGTCAATGCAAGGATGCCCTCCCTTATCGTAGTATGCTAGTCGATTCAAAGAAACACTAAAAACGATGTTAAATGTATGGCTCTTTAATACAGGTAATGATTGGAATTCACTGTAGAAATTCTATATGCTATAGGGATTGAAGTGTTTAAAGTTCGTTTTCAAGCCTAAGTAATCGTAGTTCGATTCGATAAATCCTCTCCTCTCCATATAATTCATATAAGAATATCACTAACCCCTCTAGAGAAAATTAAATTAACATCAAACATCACAGGGAGGTCGTGCAGTGCCACCTCTTTAATGATTTTCAGAAATTCAATTCACAGAGAGCGTAGTTTCTAGACAGCACAGAACAATTCTATCATCCTGCGATGTCTTCAATTGTTCGAATCCAATTCACTGCTTTGACTTTCTTTTTTCTTTGGTATGAAGTGGAGGTCGAATATCTCATCCTCGATTCCAATAATTTGACACACAGTTATATCCAAGTGCGTGAAAGCCTCAAAAGCCTCATTGTGTTTCAAGTAAAGCTATTTTCACTGAGAGTAATATTTTTTTGTATTTGAATTTATTTCATTCACTTGAGTTTTACATCGAGTAGAACATTTGTTTTTCAAATTTAGCATTGAATTTTAAAAAATCTTTTGTTAAACTCTGTTAAGCACTCATGTTCCCATCTTCGAGCACACGAACAGTGGATCAGTCAAGTAATTACTGTGTTGTCTCTGTTCAATATAAAATTTTTAGTGTTATTAACAAAATTCTTAACGTATTTCTATGCTATTCTAGGCTCCAGTACGACTCCTAATTCTTTTACTAGATTCTTTACTTATTCAGAGTAGTAACGGTCAAGTCAAAACTTTTTTTCAAAAGACAAAAAAGTCAATACCATTCCACCTTTAATTTATTTTGGCAGTAATTAAATAAACATTTAAAATTAAATTTATGAACATTTCTACGTCCATTATTAGTTTAATTAATTCAGAATTCCCATGTACGTATGTAGTCCGTTTTTTGTTTAATTAATAGAGGCAAAAAATATCTGCCAAAATTAATTTCTTAATTTAATATTCATAGAAACGTCTGTGTATTCATCGTTAATTTGTTTGCCAAATATGAACATGTGTGTTCTATACGTACATACATATGAATTTAGATCGTAGTTGATCGAAAAGTGAAGCTCTTTAAGATAATATTACGTTGGTATTTAAACGGAAGTCAAAAGAAGTTTTTCCGGTTTAGTAAAATGTATTCTATACTTAGAGAAATACGCATTTAAATGAAATAAATCATGTATTCTTTTACGCGCACATTTTTATTTAAGTGTTTAAATTTAAAAATAATATTCTATTGAAGATTTGCTTAGGTTTTCCTCAATTTTTTTTTTCAACTTTTTCTTTTGTGTGCGAAAACACTTTAAAATCTTGAAAAAAGTTGAAGTACTTTATTAAACTACCATTAAGAGTAATGCTACAGAGAGATTTATGAGCCGGTAATGAGGGAATGAGGAATAATTAACATTGGCATACAAATATAAAAGGCTTTTGGCGGAAGAGTATTGGACAAACGAATAGTGTGATTAAAGAACAAATTCCCCTCTAATGCTTTATGTGATTCACTTTTTACTGCACATGATCTTAATACGTCAAGAGATTAGCATTAATGACAGCAACACACATACATTACAGTTGTATTATAATGCACTTGATAACGACAGGAATTCCATTTATATCAGGTCCTTCAACAGGCACTTCCGGACTTTGACAGTTATATCGGCCATTTTGCTGAATCTACATCTGTGAAATTAGTCGCCATTTATTCAGTATATAAATAACTGGTCATTGCAATCCTTCAGCCAAGGCTACGATCTAGTTTCTCACATGTTGTATGCGTTAATTTTTATTCATTAGTGACGGGACCTACAGTTTCTAGTCGACTTCGAACGACAGATTTTTAAAAACATTTTCACGACAATTTTATTAACTCTCAGAGTTTTTGCCAGAAGTCTGCTGAGAGGAAGTCCCCGAGGAAATATGGTTTCATACTTCGTTTTGCTGGAGATGTTTGACCTGGGGTTTGAACCCTATAATAAGCGAACACACTATCTAGTAGAGAACGCCGACTTCATTATTCTAAATTTATTCAGTATGTTGTGCTAAATCACCACGGACAAATATATTCAACAACACGTGCAAATAATAAAATTATTTGATCAAAATGAGTACGCTCGGAATTCATCCATTTTGCCAATGTGGTGGAAAAATTCGAGTCCACTAGTTCAGTAAAGGAATGACCAAACCCATACTTCGACGAAATGCAAGATCCGCCGAAAATATTTCCGCTGTCAGTGGGAGTGTGCAACGGAATCCGAAGCAGTTGATTTCGCGTCATTCATTCTCACGGAATTTGGAATACGCTGCAGAAGACCACAACTTGGAGAATTTTGCGTTGTGTTCTGGGACTGCACACGTACAAAATTCAGTTGGCCCAGGAACTGAACGTAGACAACTTTAGACAACGAAATGTGTTGAGTGTTACCATGCAAATAGTGAAAACTAAGCTCAATAACGAGCAATTTTACAATCATTACAAGGATTGTCCCTTCAATCAGGTTAATTGTGTGTTAATTTCATACATGAGCGGTGGGACCTACAGTTTAAAGTCAATTCCGAACGACAGATTTTTGAGAAACTTTTCATGGCAAATTTATTTACTCCCTCATAATCTTAGCCAGAAATCTACTGAGAGGAAGTAGTCGAAGAAATATTCTTTCATAGATGTCTGACCTGGGGTTTAAACCGTGCTAGACTACCTCTACTATTAGTTATGATTAATTTTCCCAACAAAATATAGCCACTCTCATGCGTCATCCAATTTATTTCTCGGGTTAGATTACATGCGTGTTGTTCATGTCCTAAAAACTGATAAGACTCGTGAAACGACAGATGTTTCCAAAGTAAAAGGGCATTTTAACTGCATTACTGAAAGATTTCCAAGCTATATTTTAAGAGATATGTACATATTTGGCATATTATTTGGACAGAGAATATTATACTATTTGAGGCTAGAGAGTATTATTTGGTTCATATGTAGTTATAAAAGCTATTATTCATCGTATATAATCATCATCATTAGATCATTAAAAACAGTCTTGAATTTCGCGAATAGACACTGTAGTGTGTAGTGGTGGCTTTTAAATATGTACTTATATTGTAAATGATATACATATTTTTAATATACATATGTATGTACCTATAATATACATACATACATATACACGTACATATATACAATATTCTGATTAAAATTAACATACAGAATTAATAGAAAATGATTGCGTTTGCATCTGCATAAATATTTGAATAACGTTTTCACGGAAAAAAAATTATTTCAAATTCATTTGATAAGATAATTATTGCAAAAAACAAAAAAACAACAACAACAAAAATAATTATAATAAATAATAATAAATAAATGTACATACGTACATATGTACATACATATGTAAAAGAGCAACACATATACAGTGCATTTTATAATGCATAAAGAAAAATACAAATTATTTAAGAATATTTATTGTATTAATCAAAATCCCCCCCCCTAAACAATAAAGAATGTGAAAAATTTGGACAGAAAGAATTTTAATTTCTCGGAACATTTCATTATCAAACGAGAATGATGCTAAGAATATAAAATATTTTCCATTCTTTTATTATTATTTGTTGTTGTTATTATTTATTATGTTTTTTTATACACATATTTATACAAAAGAATACCAAGATTAATAGAAAATTCTTTAAATTATTGTTAGATTTTGTGTTTTTTGTTTTTGGTTGAATGTCCAAAAACCCGTACACGTGCCTTGGGTTTCTATAATGATGCTTAATGCATTATATGCTTGACCTTCCTTGGTCTCTTTATGGTTTACATTAACTATTTACATTCGATGGAAAATAGAGCACAGTACGCAAATGCTTGAGTCTGAAAGTCTAATCAAAGGTTTTTCAAGATGGCAGTAATGATTCGTATTCGGAAACTATAGGCTTGTAATTCAATGTTTAAACGATATTACAATGGTATGTGCCAGGGATGGGAAATTGATCTTAACAAATTGTACTAGCTTTCATAAAAAATTGTACTTTTTTCAGCCCGATTGTACTAAATTCACTTTTTTTTTTTTGTTTAAATTTTTTTATTAAAAATGATATAAAAACATAAATGACAATTCGTTTTACATAAAACATGAATTGTTTTAGGAGTATAATATATTTTAAAATTATAAAAAAAAAAACTGGGACCACTTACGAAATCTAAAAAAATTGCCTGTATTTTTATGATAATTTACCACATAAAGTTTAATTTTAATAAGAACTCACACTAATGCAATTACCTGATGTTTGTTTATTACATAGATTTACAATTTTGCATTAAACATTTATTATCTTTGTTTCTTCTCACTTTAAATCAATAAAAAAAGCCCTATCTCTATATTAATTTTCAACAATTTTAATACCAAAAAGCCCTAAGTTCAATTACTCCTTAAAATCAACCGAAATTCAAAAAATTATTTGATGATCGAATTCCTCATTTATTTTTAATAAAAAACTGCATTTAAACTTTTTTTGTAACATTTTTGTTTTAGATTTTATAAAGTTTTTTCCTTCTCCTGTAAAGTACTGAAAATTTAAGATACGACCTTTCTATATTAAGCCATCGATATATTTATGTACATATATGCGTAAAAAACACATAAAAATTTACAAAAAGGTACATTGCAGTTTCTTTATACATACTAAGTACTTGTATATATAATAGATAAACTTAACAACTTACTTTAATACTTAACTATAAAGGAAGACAAAAGTTTATGAGATATAAATTTAAATCACTACTTATGATACATGTTTTGCTAGCAAACTATTTGTTATTTCAGAATTGTAGCAACACGAATTAAATGACTTCAATAAATCCCTTGTTTGGATTAAATTGAAGACAGTCGAAGCAAACATCTATTTCTCCCTTTGGTTTTTATTAAATTTTGGTACGAAAATATCCTTTCTACATTTGCAGATGAATGTGGAATGGATAATATTCCTTTTATAACTCTTGAAATGTGATTGAATATTGGTTCATTTAGTCATTTTTTATTTCTGATACCTTCGACCTAGCCATTATAAGTAAAACATTCACAATGAAAGTTAGCCATATGAAAATGAAACGAAAACAAAAAATTATACAGTAATGAGAGAGAATATTTGAGTAATGTAATAAAGTAAGGAAAATTTTTAAATAGTGCTAAATAAGTCATTGAGGTGCTATGGTGTTTTTGACTTCCAAATATTGCTAAAAAAAAGTTACAATTACCAACTTATCCATCCCTGGTATGTGCTATAATGTAATACGAAGCCTTATTCCCGACAACGTGCATGTTTTCATGCAGTGTATGGCTGACTTTCAAAGTTTTTATGCAGTTCTACTACGGTATATACAGACATGCAAAGTTACCAAACAATGCATCAACTATAAATCCGATGTCAGATAGCTTTTTGATTGCGTTAAAAATACACATTGACGACGTTTTGAAATACATACATAGTATACATTGTAAACATTTTGTATAGCGGCTTTATGAAACACTATACTTTGTTCAAACACAAAGCAACTAACATTTTGGAAGTCAGCCTATGGTTTTTTCGTAGAGTCTATCCACTCGTGGTATATTAACCAGTGGAGTACGTAAACTATTGTTAAGAGAATTCGTTCGTTAACAGATTTATGCGTATTTGTACGTTTTTAACTTTTAAAAAATAAGCATTTGCTGTTGATTCTAGGATTGGAATTTGCAATACAAAAGAAATTGTTTACTTTTCTCTGTTGGCATTTTTTTATTCAAAATAAATCTACTTTTATCGATAAAACCTCGTTAACAATTTATTATCCTTTTACTACAAAGATCAGACATTACAGTGTATAGTATAACTGTGTTTAGACGTCAGGCTATTTAATACAACTGCAACATTACAATGGTAATGTTATCTTTCACTCTCTTTAGTACTTACTTACTTAATTGGCCATTACAACTCTACACATAAGATTACGACCTAATTTCTCACACCACCCATGTTGTGTGTGTTAATTTTACCGATTAGTGGCGAGACCTAACAGGCGGGACCAAAATCGACTCCGAACGATAGATATTTGAGAAATATTTCACATGGCAATTTTATTTATCTCAGAGTTTTTGAAAGTCACCGAAGAAGTATTTTTTCATATTTCGTTTTATTCGAGATATCTGTGCTGTGATTGGAACCACGTCCTCACGTCTAATAAGCCAACAAACTACCTGGTAGACTACAACGACTTAACTTTATTCATACTTCATTTATTATAAGTCTGGCAACTTCTAGAACTAACTGTTGATTTGTTATTGTATGTATAATGAGAGTATTTGTAGTAAACTTCCAGCAGAATTGGTTCACATATTTTACATACATAACTGGTCATTACAACCCTTCAGTCAGGATTATTGACCTAGTTTCTCACACACATATTTTACAATATAAAAATTTTCAAATCTAGAACCTTTAAATGATATTATATATACTTTAAATATCCCAATAGGCAAAAAAAATTCAAATGGCAACTTCTGCATGTCCACTATAGGTTTTTCCAATATTCACAAAGGTCATCACAACGCATCTCGATTCAAGTAACATTTATTTGAAGAAAGGGATTCAGAAAAAGGATATCAGAGATTAAATACCAAAGTAGGCACCTAGACCAACAATTAAACGGCTTAAAGAACCATATTGGCGCTAATTTTACTCCAATTGTACTGGCTTATTGGCAATAATTTAGCTCATGAATTACATAGATTACAAGCTCCTGTTTTATAATGCAATGTTGAAATCCAAATGAATTATGTGTCAGCGTCTAATCTAGGAAAAATTGAAGGGCAATAGAAAAAAATTAAAATCGATTACTGCCGTCACTTGGTATGCCAAACACTTGCTTATACTGTGAGCGTCAAAAGAAAGTGTACAATTCAAAAAAATATACATTAATAAATTACCGTTAATTTTTTTTTTCAAATTATTTTATTGACAGTTTTTAAAATTGAAACAAGAAGAAAAGAATTAGAAAATTTTGGAAATATTGTAAAAATTTTTCGGGCACTCTCCTTAAGTGGAAAACTTGAGTTGAGATTGTTAGAATTTTATCCATAGTGTACACTTTCTTTTGACGCTCACTGTACATAAAGATCTTCATATGCCATAGAGATTTAAACAGAGATCGTAAAATATAAAGAGACATCATACAAGACTAGGCTTGCCAGATTCCGATTCGCAAAAAGCTGGACATTGGGTTTTAAAAAGCTGGACAAAACAAAAAAAAGCTGGACATAAAAAAACACTGAGAAAATGTTAATTTTGGTTTTGTGTAAATAATTTTTACTAAAATATAATTTTTATTAAAGTATAACAAATGTACAATCAGTGTTGGCTAACATGATTTGACAAAGTTGACATGAAAATTATTGCCCAAGTTATTGCAGTGTACCAAAAAAATTCTATATAGCTGGACAAATTAAATTTTAGCTGGACAAGCATCAAAAAGCTGGACAATCCAGCCAGGCTGACAACCCTATACAAGACAGAGTCTCTATACGCTTAAGGAGAAAGTATATTATTGCCCTGTACATTGGATAGATAAATTCCAAAAATTTTGACATATATTGATGTGTATACATCATACAGCAGTTGCTGGACTGATTTAAACCCTTTAGATTTAAAATTCGAGGCTCTATTAATAACTTAATTAAGTTGGAAAATTCAATAGAAAATGTTAGCTACTCCCTCTGTTCCTCCTTCCTTAACTTAATGCAGTGCAGGGGCCAAAAACAGAAATTTTTTTTTTAATTTTGGATTTTTTTTTTCCTTTTTTTAAATTTTTTGATTTTTAAAAAAATTTATACATTTTTCTATGATTATTTCGTTATAAAATTTGTTTCATGATTACGTATGTAAAAACAAAAAATCGTTTTAAATCGTTATAGTTTTGGTTGTTGGCATGTGTTTATAAAAACAAATTTTTCTCGGACATCATTTACATTGAGAAAAATGTAACATCAATGAACTTTTTATATTTTAAAAAAATAAAAATCACGCACACACAACAGACACTATATTTTCGTCACAAATTTAGTTACTCATGATTCTAATCAATGAGTCATTTATTTTTTTTTTTTTTCTTTTTCTATTTTGGCCCACTGTGCCAAATTCGAAACATAAATTACATGAAATGGAATTGTAGAATATTGGCACAAATAACAATTTTTTTGGGCTTTCCTTTTATTTTATTTTATTTTTTTGAACATGTGTTTTGTTTTTGCTTTTTCTTGCTTTTTTTATTTTGTTTTTTTTCTCTTTTTATTCCAATTTTAATTTGTTTTTTCAAGATCACTTTGTATATAAAATATTGTTATTTTATTCTACCGACCGTTATATTTATTCAAAATCTTTTATACACGCATTTTTTTATTTGAATTTTCCGTTGCCGTTTTCTTTTTTTTTTATAAAAAATCTAAAATTTTTTCTTTATTTTTTTTGTACTTTTCGTTGTGTTCACGAACATGGCACCCAAACAACTGAAACTGAAAAATTGTTTTTTTGCTATTTTGTTTCCTTTCTCGCCACAATGTTTTTCTATTTTCTCAGTTTCTTTATTTTATTTATTTTTTTTTTTTAATTTTAATTTTCTAATACATTTTTAAATCGTATCGTTTCGAATGAGGCGGCTTTTATTTTTCTGCTCATATGTGATTGTTTTCTATTCGAATTGTATCTTTCAAATACCCACTATACTGCTGTATGTGTCTGTATTTTTCTTCTCTCATTTTGTTTGTTATTAGCGGTGGCGGTATTTGAGCGTCTAAACAATACCCAACATACCAACGAACGAGAACGTTTAACCAACCCAAGAAAATAGAACAAAAATAATCGACTATCAACAGCCAACAGTAAACAGTCAGTCAGCAATCCAACCAACAGTCTCTCAACCATCAACAGCAAACAATCATCACACATGTCTAGGCTTATGCGAGAACAAAAATCGTAACGATAACAGCAGCAACCACTGACAATTTTGCCGTCTCTTAAATGTTTTGTCGTAGGCCAGCAAAAAAAAAAAAAAATGTGGCTACAAAATATCAACAACCTATAACGTCATTATCAATTTGGCGTTTTTCTTGCAGAGATTCAAGCGTTTCTTTTTAGAATGTAATCCAGCAAAATATTTGACCAAATGTTAAGTTATCTCTTCGTCATCCTTCTGTGCTATAGTATGTTTTAGGCTGAGATAATGGCCTTAAGTCACACAGCTGAAGAGATTTTCGCCGTATTTTTTTTTTTTTTGTCAAACTAATATGGGTTCCTGGTTATAGAGATATTCCGGGTAATTGTGTAGGTGGTGCATTAGCTAGGTCTGATATACTCCTACCGAATACCAATCCACACGTGAAAACAGGTACATCCCTTGCCTCTGTTAGGCTGTCTATTGAGCAAAATGTCTTATCGTCCTCTAACAAATCCTGAGACTGAGCAAGAACCTCGTTTTATTTATTGACTTTATTCAACTGTTAGGCTGTCTCTTGGGCAAAGTCACCAATCAAGTACTTAAATTAGATACTCCCTACGATCTCTCTTTTACTTAGTCTGTTATCACTGACTTTCGGCACAACTTCTCTTACTTGCAATCGACTATTATAGCGATCTAATGGAAGCAGAGAATGTTGTCTGATTTATTTGTTAATGGCCGCCAATGGATTTACTCAGACTGCTGTCATTGAACTCACTCCTTCTCAATAGTCAAATGCAACTATCGCTAGTAGATTTCAAGGGAGTCACGATTTATATTCAAAGTCCGAATGCTAATTATCAAGATTGGTGAATCGGAACTTTTGGGTTAGTTTAGGAGCCCTCCTCAATAGTCAAATGGAGCTATCGTTAGTAGATTTCAAGGGAGTTTTGCTTTAAATGCAAAGCTCTGATGCTAATTCTCAAAATCGGTGAATCGGAACTTGTTTATTAATTTAGGGGCACAACCCTTCTTAATTGTCTCATAGAGCTATCACTAGTAGATTTCAAAAGAGTCGTATTTTAGTTTAGAAGTCCGGATGCTGATTTGATTGATTTAGGGGCATCGTTTCCTGTGGTATCGCAATAGGCAGCCATATGTGCGTTAGGTAGCTTTAATTACTTAAAACTGTCACTGCTGCTGTCCTATCCCAAGCCAATCGCCAAAGTGGATACAAGGCAACGAAAGATTACTATACCAGTTGAAAAGTAGTAAAAACCTTGACATATTTTTTTACGTTTTTCTTATTTTTGCCATCACTGTACATCTCTATTCAGAAACATGCAAAAAGTGAGGTTATAAATAATAACTTCGCCTGCCCTAATAGTTAAGTTTTTTAAGTGAATAGGATCAAACCAATTCGATACAGTGAATATGTGTCTACTGGATTTTTCAAAGGCGTTTGACAGGGTTGATCATTTAATCTTATGTCGGAAACTGGGGCACTATTTTGGATTTACAAATACCGCTTTATCTCTTATGGAAAACTACTTGTATGGGCGAGCCCAAATGGTAATTATTGGAAATAGGCAGTCGGGGCTGAGGCGTATAACATCTGGTGTTCCACAGGGGTCCGTGTTAGGCCCACTGCTATTTAGTATGTTCGTCAATGATTTATTTTCAGTATGCAGGTATACCAAGGTACATGCATACGCAGACGATATTCAGCTGTACATCTCAAACCGTATTGGCCTGATAGAGGATACAAGTTACAAACTTAATTATGACTTGAGATCTATTTTAAAATGGGCTGAGGATAATAACCTTATGCTCAACCCTGGAAAATCTTACATTTTACCAATCAGTAGATGGGAATATGATTTGAGTTATTTTCCGACCATTTACTTGGGGAACACATCTCTTGTGTACGTTAGTAAGATTAAATACTTAGGATTTTGGATCAATTCCACCTTGTCATGCACTGACCATATTAATCATGTTGTGCGTAACGTATACCTCTTGCTTCGTAATTTACGAATGTCGTCTAACTTCACACCAGTTGAAGGTTAAGAGGAAACTTATAATTCAATTAATACTTCCCCTGATTAATTATTTTGCAGAGGTTTACAGTAAATTGGACTCTCTCTCACTACATAAGTTGCAAGTATCTTTTAATAATGCTACGCAGTATGTATATGGTTTAACTAGGTTTAGCAGTGTATCGTCCTGGAGGAAAATGATCTTGGGCTGTGACTTAATCGACTACCTTCGGATGTTAAATATTATATTCTTACATAATCTTCTTTATCGGAAGAAACCACCCTATCTCTTTGAGAAGCTTGTATTTGGTAGATCCACTAGATATACAACTCTGATTATACCTAGATACACACACTTACATCAATATTAGCAGATTGTTTTTCGTCAACGCAATTAATTTGTGGAACTCCTTACCAATGACTATTAAAAACATTTCGAGAAAGAGCAGTTTTAAGAAGTCACTTTTTGACTATATGTCCTCAAATATTTAAAAAAAGAGCATTTATACTACTTTCATTTTTTTTAAATTTTATTTTGGAAATTTTGGGTGAAATATAATTATTGCCTTTTTGTGTATTAGTTATATACTTTATAAAAAATTGCACTATAATTTAGGGAATACTAATGACCAATGTAATTTGTGTATATCCTACTGAGCTATAAAAGAATAACATTCTTAAAGTTCTTGTAAGCAAATAAATAAATTTCTTATAACGATTATGCATGGATCCAAACCCTAATTCTTTACTAAAACAAAGCAAAGCCCATAATTATTAGCCACATCACTAATAATGGGCTTATCAAACGTTCTTTCAAATTCAAATTCAAGCCAACATTATTGATCAGTTTTATAGGCATTGTATTGGTATTGAAAATGACTTGAATCTTGACTGTACTTACAGTGTGACGAAATACTAATGAATCAAAGAGGAGATTATGCAAAAACTTAATACGAATTGTAAAATAAAAAAGAATTAGAAAAAAAGTTAAACAAAATCCGATGCTACAAATATAACCACAAGAGTACAACGAACAACACATTGAACATATTTGAGGTTTTTGTTTTTGCTGTCATCATCATTGCCTCAGAGTAGAGTAGAAAATAAAAATTATTGGATGACATGTTTAGGTATTATTTACATGGGATTTAAATTTCATTTTGTTTAAGTACGTTTACATTTATCATTTATCATTAGAAGCCTTGACAACTTACCAAAGCTGTCAATTAGAAAAATATTTTTATTCCAACCTTATAACATGGCTATGAGCCTTTGTTTGAAGGTTTGTTTGCAAAAAAAAAAAGCATAAATTCTCACAAAATTGATTATGAGAACTATGACACTGAACATTAATTATAATTTTAGGTTTGCAATGGTTTTTCATTAACATTAAGTGTTAAAATGTTTATTATGTTACAATGTTATTTTGTTATTTGACCCCACTGTGCCAAGGAACTAATGCGGTAAAGTTGTTAAAGTATTCTCTTACTTTATTGTACTGCCATTTTAAATATGAATAAAATAGTTTGAATATGAAATAGGTTTACAAATTATATGCAAAATAATAGAGTCCAACAGCAGACGTTAAAACGAGCACCTCATGGTACTGCTTCAGTGCCATTCATAATTTTATCCTACAGCAAAATACTTCTCTGCATAGATAGCAACCAATACATACACAATTGGTCATTACAACCCCTCAGTCAGGATGATGACCTAGCTTCTCACACCACATATGTTGTGTGTGTTCATTTTTTATCCGTAAATGGTGGAACCTACAGTTTAAAGTAGACTCCGAACAACAGATTTTTTTTGAGAAACTTTTCATGACGAATTTTATTTACTCTCAGAGTTTTTGCCAGATATCTGCTGAGGGGAAGTCACCGAAGAAATAGTTTTTCATATATCGTTTGGAGATGTCTGACCTGGGGTTTAAACCCTAATTTCACGTCTAATAAGTCAACACACTGCCTACTAAACTACAGCGACCTCTAATAACCAATAACGACACACAATTCTTGTGTGTCAAATTTTTCCTGCAGAACTTTTTCTTATTCAGATTCAAATCTAAAGTCGATACACTCAAAATAATATTTTAGATATTCCCACAACGTTATTGCCTCAATCCAACACAAAAGCATTGCTTAATACCTTAATAAAACACATATAAAATATTTTTTTCATTATATTTCTTTTTTATTGTAAAGTTTGAACGTTGACATTATGTGTGAAACACTACATCATTTAAATAACCTCCACGCGAAGGGTTGCAAGCATTGATTCTTTTGAGGTAATTTTCGACCACTTTTTGACACATATTGGGCGGTCTCTCAGCCATAACTTGACGAATGTTGGTTTTTAAGTGCTCAAGAGTTGAAGGTTTATCTGCATAAACACGGTCTTTCGCGTAGCCCCACAGAAAAAGTCTAATGGTGTCAAATCGCATGATCTTGGTGGCCAGTTGATATCGCCACGACGAAAAATTACGCGGCCAGGAAATGTCTCTTGCAATAAAGCCATATTGGCTCGAGTTGTGTGGCATGTGGCACCGTCTTGTTGAAAACACATATTCTCCAAGTCGTATTCTTCAATAGCAGGCAAAAAAAAAGTCGGTTATCATATGACCATAACGCTCCGAATTGACGGTGACAGTCGTTCAATCATCGTTTTCGAAGAAGTAAGGTCCAATCACACCTTCGGACCAAAGAGCGCACCAAACAGTGACTTTTTCTGGATGTAATGGCCTCTCTTCAATTACTTGAGGATTCTCAGAACAATATGTTTACGACAATTATGTTTATTAACATACCCACCGAGTGTGAAATGTGCTTCATCGCTGAAGAAAATTTTGTTCGAAAAATTGCCGATACGCACGATACGTGGCTGTGGCAAAATCACCATTTTTGTACTAGGTTTTGATAATTTTTATGCGTTGTGTGATAGTTAAGCGATCCATTTTCGTCAATGTCAGACTTTCAACTGAAAAGAAAAAAATTGGTTTCACAACTTAGTTTGACAGATGTCGAATTCCAGTCCCATACTTTTGAAACCACGAAATGGATAGCCCTTTACATTACGTTGGGTAAAATTAGGCTGCGAACCCTCCTGGAAGAACATGGTATCATTTAGCGTTTAGGTTCATTGTGACATAAAAATTGATATTCAAGGAGGGGATTAAACATTTCCTAAAAGAAACCAACCCGACACCAGGATAAATCATATTATTACAGCAATCTTTACATTGGAGAGTGAGTTCAGTAAAGGATAAAAGAAAATGGGAGCATGTAAATCACCACCTCTTTACGACGAGAGCAGGACACTAACGCATGAGGTAAAGGATAGTCTCCTTCACCTCTTGACAACCACAACTTCTGCAGGAATTATTCGAACCAAGTTTATCGCACATAAGGATTGCAATTGTATGCTATGCGGTCAAAGGATTTAAGTCCGCTTCTTAACCATACAAGTCAAGTCCTTACAGAATTTAGCAGCCTTACACGTACTTTTCTGCTGCCAAGGAAGTTGAGCCTTCCTTTAAATGGAGTGAGGTAATCGAAATATCTATGTCCTGTAAAATTTCGGAGATTGTAATCTCCGTCCTAGTCGTGCTAGCCACTTCATCAGCAATGCATGTCTCTGGAACCTTTTTCTTCCGTCAACTTTCCTTTTTTTAACTTTTTTATGGCCTAATAGTGAATTGGATTCAAATATATCATTGCGCTCTTCCACCTCAAGGTCTATCGAAAGCATATTTTACATGATTTGCACAGTCAGAGATGAAATCGTGCGATATACCGATGCAACTCTCAATGCTGCGCTATTATATGGTCGTAGCTCATATCTCACATCCATAGAAAAGGATGCTATAAACAGTACCATTAGCAATTTCTTCGTTTTTCCAATGGGATTAATTCAGTCGCCATTTGTACACTTAACTTGGCCGTTATATCGCATGCCATCTTCGTGGACTGCTATATTTGTGTTCTATTGTACATATACATACATACATACATATGTAATTGACGCCAGTAATAAAGAACCATGAAGTATCACACAGCAAAGCTTAACACAAATTCCATTTAAAAATTTATTTCTTATAATTTCTTACGCTTGTTGCCCCACTGTATGTTAAAAAGCCAAAAGTTTTATTTCTTCTCTATTATCTTGAATAGAACACATTTAAATCATTTTCATTTTCGTTTTTTCACCCGTATCTGTGTAAGTATTGCATAATTTTTCTAAATCATTAATTTTTTCTCTTTTAGTTTTTTTTTTATTTTTTATAAAAAAATTCTTCTTTATTCATATTGTTGTTGTTGTTTTTATCAAACTGAGAAAATGTAAACAAAGGCACCCAAAAAAAAAAAAATCACATCACTTGTACAGATACACCCAGATACTCGCGTACGATATCTAAAGCTTAAGATAAAAAACAAATACGAGTATCAGTTTCAGTGCTTTAAAATAATGTATTCATCCTAAGCTACCAGATGTATTAAGAAGGGATCTTAAGTAGAGCGCGTTTGACTTTTAGATCTCCTTTTTAAATGCCTCCATCTGCATCCCAAACCATATTTATGTGCATACTGGTATGTTCAGTTTTATGATAAAATTCTGAATTATTTTTTTCGATTACAGTTCAATGTAATGTACAGTATGGTAGCTGCCATAGTGTGTTAAAATTTATCATTATGTGTTAGGTTATCATTCATGTATTCTCGATTGCATTGAGATCTAAGTCTTGGGTTGGTTAACGCATTATAGGAACAACTTCTTCCTCTTCGTTTTCCAACTAATTTTTCAGCAGTTTTGATGAGTACCTTGGGTTTTAATTTCGCTGAAAGGCGATTTTTTTCTTAAATGGAGTTTCAAGGTATTGAGATCAGTTTTCATATTTCATAATGCAATATCAGACATTAACCCATGCTTACTTCTTTTATGGTCTGTGGAACACCCACCGTTTTCATTGATCAAAGATAAGTGATAACATCTGAATTGAAACGATTCCTTTCTTCATACTCTTCAACTTTAAATCAACACAGCCTGAATTATTTGAGGGATTATATTTCCATTGCAGATGTGGCTTTCAATAGGCTTATCTGATATTTCTGGAGAGCTAACTGGTTCCATACGAACATAACCGGTCATTACAATCCTTCAGTCAGGATTGCGACTTAGCTTCTCACACCACTTATGTTGTGTGTGTTACTTTTATCGACGAGTGAAATTTTAAAGTCGACTCCGAACGACAGATTTTTGAGCAACTTTTCATGGCAATTTTATTTACTCTCACAGTTTTTGCCAGAAAATTTGCCGGAGAAATATTTTTACGTATTTCATTTTGTTGGAGATCTCCAAACTGGGGCTTTAACCGTGATGTCATGTCTAATAAGCCAACACACTACCTACAAGACTACGGCGATTACTGCTACTCAATTACGTAGGTACAGAAAAAGTATCATAGTGGGCTTTAAAAGACATTCGACTGTACAGATATGCCTCAAAGGTGCGGCAAATGATAGCTAATTAAGGCATGGGGAGAGGACTAAATACTTTCTATGTTGTTCTCCAGCTTTTAAACGATAGAATATTTTATCAATACAGCCTTAGTCGACATTTTTCATCGAAAAGGAGTGGATTGGAATAATAATTAACGAATCACGATAGGTATTGTCGGCATAAAAGGTAAACTCGATAGCTAGTCTATAAGGGACGGGACCTTCCTTTCCACCTAACATTTTTATTTGATCTGTTCAAATTTAATTTTTTTTTTTATTTATCAATACATCCTCTTTGTTTGCTGGCCCCTGTGTGTATTACGGGTGTGTGCGTTCCAATGTCTTCCCATCCTAATCTTAACAACAACAATAAAATCCATTTAATTGTTTCTAACGATAGAGACGCTAATGAACTTAAAAGTTTTTCGATTGTTTATTATGATTCAATCCAAAAGAAAAAAATAACAGAAAAAAAAAACAAGAAAAACTCTTTTTCTGTGTAAAGTATATGCCACAAGAGCATTCACACAATGGGGGAAAAATGGAAGAGAACTCAATCAAGTATTTGTAGAAATGAAAAATTAAAACGGCGATGCACTCAATTTAATTTCTAATTGCCAATACAGCCAGTAACTGTAGTGTATATACTTATACACACACATACACACATGTGCATATATCATCAGATGTACATATGTATGTATGCATTGACGTTCAATTGATCTTCGATGTTATTGGAGGGCAAAGATTTCTTTCTTACTTTCTAACTTTTACTCCCCCTCGTAAGGTTATTGATTTTTCTGAGAATAAGAAATTCATGGTGTGAATTAGAATTTTTTACAATCTGCTAAAACAACATCAATAACAACAACAACAACACCAACACCAACTTTTGCATAAACATACATACATACATAGTCTTCTATTGTTTAATATTCTACAAGCAATTACGTACGTTCCATGCAAACATGTCCAAATCACTAAGAAGGGAGAAAACAAATGCAAAAAAGAATAAAACTTCTCTATTCAGATTTACCGATCAAAGATATGGATGGGACCCTCAGAAGAGTGGAAAATGCAAATGAAAATGTAGAAAAAAAAAAAAAAAGAAAGAAGAAATCAATCGACGATATTCATTCACTCATGCATTATAAGCGAAACAAAACAATTCATAATCGCACTCCTCGTATTCGTTCCATTCCTATAAATGCCGATCATTTTTTATGCAGTTTGCATACGTAATTTTAAAAATTAATAAAAAAATCAAGAATTGAATTAAAAAACTAAAAAAATTAAATGAATTACAATTCAATGCCTAAAATGATCGATAATCGTTAAACGTATCAGAGATACAGTTAACGTGTTAAGTAGTTAAAAAAATAACGGAAGAATTTTTTTAAATTGCATTTTTACACAACTTGATTTATAGACATTTTTAAATAAATTAAATTAAATTATTAACAATCACAATAATTCTATTCAAGACAATTTTATAATAACACAGTGCTGCAGAGAAAATTTATTTTTAATTTATTTATGTATTTAATGTGATAAATAGCATCGATTATCAGCAAAAATTCATATAAATATACATATATGGGCAATTTCGTGTCAAGTGACCCAATTTTTAAAATCGATGTCTTCCGATTTGGATGAAATTTGCACCAAGGTTAGTACTATTGGATAGTTGGCCAGACACAAATTTTCTGCTCTATCAGTCAAGAACTGCCGGACATAGAGGGGGTCAAAATTGGACATTTTGGTCATACAGGGTTTTTTCAAAATGTGTGTAACTTTCCACCTATTGGTCCTAGCAAAAATTTTCCAAACGATATTAGATAGCTATTTCTTCAATCTTTCCAAAAATAATTTTTTAAATTTTTTTTATTTCTTTTTTTTTTTTTTTTAAATTATTTTTTTTTTTCAATTTGGGAACATTTTTTTTTTTTTTTTTTTTTTTGCTTAAAAGAAAGCTTATAAAATTTCCTTTAAGGCCTTCATAATCGCTTAATGGGATGCGAGTGGGATATCTATCAAAAAAATTATTTTTTAACTCAAGAATAAGATTTTTCAATATTTGGCACATGTACCATTGTCATTTCCCCCATTTTTTTTCGAAATGGAGTTTTTTTATTTTTCCTCAAAAGAAAACTTAGACCATTTCCTTTAAGATCTTTGTGGGCACTTAGTAGCAAGAGGCATATCTATAAAAAAAAAAATATTTTAATTCAAAACCAAAGTTTTTAAATTTTACCATATGCACTATATTTTTTTTTTTTTTTGGATGTTTTATTTTTTGCTCAAAGAAAGCTTAGTTCTTTTCCTTTAAGAGCTTTGTGGTCACTTAATGGGATGCGAGTGGAAAAACTTATTTTTTGGGGTATCTATAAAAAAAATTGCAACTCAAAGAAGAAAGTGTTTCAATTTTTACCATATGCACTATTTTCATTTTTTTCCTATTTCTGTGTAAGTTTTATTACTTATTAAAATAAAACTTATACCGAGTTACTAGACAAATTAACCTTTCCGACGATATCGAATAAAGTCACTTTTTTCTGTAGAAAAAGTGAAGAAATAGCTATCTAATATCTTTTGGAAAATTATTTGCTAGGACCAATAGGTGGAAAGTTACACACATTTTAAAAAAACCCTGTATGACCAAAATGTCCAACTATGTCCGGCAGTTCTTGACTGATAGAGCTGAAAATTTGTGTCTGGCCAAATATCCAATAGTACTAACTTTGGTGCAAATTTCATCCAAATCGGAAGACATCGATTTTAAAAATTGGGTCACTTGACACGAAATTGCCCATATGTATAATATATATATATATATGTATAATATATATATATGTATGTGGTAAGGGAGGAAATTGAAAAAGTTTTATACACAAAATGATCACCCACCTACTTCTACTCACATACAATGCATACATACTTACATAATTGGTTATTAAAACCCTTCCGTCAAGACTACGAAATAGTTTCACATACAACTTTATATTGTGTGTGTTAATTTTATATATTAGTGGCCGGACCTACAGTTTAAAGTCGTTTCTGAACGGCAGATTTTTGGCTTTACTCTGTACCCATCCATTAAATACCAGGTATAAGATCATCGGAATATCACACACCTTTAGTAATCTCGATAGCGTTTGTAAACGATAGCTTACTAAGTCCTGCAAATGTTACAAAGCCACCGTGGTTTATAAGATAGTATGTTGGCTTATTAGACGTAAGGCTACAGTTCAAATCCCTGTTCAGACATCAGACAATAATGTTGGCTTATTAGACCTGAGGCCACGGTTCACATCTCGAACAAAACGAAATATGAAAAAATATTTCTTTGGAGACTTTCTCTCAGCAGATTTCTGAAAGTAAATGAAATTGCTATGAAAAGTTTCAAAATAAAAGTCTGTCGTTCGGAGTTTACTTTAAACTGTAGGTCCTACCACTTATCGATAAAGTTAACAGTCGCCGTAGTCTAGTAGGTAGTGTGTCGGCTTATTAGACGAAAGGCCACGGTTCTAACCCCAGGTCAGACATCAAAACGAAATATGAAAAAATTTTTATTCGGCGACTTCCTCTCAGCAGATTTCTGACAAGAACTCTGAGAGTAAATAAAATTGTCATCAAAAGTTTCTCAAAAATCTGTCGTACGGAGTTGACTTTAAATTGTAGGTCCCGCCACTCATGTATAAAATTAACGCACACAACATAAGTGATGTGAGAAACTAGGTCGTAATCCTGACTGAAGGGTTGTAATCGCCAATCAATCATATGTATATGTATGTTTAGGTATGTAAATATTACAGGATTTGCAAGCCCTTAGGATAGGGGTATGACCGTAAGTGGAAGGAGGAGATAGTAACCTAAACAAATTACATCCATAGAATGGTCCCACTGTATGTTTCGCGTTTATGAAAAAACAAAGAAACTAATATGTCCAGTACAAATTATTATTACTATTAAGAGTATATTCAACTAGTTAAAAAAATGATTGCAGATCAGGAGATCATCAAGCTCGTACTATAACTGGTTTTCAAAGGCCCCAAAAACAGTTTTCCAACATTAATCGATTCCGTGAAGAAAACCTCTCTGGTATTTATTTGTTTCAGTGTAGTACTGATCGTTCAAAACAATCGTTCTCAATCAAATCACTTTAAGGCGAATCCATAAACTCTACTAATCGGACAAATCGTTCAGAAATTTTCCGATATAAAAATATTTTTCTATTACTTGACAGAATGACTATCATCCACTTGCACCAACTAACAATTGTTTTAAAAGTCTGTTGAAATATTGATTTAAAGCCCGGCTTTATTGAGGCTTTATTAATTAATTTAAAAAACATAAATTTCTTATTTTCCAAGCGATTTGGGTTTATTGTTTTGATGAGTTCATAATTAAATTGGCAAAATATTCTAGGATTTACAGTTAATGATTACAGCAATTTTTGGAACCTGAGTTCGAATCAATTTTTAATATATGCAAACATTAAAATGCCTCCTGCTGCATATGCATATTCTTTCACAACAAAAAGAAAACTTAATAAAAATCAACAGAATATCTAATCACATAGAAAACTTTATTTTTAAACTCAAGGCAGTTTAAATAATAAAATTGTTGAATGCTAAATGTTTATCTTTAACAAACAAATAATCTGAGAATTGAATTTAAATTTTACATGAAAATCAAACAAAATTTTACACTTTGAACGCCTATTATAATTTTCATTCAATTTGAAAATATTTTTGAAAAATTTTATTTTTTTTTTCAATTGCCTACAATTTCATTTGTATGGCTCCCCCCTCATACACTTTTTGGTTTTTGGATAATAAACTTTTAAAATTTATTACATTACAACCAGATCTGTACATATCTGGAAACTATTAAATAATTTTCAAATTTATCCAATTCAGAAATCATTGTTAAACAATTATTTCGTTCGTACCCTCCTTGGAAATTGATTGTGAGTGTGTGTTGTGAGCCTTTTGCAGTTCATAAAAATGATTTTCATAAGCAATTGATTGCCATTCGGTGTGTCAATAATAATTTTTTTGTAACACAATACTTACAACAACAACACTTTATAGGAATTTTAATTTTATTGTTGGTTGTTGTTTTGTTTTTATTTTAATAGATTAATAACTTTATAATTGGAGTTTATAAAAAACAACAGCAACCAACCACCACAATAAATAATAAAAAGAGTTCATAAAATTTAGAAACGTTAAATAAGGGAGCGAAGTCGATAAATAAAAATTTTATTTAAAAAGTTTAATTGAAAACAATTTTTATATTTCAAAACGTTTTTTTAATTAAACGACAATAAATTCATTTAGCTGGCTAAAATTACTTAATATTAATGACTATCTTCTATTATGTATTAAATCACATTTTGAACACTACTTGTTACCTTGTATTAATTGGAACAGCATCTCTATCCAATCTCACGCGTTTCGTTTTAACTATTATATCACTTTGGATTAAATGTTTCGAGCACACCATCGGCTCCTTTGGCAAATCGGACTAACAAATTTTACACACTTCCAGCCACTGCTGGCGTTTTTTTTGGGAAATGTGGGGACTTTAAAAAACCGTATATTAGAATTTTTACAAAAATATTTTGTATTTTCGCATTGGGGGAAAATGCAACTCATGCTTTTTAAATCTTGAAATAATATTTTCAAATTAGCTTCGTAAGTATTTATATATCACAAGTCTTACCTTTGATTCCAATTTAAGCACAAATATTTTAATATAAAATTTTTTCAAAATATTTTTCAATTTAACTGAATTTATTATTTTCATATGACATCAAAGAAAATGTAGGATATTTAAAATTAATATGTATTTTAACGAAAACGTCATAATCCTTAATAGGCTTTTTACACTGAGCTTCATCTTTCATCTCTCATCAATTGGCAAGATGACAACATCTTCCCATAAGAAATATACAGAGCTAAAAAGCGTCATCTTTCATCATCTTCACAAGATGTTCCTATCTCATTTTGTTCCACTCATCATCTTTCGATAATTTTAGTGTCATCACTAAAAAAAATGACATTTGTTTATATGTATAAAAAAATTAAACGTCACAAAATGAGTGGGACTGAACAAAGTAAGTAAATTTTTGAATGTACAGCTAGTGCCCGACTTACGACCGTTCGACTTACGACTATTCGCACTTACGACTATTTTTTTTTAAATTTTTTCATAGAAAATACTTAAAGAAGAAAAATATATAGTTGCGGGGAATTCCTAAAATATAAATTTTATGTATATAAGTAAATATAAATTTTGGGTAGTTTCATTTCTCCTGACCCTTAAAGTTAGTAGGACAGTATGTAATTTTTTTCTTAATATTTTTTTATATGAAATTCGACTTACGACTTACGACCGATGACCAGGAACCTATCTCGGTCGTAAGTCGGGGAATACCTGTATATATAAATTAATGAAGTAAATTTTTTCTAATGGAATAGATTTCCGACAGTTTGTATCCTTTTTTCTTAATCACTCCAACCGATTTACCAGTAATGAAAAGGTTGTCCTATCTACTCGAAAGCTTTCTTTAAAAAATTCTGGACTACTATTTGGAGCGTCTCTCTCCCAGAAAGTTCCATACCGAATCTAAAGTTATAAAAATATATGTGTATTTAAAAAAAAATTAAGAATTACAGATATAAAAAAAAATTATTACAAATGACCAAAAACTTCGTCGATTTGAGGCACGTGCAATTGGTAAGATTTCTTCATCTTCCATAATAAAGTCATTGTCCATAATAACATCAAGCACATCCGTATATTGTTTTAATTATTAAAATTTAATAATTAATTTTGCTCTTCAAGTGCAATTATTAATCCGATAATTGAAGAATTTTCCATTTTATTTTTTTAATTAATTATAAGCAGATTTTATGTATTTAAAATGAAAGATGAGAGATGATGCAAATGTAAACAACTTTTTTCATTTTTATCATCTTCCACTCATTCCTCTAAGATGATACTAAGTGTAAAAAGGCTATAAGCATGTCAGATAGTGAATTTTAAAAAATAAAGAGAGAATGAAACTACCTCTATATTTCTTATACCATGATTAAACGATACGGGACTTACAAAGTGTTACCAACAGTGTTGCCAATTTTTTATGGTCAAAACGCGCAGTCCTCCTACTCAAATGGCGTTAAAAAGCGCTAAGTAATAATTTTAGTAACTAACTATAATCAAAACGCGCTGTAAGAAAGCGTTAAAATTAAGAAGAAAAAAATAGTAACAAATTGCTTTTTTCCCATGCTGTAATAGCGAATAACGACTCCTAAAGGTTTTGCAACCAAAATATCGGTTTCTAAATATTTAAAATGATTTTAAAATAATATTTCATTACACACATTTAAAAGCATACACACCATCATCCAGAATTATGCAAAAGTAAGAAGAATCATCAAGATCCTTTAACAAATCGTAAATAAAATGAGGTGCTAAGATATTAGTGATTATTTTTGTGCACTTAGTACGGTGTGAAGTAAAATTTGCTGCCTTGCTGTCTTTAAAAGCTGTATTGCATAGATTACCCAAGTGGTCGACTGACCAAATTGAGCTGTAAACAGCTACATAAAGTGCTAAGGATGCTAGGCTTTCTTGCTTCTCGGTTAAATTTGTGGAAAACGTCATATGAGGTTGTCGCAATTCCAAAGCGTTGAAAGGTTTTAGAGCCTTCTGGTGTTTCACTGTTTTTATGTGTCAAATAAGATCCGATCCTTTTGCACAAATTTGGCATTTACAATAAATGCACAAGGCTTTGATTATATATTTTTCTAATGGCCTAATCCATTTCTTGAGTAAGGCATCAGACTCCCAAGCCTTCCTGTATTTCTTTTATACACACAAATTTGTCCAGGGTTGTAAAAAAAGTATTAAGAATGATATCAATGTGGAACTAAAAAAATTCAAATAGAAAAGCGCTAAAATAGCGCGTTTTCTTAAAAAAAGGGCTAAAGAGAAAAAAATGCTTTTTGGTTGTTGAAACGCGCTAAATATAGCGCAAAAGGCGCTAAATTGGCAACACTGGTTACCAATTAGTTAACGTTATCGACGTACTTAGGGTTTAAAAAATTTGATATATTTTTAGGCCAAATTTACATGCAGCAAAATTTTATGCTGCATGCAGTAAATGTTGCATTCATTTTGTGCTGCATCCAGTAAAAATGTTGCATTAATTTTCACGCTGCATTGCAGCATAGAAAAAATTCGCAATTTTTCAAAAAAAGTTTCTTTTTAAATTTTACAGTAGTTGCGAAATAAAGAAAGAAAAATAAAAATTACCATAAAAAATTTTTTTTTTCCTTTTGCAGTTTTTTATTTTTATTTATTGAGAGTTTTGGCGGCCCTTGGAGGGGCCTTGTATTTGAAAGCAACACAGGGTGGTTATGTTCATGTTAAGTTTATAATATGCCTGAAAGTATGTAACAATTGAAATAAATGAAAATGCTGCATGAAAAATGATGCAACATTTACTGCATGCATTTTTTGGTTAAGCCTATCAAATTTTGTAATTCATGCCCTCATGGGGGGGAAGGGAATAAATAAAGGGGATAAAAAATCTGTACAGTAAAATGAAAAAATTGGAAAAAAAAATTGGAAGAAAAACGATTTATGTTGAATTTGAATTTCGTTTGTTTTTTTTTGTATCAATCTCATCATCATAAATATAAATATAATTAATATATCGTCGTCGAAAATCCAAAAGTACGTAACAAACATTTTTCTAATTTTACAGGAGAAGCAAAAAAAGTTATAAAATAACAAGTACTTCATATGTAGAAACATTTTGAATTATTGATGTAAAAACGTTATTTTTGGTCGCAAGAATCTAAAAATTGGTAGAGATACGTAGATAACCTCACGAAACATAATCAATCAAAAACTCGATTTTGATTTTTTTGATGATACGTACTTTTGGATTTTCGACGACGATATATATATTTTCATTGCGAGCAACAGGAGAAAAAAAGCATTGTACGTTGCTGTACGTGTAATTTGACATTTTCACTTATTTCGTAAAAAAATTAAAAAAACCGTATTTTTTAGAACTTTATATATTTATATATATATATATTATATAGTTAATTAATTTATTCTATCATTTATAATATAAATAAAAGAAATAAAGTTTAAAAATAAACACAAATGGATATTTTTTAAAAATTGACATTATAAAGGATTTTTTTTTCTAATATTTGACGATTTGATGCCTTATTTATCTGGCAGCTATGCTTGTAATACGCTTTCGGGAAGAGCAGTATTAAACCTCTTCGAACACCCTCCTTATGTATATCTTTCTTCAAGCTATGGGTTTGCTCAAATATTTCTTTAATCGAAATATGTCTACGATTGGGAAAATATACCTGTTCGCATTCTATTTTGGTATTGTTATGGAAATGAAAACACTGTGCCATCGCTTAACGTTAAAAACGATAAATAAAAGCTACACCAACAACTACACGGACAAATGCGGCTAGCTTGAGTACAAGTAAACCAAAAACAACAAGCATGAGAGAAAAAGGGATAGACAAATATACGAACGCACAAACAACAATGTGTGCACAATGCACAAATAACAATGTGGTCGCGATAGAGTTCTCGAGAAGGCGAGAACACGAACCTTCTACTTCAAGAACGTGAACGAACGTTGTGTTTGTGTTGGACTATAAAAGGGCACTACAAAGCAGACGAAGAGTAGTAGTCAGTAAGAATTCAGTCAGCCTTGTGTGAAGTTGCGTGTGAAGAAAACAGTCGTGGTTTGAAGATCGCCGTTGTAAAGATCTACCAAACAGTTGTTAGGTTAGGTTAGAGGACGTGTATTTGTCAACTGTGACAAGTACAGTACCCGGAGGTCGAATTGACCCATTGTACAACGTCCTAGCTTCTCACACCACTCGTGTTGTGTGCGTTAATTTTATACATGAGTGGTGGAACCTACAGTTTAAAGTCGACTCCGAACGACAGATTTTTGAGAAGCTTTTCATGGCAATTTTTACTCTCAGAGTTTTGGCCAGAAATCTGCTGAGAGGAAGTCGCCGAAGAAATATTTTCATATTTTCGTTTTAATGCCTGACCTGGGATTTGAACTCGGGCCTTTCGTCTACTAAGCCAACACACTACCTACTAGACTACGGCGACTTCTAAAAAAAACAGTTGTTAGTGCTTAAGAGAACAGAATTGTCAAGAAGTATAACGAACAAGTAGTTTTGTTGTATAAGTTGGAAACAGTGGCACAAAAGATAGTGCGGACAATGAAGAGAAAGAGTAACTAAACACATATTTGTCTTTACTTTGTTTGCAATTAACGAACTCATATTTTAAACCTTTTTAAAAAGGTAAAAACGTAACAGTATTAATTACGACATCAGTTGTTCATCAATGTTGGTTATTAAGCTGTTGGTAGCATGTGAATTATGTGAGGTTTTGGTATCATTTTCACTAGCTCATTCCAGTTTTGAGGGTAATATTAAAATGAGACACATACTGATTTTAATAAGACCCAGTGTCTTCTTCATAGTTTTTCAGATTATACAAATAGGTGTTTTCAATTCAATCAAACCTAACCTTTTAGCATTAATAAAACATAGATATGGGCATTTCCAGAGAAAAGTCCACCATGACTGAAAAACTAAAAGTCAAGGAAAATGTTTTTAGACCACTACTGTTAGATAAAAATACTTAAATTTTGATAAATTATAGCTATCATAAATTGTCTTTGTCCTCATTGTTGTTAATCGAACTCCAAAGTTGGTGTTTAATTTTGATACTTTTTTATTTAATTTTTAGTAACATTTTCTCTTAAGTGTTAATTTATGCAAAATCGATTATTTAAGTGTGCAGTCGATGGAGTTGGAGCCGTAGTAAAAAGAAAATTTTGGAGTATTACAAAAACAAAAAATCTGTCGTTGGAAAATGCTTTATCATTTTTTGAATGGGCTAGGGATCATGTTAATGGCGTTCAATTACTTTATATATCCTCAGAGCAAATAGAAAATTTATCTGGACCTTAATTGGAATACAAAAAATTCATTTCTTTTCGTGTGATGAAAAGTTACAAATAAAGAAAACTATAACAGCTTTTTCCTCACGAATTAACATTTAATTTATTATTTATTTAGTTTTGTTACAATGTATACACAGTGAATTATTTTAATGTTATGCAAATTAATGAATTAAAGTATCTAATAACATTAAAAAAATATTTCATTTATTAAAAAAGGAAAAAAAAAATAGTAAGAAATTTTTGTCACATCACGTCACGTCACAAATAAACTGTTGTAAAAAAAAACTAAAAAACTTTTTTTAATTTTCAAAGTTGGAAAGTAATCTATATATATTTCAAATTCCAATAAAAAAAACAATTATCCAAAAGTTCCGCCTAAATTCGCAGAATTTTACGTTTTAGTAAAAAAAAAGAAAAAAGGAACTTCTGTTTTTGTAACATCACGTCACACACTTTAATTGATTATATCTTAGCGCCATTGAGTTCGATTTTTCCCTTCTTGGTACTAAGTATAAAGCCAGTTAAGCTCTATTTAAAAATATAAAAAAAAAAATTAAAATATGCATTTTTTCCTTGTTTTTTTATCTCATTAAAACGTACGACTGTCACGTTCGTCACTATGGAAATGCCCATATTTAATTCAAAATAATTACGTAAAATTAAACACAGAAAACAAAAGTAAACATAGAAAATACAATACCAACCTGTTGTTTAAATATGCCTGAATTTTATACTTCATTTTCAAAAACTCTTGCGACAATTTATTATTTTTCTTAATACTTTTTTTATTTTATTTTTTATATTTTCTTTTTGTTGTATTTATTTTTATTAATATTTTTAATATGTATAATAATATTTTTTTTTTTTTTTGTTTATTTGTTTTGTTGGTTTTTAAATTAAAATTGTTGGGTTTTCTTTTTTATATTTTCTTTCTTTATTTTATACATTTTTAATGATTTCTTGTGTTTGTTTAGTTGAAAATTGGTTTTTGTTGTTTTTATTTTTCTTTTCATAGGGTTTTTCTTTAATAGAGAATTAAGGAAAATATTTATGTTTGTTTCTTGTTGTGGTTGTTGTTGTTGTTATAATGATGATAAATTCTTCTGCAACTATTTTGTGTCTGAGTGAGTGTTTTTTTTTTATTGTTTTGTGGTTTCTCATAAAGAGTTTGCGATTGTTTTTCTTTTTCTTTTTGTTTCTTTTTTTTTAATACAATTTGTTGTTAATTTGTAATTTAATATCATATATTGTGTGTATTTACTTTTTATAATAATTATTATTGTAAAGAAGGAGGAGCTGATGTTTTGTTACATTTTTAATTGTTGTTTTTGTTGTTGTTGTTGTTTTAAATAATAATACAAATAATTTTATTTATTAAGAATAATTGAAAATGAAATAGAACATCAGTTATTAATTAATTAAGAAATAAATTAAAGGACTTAGTAACTAACAGAGGGGCATAGTCACTTACTAAAGTAATGAAAAAAAAATAAAATACAAATTTAAACAATTAAATTTAAAAATATATTATATAAGTTGTATGTATGTATGCATGTATGTATGTATGTATAGAGAAAGTATAAAGAAATTTAATTATTTTTTTTTTAATATTTAATAAGAGTAAAACTAAATGTTTATAAAAAAACGGAAGAACGTTTATAAAATAGTTTTAAATAGAATATGTTTATAAAAATAAAATTTAAAAAAAAAGAAGAATACAAAAAATAAAAGGTTTTAATAAAATAGTATAATAAGAGTAATAGAATCACTTGGTGTTAAAAATTTAAATGAAAATTATAAAAAAGATAAAAAACAAAAGTTTGATAAAGATTTGTAAAATAAAATATTAATTAATAAACAAAGTATGTTGTAAAGTATATGTATTTATAAATATTATTAAAGAAAAAAAAAAATTGAAAAAAAAGAAACAACACTTAACACAAACAAAATCAAACTAAATTTGGTTGATTTCAAGAATATGACCATTTTTTGTACTTGAATTAAAAAGTACTTGAAAGTTTTTATTATATTTTCTATGCAATTTTGCTTGTTTCTGTTTAAAAAGAAACAGCAGAGAAGAGGATTTAAAGGCATTTTTTACTATAAATTTTGCTTTGTTTTATTCTTTTTGTTTCCTTGTTCTATATTAGAGCAAGTGAGTTTAACAATTAATTCGTTTAAACGTTTATTGTTTGATAGTATTGACAGAGAGATACAAAAAAAAGGGGTTAAATTAAACAACCAAAATATATTTCTTTTAACTTTTAAAATATCTCTTTTTCTTTTTTTCTTCTTTTTTCTTAACAACATTCTAAATGTATTTCATTTCATTTCATATTTTTCTTTTCTTGTTTTAATTATTCTTTTTAATTTTTTTTTTTTTAATATCTTTGCCGTTTCAAAGTTTTTGTTTTTGAATATGTTTTATATTTAAGCAAAATTTTTTAATGTTTTTTTGTTTTTTAAATTTAATTTAATTTCTTGGGAGGAGGAATTGCTTTTCTTTTTTTGTTTACTTGTTTGTATATATGTATGATGACTTGAGCGAGCTTCTTATTTGGAAAATACTAAATTTGTTTTCATTTTCATTTGCAATATGTTTGTTTGCTTTTTCGCATAGCATTTAATTTTTATAAAAAAATAAGAAAAATTAGATGCCTGAATTTGTTTTTTTTTTTTCTTTTTATATTTTCATACAAGTAAGTTGTGTTATATTGTTGTAGATGTATGTATGTATCGTATTGTAATATGTATGTATATAATATATATAGAAAATATTTAGATTATTTTACAAATATGATATTTTTCTTTCTTTTTTTACGTTTTCTTCTTTACTAGTATTTTATAATAAATTGGGTTTTCTTTTCTTTTTTTTTTCTTTTATAATATAATATATTGCAACGAAAAACATTTACAAAGCTTTACTGTTCACCTTTTTGTTTACTTTACTTACTTAAGTTAACTAGTATATATGTAAATATATAAGAAGATATATTTGTTTATTATAAATAGAATAGAATCGAAAAAATAAGAAGAAAATACGTATGAAAATTAAAAAAAAACAAAGATTTGACCATTTTTTTTTTCATATCAAATCAGTAGAAGTCTTGTAAAAATATATGTTTACACTGAGTCCAGTTCTACTTTGAAACAAAAAAAAAAAATAAAAATAAAATAAAAACACACAAAAGAAAATATTTATAAAGTTTGTTGTGAGAAAAAAAAAAAAATAAAAACTTCTGATTTGTTTAGCTTCACTTTCATTGTAATATCACGGTTGTAAACAAAAACAAAAATATAGAAAATCGAAAATGAAATCGAAAAAAATGTTTTTATCGGAACACAAGTTTTAGGAATATTTTGCAAGGGCGTCTGGGTCTGTCTTCCTTTTTTTTTATCTTTGAAACTAATTTACAAATAGCAAAATATTTTTTTTTTAACTTTGTGGGCTTTAGTAGCGTTAGTTGTTGTAGGTTACGAAAAAAAGGAGTTCTCTCTTCCTATTTGAATGCCATCTTATCTTGCTGCCTAAAAATAATTTATAAATAGTTTACAATCTCTGTTTTATTTTTCTTCGTTTTTTTTTTTTCTCTTTTAATACTTATGAATTAATTTCTTTCTCTATAAGCATTTTCTTGTTTCTTATAAATCAATATGTATGTATGTAAGTAAAACTTTATGTTGTTTTGTATAAGATTGCTTAACTACTGTATAAACACTCTAGTGCGTGATGAAGAGGAATCCATGTTAAATAAGTGGGAAAAAAAGAAAAACACAGGAGGGGAAAGTGTTTTCTTTCCTTCTTTTTTCTAGCTCCTTTCTCTCGATAAATTTATCGCACTCTGGGTATTGTTCTGGAAAAGGTAAAGAAAAAAAAAAGAAATTAGCGATTTATTACATGATAGGTTTCAATAAATTAAAAGAGATATTTGCATATATAATTTGCAAAATTATTTACAGGCTTAACTATCTAATTGGCGACTATATAACAGATATAACTATGTTATAGTTTTGACATCCCTACCCTAAAATATTCAGACAGATTCATAGAAAATTTAGATACCTCGATTTTGCATTATCGAGTAGAGGTTGTGTCTAATAATCCTCGATTCTAGTAGCACACGCTAGACTAGCCCATCGGGGGTCGTGTACTATTAGTGGTTATACCACCGGTGACCCACATTATACCTCCTCATTGGGCGGCAAATACCACCTGTGATACTCACCACCTCGCGTCTGGCAACATGTTCTTCCGGTGATACACATTTGATTGTGCTATTAGACGGTACTTCTTGTATTGGTTTCGGTAATAATGGTTATTTAAGACGTACAGCTTATTAGGCTATAGCGTCCGATCCTGG
Source organism: Sarcophaga caerulescens (assembly GCA_927399465.1). NCBI lineage: Eukaryota > Metazoa > Arthropoda > Insecta > Diptera > Sarcophagidae > Sarcophaga > Sarcophaga caerulescens. The sequence continues at coordinate 32,406,962 of OV656872.1, read as the reverse complement.
TGTTGGGGTTGCCAACATCGCCACCAGGCCTGCAAAGTGCCGGGATTTAGCCGCGCACGTATTAAGGGTATACCGCCCATGGTCTGTCGTCAGAGCCTCGTTAGCGTGACAGAGGACACCAAGCCCTTGAAGGACAGTGGGTGAGGTTGACATTTGGAAAGGATTGGCTATGTAAAAAAGTACGTGTCTTTTGTACGCTTCACTTTCCCATTAGTAGTCATGCGTGTGTACTGGCCTTCCGTAATATCCAATGTCCAACTCTGGTCAGATACAGACCAGCAACCAATTGTGAAAGAAATAAGGAGACGCAAGTGGGGATGGATTGGGCACGCTCTTCGAAAGCCATTAGACGACATAACAAGGAATGCCATAGACTGGAACCCCCAGGGAAGCAGGCGCATCGGACGACCATCGCACACTTGGAAACGCCAACTCATAACCGAAATATCCAAACTACTTATACAATGGAACGAAGTCAAACATCGCGCTGATAATTGGAAACAACTTGTTGGGGCCCTATGCTCCCTAGAGGAGTAAAAGGAACATATATATTAGACGGTACGTACCCATTTACTATTTTCATATTTTGTTCGATAGAGCGAAAAGTTCTAAATTCAGTCGACTACGGACAAGGAACATTCATTACAGGAACTGCCTACACGTGTTAAACAATCATATTAACTCTACTACACTTTGAGAGCACTCGCAGCTTAAATGTGTTAATAAAATTCAAATACCTATGTAACTTACAATGATTTTTAATTAAATCCTTTTATTCACAAAAAAGTAGCATTTTTCTCTATAAAATAGACTGAACATTGAAAAGTCTCATTATTTTCCTGAGAACAATTAAATTTTTCTAACTGGAGTATCGAATTTGAAATATGTATACCTAGATAATGTAGCTTCTGAGTATATTCAGAATCCCCTTGATTCAAAAGTGTTACTTACTTAAGCAAAAGATTTTTAAAATGTTCCGAAAAAAAAAAATTCATACCCAGTTCTGTTCGTTAAATATCGTTTAACAGCTTTCTTTGAGGCGGAATTTTTTAAACTCTAAAGTAACTTTTTATTTCCCAAGAATGGTTTATTCTACTACATATTCGTATGTACATTATTCACTAATTTATTTCATTAACATTTTCAATTATATGTTTCCCAAACTATATGACAAACAATAAGAAATGTAAACTCACCTTGGCGATTGCACTCGTTTTTTGGGTGTATTGGGTGCTGTTACAGCCACCCTACTGTTTGGTGTTCGAGCCCTGGTTGTTCCGATTGTTGTAGTTCCAGTTGGTGTTGTTATTGGTGATGCTGTTACGATAGCAGCAGCAGCAGCAGGAGATGTCATACTATAACGCTTCGGTGGCTGTATACGACTTGGTGATCTGGTTACCTTTGTAGGATCTGCTTGATTTGTTATTCTAGCGATTTGTGGAGAAATAGCATATGAAGAAGCTTTAGGTATTTTTGTATTTGCAGTGGCATAATTTTTATTTAAATTATTATTATTAGAATGGGGATTTTCAGTCAGTGCAGTAGTCGTTTTTACAGTTGTTGTTCTTTTAGGAGTTGACGTTCTGTTGCTGTTATTTCGTCGGGAGGGTGTATTCAATAATAAATTATAATCATGCACAAATAAAATTATAATTTCGTGCATATGTATACCAATAGTGTAAGTAGTTTGGGAATGAGTAGAGTTTTGGGGGTGTATAACAAAACAAAAAATTCCAAATTAAATAATTTTGATGTAATTTTAAGCAGGAGTTTGAGTGGGTTCGGCAGGTAAAGCGCAATTAACATAAAGAAATGTATAAAAAAAAAGAAAATAAAACAAAAAATTTTGATCAGAACACATAAATGTAAATAAAAGATTGAGAAAGTACAAATAAAGTGTAGTCATTATAAACTGGCCAACAATACAACAAATTGTTAACAAAACTACTAGAATCATATCACCAGTTATAACCAAGCCCAGAAAGGTTTACATCTACTACAGTAATTAATTAACAAAGTACTTACTTTCCAGCTGGATAGCTAACTGGACGAGGTATGCGTGATTTTTGTGCCGCATTAGCAGCAGCTGCTGCAGCATTAGCAGCTGCTACAGCTGATGTTGGTGTTGAACCACCACTCTTGGTTTGTTCGACTTGTGCCAATTCCTTTAGCATACTTGAATCCTTACTCATCAATTCCCATTGTATCTGTAAGCGTTTGAAACGATTGCTTTCCAATTTCTGTTTTTCCTGCTCATCGCGTTTCGAACAGCGTCTGGTGGCAGCAACCGGTGTCATAGGCTGTTTATTAGCCGTGGTTGTGGTGGCTGTAGATGTGCCGGTGGTAGCCAATGAAATATTGGGCGAATTTGGTGGTGTTGCAAATGTTTGTTTTGTTAGCTCTGTTGGCAAATGGCTCAAATTAGTTTGCATTCCATCGCCCTCTTCCTTGTCATTGAAGGACACCTTTTTCTGTTGGCTCAGTGCACGTGATACCTCTTTTTTCAATGCTGCAGCATCATATTGAACTTGTTGCTCGGAAGACTCTAGTATAGCAGCTATTTCGGCATAATATTTCAATTCATTACGAGGCAAGGACGACAAGAAGTTCTCGGCACGAACTCGTGCATCCAAATCCTTGCGCGATAACCTTTCCGAACGTGGTTGCGGCGGTGTAGCATACAGTTCGGCACCTGAGGGTTCTTCTTCGAATACTTCAGTCAATTCTTCGGCGGACCCAATATAGTAGTTGTATGGAGGTTCTTGAAGAGATCGTCGTTTTTCTAGTTTAGTTTGTTTAGAGTCTTGTTCTATCATCGAATTGCGTTTGTTTCTCACAGCCGAGTTACTCTTGCGCAATATTCCTCGCGGCATGGGTATGGGAGTGGACTGGACTCGTGGACTCATTTCGACGCCTGAATCCATACGTTGTTGTTCGTATTGATAAACATACATCTGCTTAAGATTGTCACCACTAACATTAGCAACATTACCGTTACCGTTGGCATTCTCGAATTCCGAATCATCTGTAAGTAAGGTTGACGAGCCTCTATAGCCGGACGACGGCTGTTGACTAGATCCCGAACTTGAAGATCCTCCTGCGGCTTCGTTCGGCTGTTCGCCACGTTGGAAATACTGATTACAGTCACAAATATGTGTGCGATTACGTCTCACTGGAGGCGTAAGACAGAACAAAGGCTTTTGCGCCAGTTCTCTTTCTAAATGGTTTAATATCCCATTTACTTCCGGAATGTGTTTTAGTCTTTTCCTGTACTCACTGGGCAATAAAGTGACCAATGACTGCCAGTCCACCACATGTTTATAGTCCATAGCCTTAAGAATTTCATCCTCATCACTGCCTGACATGAGACTAAAGCGTTTCTTAATGGAAGCATATGATGAGCCAGTCGACGTGTTGTCCGCTATGTTCATTTTATAATTGAATGGCGAGAAAATAACATCGGGCGTGGCTGAAGTCTTAACAAAGCCCAAGTCAGGCAATGCATAATTGGGGTAAATGACATAAATGGGTGCTTGATTTTCCTCGCCTAAATTATTGAGTTTTTCTAGGAAAGAAGGTGGCACAAAACGGAATCGATCACTTAAACTGCTACGGGTACTTAAGGAACCACACGAGGTTTGCATAGATCTGGTTATCATTTCCGAAGATGAAGCATTTGTAATGAGTCTAGACGCATCACGAGATCTTCTTTGTTTATTACGTTCAGCCACCTTGGCTGACGACGACGACGAAGAAGAATCCTGTTCTTGTTGTTCTGCTGAAAGTTGCACCTGCGTCAATTGTTCTGAGGTATTATCGGATGACAAGAGACTAGCCGATGAATTATTATTGTTGTTGCCATTTAGCTGCAGAGTCAAGTGATTCAAAGCGGGATTACGCAAAGGTATACTTCTACGTTTATGGGCTGGAGAATTTGTAGCAGTCAGCGATCCCGTTGAACTTGAACTGGGATCCTCGTCGTAAAATACTGAAGATGAACGTCCAGATTTCTGTCTGTTTTTGGGTGTAGAAGCCGAAGCATCCATTTGGAATGTGGACGTAGTTGTATCAGCCTCTTCTTCATCGTGCCTACTTAAAGCTGATCCTTTGCCTGAATCATTCATGCTCTTTTTGCGCAAACGTTGGTCCAGCGATGAACTTGAACTCGAGTTGTTGGCATCACTGGAAGGCCAACAACCTGATGAAATATCCATACAGGTATGAGCGCTGGGCTGGTCTTCGAGCGAACAGTTTGTGCTCTTTTGTTTGATAAACAATTTGACTAGATTGAAAGCTGGCGGATTTGAAGAACCCGAAGAAGTAGAGCCCGTTATATGGTGACCCTTATTTGAATGATGTGAAGTGATTGTTGCAGAGCCATTATTACTTGCCACAGAGGCATTTGAATGATGGCTCAAGTTACTGCCACTTGCCACATTGCCAACGCCGCCACTACCGCTACCACAGCAACACCTATGTTTTGTCTGTCTTACATGACTGTGATGTTGTTGTTGCTGTATTAGTTGCTGGTGATGCTGGTGTTGAAACTGATGCTGCTGCAGACCTAAAACATTCAATCTATCCTCTATTGAAGCAGCTGTAGAGTTGCACGATATTGGTATCTGGCACATGGGTAATAAATTGCGCGTTTTGTTTTGTTGTAAATTTTGTTCTATGTGAGATGTTGTTATCGCTGTCGACACATTCAATTGTTGTTGATGATGCTGTTGTTTTTGTGGCGTCGTCAACTGCTGGTGCTGGCCATGTCGTCGTTGAGATTGACTTAAAATCATTAGTTCCTGTGTATCGTCTCTCAAATTTGGCAAACTACTGCATTTACGCACACAGCCAGTGGTTAAATGCATGGGTGGCCGAACAATTGTAATGGTCTCCAGGGTATTGTTGTTATTACCTGATGGATATCTGCGTCCAGGAGAAGAAATTAAAGCATATAAACTTTTGGTTTATATTCACATATAACATATGTAATGTGATCCAATAATATACGTATGTTTGTACACAAACACAACAATACATAAGTGTTTTTGAAAATGTGTGTATAGGGTGATGAGGAAGGCGGATATTTGAAAAAAGAATGGAAAGAAAAAAAAAGTATTTAAATTAAATGATATTGTTTCTCGGGGGTTAAAAGTAATTCAAATATAAATTAAATTCAATACTATGTCTACTCTAGGAGATATTATTACTATAAATTAGATAAAGAAAAAAAAGAAAAAAAAAGAAATAAACAAAGACTCAAACGGTTTTAAGAAGATAGAAAACACGTGTATGTAGATATGAATGTATGTACATATGTATGTATCTATGCATATACATATCTATAAATGTATATGTGTTACAGAATATTTGTATGTATAAAATTGACATTTTCTGTGATATATAGTAGCGAGAAAAAAAATGCAACGCTATGTTGTATGATATTCAATCGAGGCTCAAAACTTATAACGTTATCCAATTCCACTGCACTTTTGTTTTTTTATTCATTGATTTCTAAATTTTAATAAAAGGTACCATTAAGCGTTGTTTGCTTCTCTTTCTACTTAATTTTTTTCGAGTTATAAAAAAAAGTGAACAAATTTAGCGAGAAAAAAAATGCAACGTAATGTGGTAAAGGTAAAAGATTGAATATCATACAACATAGCGTTGCATTTTTTTTCTCGCTACTGTAACTCAATGCATTTTGATATTCTACTTCAACGAAGTCTAATATATTAGTCAAATATGAGATACAACTCCAATGGATACATATGGTCTTCATGGCAATGAAGCGATAGGGAAGTGAACTAAAATTGTATTGAATTTAAATGCTGATCGTATATACTAGCACACGTTCCAACTCATGGAAAAAGACGGACATTATGAAACAAATTATTTTAGAAATTGGCCCGATCCATTAGTCAATTGACTAGGAACCTATAATAAGCAAAATTTCTTTTATTGGTACATATGCCATTGTAGTATTAATAAAACAATGAAAGAAAAATTTCATTCAACTTTATGAATTAATAGTGTTGGATTATCATTAAGGATCACTTCATTTCTTCCTTATATGCCGTTGAAAAATCATAGAGAGTTGAGATATTTGAGGAATTTATATCAAAAACATGCTGGTTCAAACGGACATGTTATCCTATCCTCAGAAAATCTCTTGACCTCCCAATATTTTCACTATGCATAGCTTTAGATGACACATTTCATTTGCATTTGAATCCTTTGCATTTGCAAATTCAATATGTTCTTACTATATATCTTATTCGATCATTTCCTGTAGATCAATTGTGTGTGTCATTCATATTCAACTTTTGCTGCCTTTTCGTCATCAAAGGGTTTGATCTTTGAGCAAATTAATATCAACTACAAATGGTGTTACCTATGTATGTATATGTAAAACACTAGAAAGGATTGAGCATTATGGCACCTCGAAACAACTCCTAGAGTTACTTACGATTATTAAAAACACACTCCATTAAGTTACTGTGACTACGGTACATATGTAAATTAATAAATTTCACTTTAAAGAGCATTGTGCTATTGCCCTAAAAAGTCCTAACTAAAGTCGTAATTTAATCGTGTCAGAGAGTACTACTCTCAAGTGGAAAGTAAAACAAGCCCTAAAGCCTAAAATTGAGGGTATAACCATCAGGTATACCAATTTTTTGGAGAAATTATGGGCCTTTGCATGCATCCCCTGACGGAGTGAGGTAACTGGATGAAAGGAACAACTATCTATATCTGGCATTAATTTCAAGATGTGTAAGAATATTGATGAGCTTACTGAAAAGCGAAAAAACACCCTAATTGTTTTGTATATAAAATATTTTATTCCTTATTCCATAAATTAAGATATCATGCTTTTTATATACTGAAGGCCAGTCTGTGAAAGATATTTTGGTTGGGAAGTAACTAAAATGAACGATCAAAACATATTGTATACAACGATCAATATAAAAAGAAAATTGTATTTAATCTATAAAAAAATATAAATGTAGAAACAGCTTAATTTATTTATTTACTTGTTACAAATTGAATTTTATTTTAAAAATAATTTTTACAAAAGAAAAAAAAAATTATTAAAACCTAAAAACAAATAAATTTGTGGTGTAATCTTCAGTAAAGGTTGGAGAAAAAAAAATACAAAAAAGCACATAAAAATTTCAATTAAAGACAATTGAAATGACCTCATAGATATTGTACAAAAAAAAAAAAAAAAAAAAACAGTACATAAAACGAAATGAAGAGAAAAAATAAACAAAGAGAATTACCAAATTAAAACAATATTCATAATTTTATCATTTAAAATATTTAAACGATAAAATGTTCAACGGAAATTGACTTGAATTACGACAAAAACAAATAATAAGTAAATAGAGAGAGAGAGAGAGAGAAGGAGAGAGGCAAACAGACAGGCAGACGGACTAACCGACACAGCACGAAATTGAATCATATACAATAAATTGAACTCAATGAGTTGAGTGCATGTAATTGAAATGAAATGGTTTCAGATGATATGAATGGGAATAAACTACATTCAACAGAAGAAGAAGAAGTACATATAATCGTATGTACATATATACTATATATCTTTGTTTATTTCTTTTTTTTTTTTTTCTACGAAATTGATTACGAAATAAAATATGATTTTAAATATCGTATTTATGATTTACATACCTTTGAAGTTGTGTGGTATGACTCTTTTGCAATCTATTACGCAAATTGCATGGCTGAGGTTGATCCGAACGTGACATTGAAACTTCCAAGGATTTACGTTTAACAATATCATCTAAATTGCTGTGTAAATTAATGAAATTCTGTTTGTTCTTCATGGCAATCTCATTGGGTTCTAGGAAAATGAGAATGAAAAATTTCAATTTTAATTCTTTTTTTTAATTAAGAATTTAAAATTGTTATTCAACTCACCATAAAAACTCTCATCAGAATACAAGACACTACCCTCGAAGGCAATGGTATAATTATCTTTATTGGCTTTGCATGTCAAGATAATATCACCATCATCAGGATAGCCATCCATGTCCAATGAATCAACCGATATATGCGACTCCTTTACGGGTGAAAATAACAATTCCGATTTACAAAACGAATTATCGATCAAATCGTTACTTGATGTGGTGGATGTTTGAGACATATTGTGCGCCATTTGTTGCTGGCAATTGTTAGAGGGTAGCATGTGTTGTTGTTGCTGTTGTTGTTGTTGTAGTAAAAGAGATTGTTGCAAACGATGATGATTACCACCCAAACTTTTACAATACGAAGGTAATTGTGAGAGTAATGAATGTATGTCCTCGGCTCTAAAACTTTCCATATCGACTTCGGCTAAATTGGCATCAAGATTTTTGGCCAAGTCTTCATAGATTAAATCGCCGAGACCATTGTATGAAGCCGAAAGGGAAGAGAGAACGCTGCGCTGCATGCCGCCACAGCCATCCCGATAGCCATAGTCCAAGAACCACTGATAATCAGAATTGTCATGAGTAAAATCGTGAGATGAAGCAAGAGAACAATTTAAATTGTTGCCCATATAACCAACACCACAAGCATTATTTAAAACGCCACCACCACCACCACCACTACCAAGTCCATTCCCACCACCATTTCCCGTAGTTGTTGTATTTGAAAAACCTACCAAATGTTGATGTGGCTGCTGCTGTTGATTATGGCTGGATTCGTATTGCATTAGACTGCAACGTGAACCAGGCGTGGTAGCATTACTGTTGTAGTCGGATTCTGGTGTTATAGCGGTAGCCATATTTGCCAATTGCTGTTGATGAAGCTGCTGTTGTGAATTATTATTGCCTCCAATGCTGCCAGTAAAAAAATTCAAATCACTTTCGTCGTAAAACACGCTACTATTGGTATTGACCTGTTCATTCAAAATAATACTGCGCAAAGCGTTGTTATAACGATCTAAATTATTCAGAACAATGGCAACATTCTGCTTAAGACTCTCTTCGCTTAGTTCACTTTCATCGGGTGAGTCTTTGTTTTGCAACAATTGATGTTGTTGCTGTTGCAGTTGCTGCTGTTGCAAGAGCAGATCATTCAAATGTTGCTGATACTGAGTATGCGTAAGAAATGGTAATTTACCGCTATTACGCCTATTCTGCAAATGCTGATGCGGCAACTGCTGCTGGCCACCACAATAGGCGAATGGTGAATTATTTGGCGAATTGAAGGGTTTACGATAGTAGTGATGCGTAGGGGAATGTGTTACTGACGATCCATTCGATGATGGTGTACGAGGGGTAGGGTTTGCAGAAGAATTATTATAGGGAAGCGTTTGTTGATTATTTTTATTGTTATTGTTAATAAGTTGTTGTTTTAATGTTTGTGTTAATTGTTGTTGCTGTTGTTTATTAAATTGTGCATTTGATGATGGTTGTGTTGTAGTTGCGATTGCTGTTGTATTGATATTATTATGTGTTGTTGTTGTTGTTATGGAGGAAGGATAATTATTGGTTAGGGATGAGAGATGATGTTGATGATTATGATTATGATTGAGATTGAGATTGAGATGATGATTAGATTGATTGGGATATGGTGTATAATGATGGCGTGGTGAATTTTGAAGCGGTTGAGATGATAAATGAGTTTTGTTGTTGATGTCGTTGTTTGTAGAGAATTCTGTCATGCCACGACAGGATTTTTGTCCTGCAATGAAACACAAGACGAAGAAAAGAAGCAAATTAGTATTTTCTATTAAAACGAAAAAAGTCTTTATAAAAGTTATAAAGATTGTTTTAAAATTAAATTAAATATTTATATATGTAATTCAGCAGGTTGTTCAATTACGAACAGTATTATGGCAAATGTTGAACAATATTTAAAATACGTACGAAAAAATGTTTATAAATTTTATTTTAAGAAAGCTTTTTAAAAAAGTAATTTAAGGGCATTAAATTGTTATTTTATAGAATACATATAACAACATATAATTTGTTATAAGGAAAATGTTTATAACCATTATTTAGAATTTATCTGGAAACGTTAATAAAAATTGGGTATACGAATTAATAAACAATGTACGTAAACATTATTTAGACAATGTTTACATTCATTGTTTTAAAAATGTATATAAGAATTATATTTGATATGTTTATAAACATATTAAGCAAGTCTCTTGAAAATGAAATAAAACTTTGAAAATGTTTATAAACATTATATTGAAAATGTTTTAGAACTTATTTTCACTTTTTTATATTTTATAAACAATGCTTTTATGTTTATGTTTAATCACTTTATAAGAAAATGCTATTTTACAAAATATTTTTAAACAATTTTTTTGATACAATCTTTACAAATATTTATAAACATCAAATCGAAGTAGAAACATATGACAATATTTGTTGTTTATAAACATTATTTTGAAAGTGTTTATAAACTTTTCAATTAATAAACAATGTTTAAAAAACAATATAAAAAGGCATAATTTTTTAAAATATTTTAAAATAAGACTTTAAACGTACATATATGTCATATTTAGTTTGTAATAAATGTTTATAAACATTATTTAAAAAATGTTTACAAACATTATTGTTTTATTTTGTTTTTCTATTTCAAAGGTACTTGGTTTTTCTATGTAATATTTATATTTTAAAATTATTTCTTTGTTGAAACATAATAAAAATTAAGGCATTGACCCTAGACAAAAGAAATCTTTCTTCAGATCTTGTAAGCCTCTTACATAAAATGCATTTTAAAAATAAATAAAAACAATATAGTTTTGACAAATATACATATGTATTCGGAGAATAAGAGTTTTTATGGAAAAATTATAAAAAAAAAATATGATGCCGACCATAAAATTAAACAATTTTTTTATGATTTTATGATATGAGTCTGTAAACACAACGAATATAAAGAAAATAAATGATTATTTTAAGAAATTCTTGAAATATTTTCTACGTGACTTTGACTTTCTACATGACTTTAGGGAAATTATTTTTAAGTAGTTTTTGTGATAAAATGAAAATTCTTTAAAATTTTACAAAAACTCAATTAAAATTTTACGACATTTACTATTAAAAAGTCATAAAAAATAATTCAATTTTTTTCTTTATATAACCTGATAATAAAGATGACTTTGTCAACACCATCTTAATGAAATTAAATAAAAAAAAAGAAGATCGTGGAAACCGTATACATATGTTATGGTTTAAAAGAAAAGATTTGAAAGAATTCTTTATATTGTACAATATTAAGAAGCCATGTACATAGAGTTAGCATTAGTATGACATTTTATGTAAGAAGCTGCTATCCAATAGCATCGTTATTTGAAAAGACGACATAACCTCAAATTTAAATACAACAAAACAGCCGTATTAGGATTATATGGTGGTTTATTTAACCCCAAACAAAGATTCTCCCCTATTTTTGAGGCTTATTTTCCCCCTTTTATGTTAAACTATTGATTTTCCTTGTACTGATTCTAATTTGTCAGCAAATGGGGGGAGGGAGGTGGTCTGTTAAAGATCAAAAAATGTTTCCATTTTTCTTTTGGGACATTAAATGCAAGTGTTTTGATAATCCACATAAAGTCTGTTGTTTTTAGTTTCTAGATCGTATGTTAAAAAGAATCAGAAAAACATTTTGTTTCTCTTTTACTACTCTTCAAAAGCAAGTGTGTGGTTAAAATGAAAAAACCAAAACCAAAAACTTTTTCTTTTGGAAAATTTTCAAATTTTACTTTTCCATGAGGGGAGAAGAATGTACAAATACTCTCAGTATTGTGTGAGTTGACAAGTGTTAATTATCAAGTGTTTCTATTAAGTGGAGCAAATAAATAAAGAAATATAAGATGAAGAAGAAAAAAAATTTCGAAACATTCTACAGGAGGGTCTACTTGTTGCAGACACTTGTTTAGAGAATTAAAGTTCATATGTTTTCCATTCCATTCTATTTGTAACAAATTCAAAAGACTATCAATTGTACAAATAGCCCCCCGTCCATATTCATGAGAAATTACCAAAGACGACTAAGAAAATTTATAAAACAATATTTGAATGATCAATCTGTATGTAAGTCATATAAAATTTGAAAAATCTGTATGTCACATACATACGTATTTGGAAATAAGAAGCTGTTAGTAAGATGGCTGGCACGTTTGCTCACAATAAAATAGGTTTCATACACCAATTTATAACCAGTAATGAAAAATAAATCCAAAACTTCACCTTTAGGACAAAGTAATAGCCAAAGCAGTGAACTGAATTGAAATGATTGCTTTTTGAAATTCGCAATCAACGACAAATCCTGTATATGAACTTATTGAAGCGTTAAAGAAAGATTTCATTAAGACAACGCACCTGTAGTTCATAACACACCCACTGTTGCGATGGGAAAAATCTATGAATTAAAGCCAGAACTTCTTTCCGAAATATTTAACTCTCCTGATGTAGAACTAACTAACTCGATGGTAAAAATTTTCTGCAACAAATTATTTTTAAAGAAGCAATTTTATGTGATACTAGCTGACCCGGCGAACTTCGTCCCGCCCAAAATTGATATTTTTATTGCCCAAAACAGGTCACATTATATATTTATTGTAATACGCTGCATAAACAGTTAATAGCTAACTTACTATAAGTGTGTGGATCTATCTATCTAGTTCAAAATTTAATCGAAGTCGGTACGTTATTTAGGTGAGGCATACAAAGAATAACAATAAGAGGTCCGAATCATAGGTAGCGCTGACGAAGTTGTAGTTGTTGTACTCGCTCCGAAACAAAAATTAACAGACAACATGTATGTCTGTACATCAGGCTTTACCAAAAATTTTTTGGTTATGTATTAGTGAGTAAGAGAGAGAAAATAAATTGAGAGAATTGATTTATTTACAGCCATAGAAAAGTGTTTGTAATATACGTTATTTTGATTTTCATTTTATCAACTTACATATGTAAAGCTATCTATCTTTGGCTTAATAATTTTAGATAAATAAAAATAAAATAAAAAAATCAATTTTTTCGTATAGGTATCCATCTTTGGCTTAAAAATTAGACCATATTTTTAGATAAATAAAAGTAAAAAAAATAATATACCATTTTTTATTAATGGAGAAAAAGTAAGCATTCCAAAGCATTTAAAAAAAATTATACTATGCGACAAAATATATAAGGCATTGAATATTATCAAAAGCATCTTTTAACATACAATATTTTTTGAGTGTCATTCTGTAAAAAATGGTAAAGCATCCGCCGCACATGTGTTCTTGTCGCAGTCTGATCGACAACTAAATCATAAAGCACAAGAATGCGTGTGAGTTCTCTCCGCACAATTGTGCCATGAAATGGTAAACGATGCTGTACATACATATCGTTGGTCTCATGTAGAAAGGCCCTAACTCGCTTTTTGATAAAATCACCTTAAATTTTGTGAGGAGGTGTATTTATGTTAAATGCATTGGAATCACAAAAAAAATCAATTTCGAAAAAAGTGTGAGTTAGGGCCTTTCTACATGAGACCAACGATATATAGTTATAAACCATCGAATTAGCCGACTTATAGGTATCTTTTAAAGGGGGAGGGTTGGCACGCCCATTTTTGGTGAGTTTGTCGACATCGACTCTACGAACTTACCCACCAAATTGCATTCGTCTACGATCACTATGTCCCTAAATATTAAATTTTAAAGGTTTGCCACGCCTACTTTTTGCTATATCGATTTTTTTTTAACCGTCAAAACCTGATAAGCTTTTGAAAAAAAAGAATGGTTAAAATCGGTTCAGTAGTTTAAGAGTTATAGGTATCACTTGAAGGGGGAGGGTTGTCACTCCCATTTTTGATGGGATTGTCGATATCGACTCTACGAACTTACCCACCAAATTGTATTCGTTTACGATCAATATGTACCTAAATATTCAATTTTAACGATTTGCCACGCCCTCTTAACATTTAGGGATATGAAAAATAGATGTTGTCCGATTCTCAGACCTACCCGATATGCACACAAAATTTCATGAAAATCGGTCGATCCATTTCGGAGGAGTTTAACCACTAACACCGTGACACGAGAATTTTATATATTAGATATTCTATAAAGTTTATAAAAGTTTTTAAATGTGAATGTATAACATTGCACTGGTATTGAACTGAATTCTTAACTTTAAGTATTTCAATATTACTGTTGCAACTCATACTAATACTACCCATAAATAATAACAACGTTCTCCTCAATTGTGGAGTGGAGTGGAGAAATAAATTGAATTCCCCACTTACATCACAAGAATTTCAATTGTTTTGATAACAGAAACCTCAAAAGTCGTCAAATGTATGTACGAGTGTTATTGTACTTGCAGTTACACATAAAAAATAAAAAAACGAGAAATACTTGAAACGAGCAGCAAAAATACTTATATAAATTGCTTACAATTAAATTCATCTTTTTTTTTTTTCTTAATTTTTCAAGATGTCATAACACCCCCGTATACATATATGTATACAGGGTAAATACAGTGTCTGAGAAAATAACTATTTTCGCTTTAACTAATGAATTTTCATGTTTTAAGGTTCAAATCAGAAGGATTTTTAATAAGAAAAATTATTCAAACCACAGATTGCCCTAGAAAAAATGAATTTAAGAAAGTTGGAAATTTGTGAAACGACAGCACGTTTCAACATATATTTTTAAATCGGCGACATGACAAATGCATGAAATATCCATACATACATACATAATTGGTCATTACAACTCTTCAGTCAGGATTTCGACCTAGCTTCTCACACCACTTATGTTGTGTGTGTTAATTGTATGCATGAGTGGCGGGACCTACAGTTTAAAGTCGACTCCAAACGACAGATTTTTTGAGAAGCTTTTCATGGTAATTTTATTTACTCTCAGAGTTTTTGCCAGAAATCTGCTGAGTGGGCAGTCGCCGAAGAAATATTTTTTTTTTCATATTTTGTTTTGATGCCTGACCTGGGATACGAACCCGGGCTTTACGTTTAATAAGGCAACACACTACCTACTAGACTACGGCGACTATATGCATGAAATATCGGTGAGACAAAATTAAATCGCCATAGCTGACAAAACGCAGGTTAAACCCTGCCAATAGAAAATTCAAATATGAAAAATTAATAATAACGCCATGTATTTTACAAATAGAACGTGTTTATTTTTTTTGGCGTTGATCTAATTGTCGAATACATGAAGTAAAAAAAGTCACTACAGGTTATCCAATTACACGGTGGAACAAAACACAAATTTTCTGAAAAGAAAATGGATCTGAAGATACATTTCTTGTAGAATATTGATTCCATATACTTTTTCTACAGTTTAATCAAATATCTGTTACGGCTTTGAAATGGAACTTGTATCGAAACATTACTCATTTAAATGCTGCAAAATTGATGCAATACTGCAACAAAATTGTGCAAAGTCAAATACCCATAGTGCCGAGATAATATTCTGTATTTGCTTACTTACTTTCTTAATTGGTCATTGCAACTCTTCAGTTAAGATTACAACCTAGCCTCTCACACCACCCAAGTTTTGTTTGTTATTTTTATCCATAAGTGGCGGTACCTACAGTTTGAAGTTGACTCCAAATGAAAAATTTCGGAAACTTTACATGAGAGACAGTCGTCGAAGAAATATTTTTTCATATTCGTTTTATTCGAGATGTCTGGGCTGGGGATTGAACCACGGCCTCACATCCCATAAGCCGACACACTACCTACTACGACTGCGCTGATCTTAAAAATCTACATTTCGTGGCCCTAAATGTGTCCCACCAGTTTTAGGCTGCTAAAACGATCGATCCAAACTATCAAAGAAAACCCATGCAGAACATATAAAGTTCTTAAAGGAGATCTTTGATTGAAAAATGGCCTGAAAATGCGACATGAAGCCGCAATGTTCCACTGTTTTCTATATTATAGACGTTGTCTCTCCCGACTATAATTTTTTTCAATCGATGAAGAACTCTCGCACGGTAAAATGTTTCACTTTAGACGAATGTATTCGATATTTAGATTTTAATGCGTTTCTGGTTTCAAAAACTTTACAATTCTTTTGCTACAGAATATCCATATGTTGCCAAAACTGAGAATAAATGCATATTCTTAGCAATATTGAAATTTAATTTTAATGTGTTGCTTTAGTTTTTTCCAACACTGTACCTTCTCGTGTATATATGTAAAACCATGTATGTGTATGGACTTGAAGTATATATAATATAATCAATTAATGGGTGCATTTGCACGAGTATATAAAATTATACTTGGAAAAATTTATAGAAATTAAAGCGAAGATAAGCGAAGCAAAAGAAACAAAAATCATGACGACGACGATGACGACCGAACAAACGGCTGTCATAAAAACGAAACGAAATGCAAAAAGTAACATTCAAGTGTACAAAGAGACACAGCTGAAGTAAGGTTGGGGTTGCATTTATACGACCAAGTCTGTAATAAAAATATTTTTTAATAAAATTCAATAAAAAAGCAAAGATTTTAAGAAGTTCTATAAAGACACAAGTTAGTTATGTATTTAAAGGGTTTGTGTTTCTTTCTTTTTTCTTTCTTTTCTTATTCAATTTTTAAATTCACTGACCGGACGTTACGCTATTAGATGGTATTGGTATTGGTTTGGATTGAGGTCTGAGGTCTCTGCATTCTATGGAATTTAGCAACTATTGTACATGAAATGTTTCTATAAATATTTAATACTGAGAATAAATACTAAGTAAAGCAGGTGTTTTGGTCAGTAATATTCTTTGTAGAAAGGGGGAAAAGATAAAAAACACAAATCAAATCAGATTTTATTTCAAATGAACAAGTGTTGTGCAATATTCATCAGCCTTTAAACAGAAACAATACGAGTATGTAAAAAGAAAAAATTATTTCATATTTTAAAAGATTAATTATGGCAAGAATATATAATTTATATACATATGTATGTATAGGTACACTTTTTTTAAATATTAAAATTTAATTT